>JAESUZ010001723.1:2520000-2912771 GCA_017311185.1 Proteles cristata cristata | reverse complement strand
GAGAGAGAGAGACAGCGTGAGCAGGGGAGGGTCAGAGAGAGAGGGAGTGACAGACTCTGAAACAGGCTCCAGGCTCTGAGCTGGCAGTCAGCACAGAGCCCGACGCCGGGCTTGAACCCACGAACCGCGAGATCATGACCCAAGCGAAAGTCGGACGCTTAACCGACTAAGCCACCCAGGCGCCCCGGCCTCTAATCTTCTTAAATACAACTCTTTGTCCCCTTCCAACTTCTCTTCTCAACTACTTGCCTTGCTCATTCTCCTTTCTCTCTGCTGTTATAGAGGTCTGCTTTAAAGACTTCAAAATTAAGCTCTCAACAATGGCCATAGTACAAGTGAGTAAGAACATCACCAAGGCCAAACACCCCATCCTTCTGTTACCTGTTCAGAGCAGGCCATTCCACTGTAGGTGACCCACAATCATACACCACACTAACACCGTTATGTGTCAAATCTCCCTTGTGATAATAGCATCATGACTAGGATTTCTCTCTGAAGAAAGAATCTCTCATAATACAGACCTAACAACATCACAAAATTCACAACATGTGACCCTAAATACCTAATCACATCTACCCTTCTACTCAAAAAGGGACAAAGGAGAGCTATATGAACTGCAATTAACTGGTTCTGTACCATGCTACTACATATTTCAGTTTTCCACCTCCATTATAAAAGAATGGCAGACGGGCGCCTGGGTGGCTTAGTCGGTTAAGTGTCCGACTTTCTCTTAGGTCATGATCTCGCGGTTCGTGGGTTCGAGCCCCGCGTTGGGCTCAGTGCTGACTGCCAACTCAGAGCCTGGAGCCTGTTTCAGAGTCTGTGACTCCCTCTCTCTCTGACCCTCCCCTGCTCACGCGGTGTCTCTCTCTGTCTCTCTCTCTCTCTCTCTCTCCCTCTCCTAGAAATAAATAAAACATTTAAAAAAAAAAAAAAAGAATGGCAGAGATCAACTGAAATTTGTATTTCCCCAAACTAATTTTCTTCAATAATTACATTCCCATAAAATACTGACCCTGCTTGAATTCTGAAGACTGTCTGCACTGGAATCACTGATACTATGTCAAAGCAATCATTAAAAAAATATGGGTAACCATGGGGCAAAACCTTTTTTTGTCTCAAATCTGGGAGAAAATAAATACAAACACAACAACAAAAAAAACTGCAAATTAAGTTTATAGAATCAGAAAACTTTCACACAAATATTGCTTGGTAAAGGCAGTCTCTAGAATCTTCCTAGTGACTTATTTTCCTTCACTCTTTCGGGTTTCAGTAATTGGGAGGCTTAAAATTCATCTAAAGTCTAATATTAAATATAAAGAAGAACTGCACCAACTTCTTTTCCTAGAAATAAGTTTCCTTCAGTTTTCAGGGTAGAATTACACCTGGTTTTTTTATTTTTGTTTCCTGGGGGGCGAGGGGGACTGTAAAAGTAACATCCATTTTCTAGGACAAAATATTCAAACAGTACAGAAAAATGGAGGAAAAAAACAAGAAAACAAAACAGCTAAGTATGCTTTCTTTATCTACCAATTTGAAACACTGACCTGTCCTTCAGGAAAGGTAAGTTTAGAGCATTTAAACCACCTTCCTCTCACCAACACCTGCCAATCTCATTGTTATTTTTGCCATGTTCACTTCCATAGCTTTAAACCTTCCATAGCTTTATTTGTAGACTTATTAATTTTAGAGTATCTCCAGATTTCCCATTAAGATGAGGAAATTAAAGTGCCATACCCTTTTCTTTAATAAAAAAATTGTTTTTTTATTTGAGAGAGAGAGAGAGCACAAGGGTGGGTCGGGAGACAGAGGGAGAGAGACTACGAAGCAGGCTCCATGCTCAGCTGGACACGGGGCTTGATTTCATAACCATGGACTGAGCCAAAATCAGGAGTGAAAAACTCAACAGACTGAGGCACCCCCTCACCACATCCTCTATTTCTGACAAGCATTTAGCAAAGTTGAGTACAGCTTCTAATCAATCTTTTAGAACACAGCATTTCATACCAAATTAAACTCAGGACAGATTTGTTTAAAAAATCTAGATTCCAAAGATGATAAAACCATTCTGCTCCAAACAAATCCTGTATTTCCAGAATACTACCTTAAAAAAAGTCACTATTTAAGAAAATCTAATCCAACTATAAATTTATTCCAAGAAGAACAAATTAGATGGATGAATAATCAGCTTTCAAAAAAAATGGAATAAAAGCTTGGAAATGAATCTGCTATAAAGCCTCAAAGTTCATTCTTTAAGCGTTCATTAAACACACACACACACAACACCAAGAGCTTAAAGTAGGAAAAATTCTATAAAACTTAGAAAATGTTGGTAAAAGCCCATAAACAGGTATTGATTCTATTCTGTATTCTTCTGAAAATATTTGAAATAATTTATGATAAAAACACCTTTTGTATTTTAAGCAGTTTAAACTACAAAGTATAAAACGCTCTGCAGTGTTTCAAGCTTGGAGCCTAAGTCAGTAGAGCTTCAAGCAGAAGCCACTGCTTCCCAATTCCCATTGCTTTTTTCTTTCACTAAGCCTCTAGAAGGTTCTTTACTGACTCTGCCCAAGTCCACACAATCACTTGAGAACCACCGAATCAGAGGGAGCTAAAAAATATTAAACAATAACGGATTCAACGGAGAACTTTAAAAATTTTTTTAAGATTTTATTTTTAAGTAATCTCTACACCCAATGTGGAGCTCGAACTCAACCACCCAGCAATCAAGAGTTGGCAGGCTACACTGACTTGAGCCATCCCGGAACCACCTGGAGAACTTAAAATTTTAATGGAAAAGGTAAATTTGAAAGAACATTCCAATATGCCCATTTATACAGACTAAAACACACATGGCTTCATTTCTTGTCCTTTTAACCTGCTCACTTGGCAGTATCCACCACACTGAACCATCTCAATAATGAAACTACACAAAGTCAGCATTTGACGAGACATAAAAGTGCTGCTTAAAAGGTGCAGTAGAAAGTTTCAGAAATATATTTAAATATTTTAGACTAGTCAGTGAGTAAAAAAAAAAGAGAGAGAAATTAAAGACATTTTGTATAGTGGTGATGGTTTCTTCTTTTTTTATGCTCAGAAAAAGTCCTTCCTACCATAAAAATCAGGTCTTTATTCACCTACAATTTTTTAATTTATAGTGTAATTTTTTAATAGAATGCTTTGGTTGATCCATTTAAAATTTATTTTGCATAGGTAAAAGTCTGACCATATTTTTTCCAAAAAAAAAAACTTGTCCCTGCATCATTTACTGAATTATTGAAATTCCTCTGCCCACTGACTTGAAATGCCACTGTTATTATATACTAATTTCATATAGTCTCCTAAGCATTTCTGTGTGATTCTATAGATCGTTCTGTAACACAGTAGCTTAAAAAAAAATGATATTAATACCTGGAAGATTCCTTACCCCTTCAACACAATGTTTGTTTAACAACACAAAAACACATTATGTGTGAAAAGGGAACCAATACAATTGTATTTACATATCCCAGTATTATTTTTGCATATAAGGAAAAAAAACGAAAAACCTGCACCTAAATGTTAACAGTAATTATGCCTTGGTGGCAGAATCCCAATACTCTCCTGTATTTTCCACAATTTGTATTAAAACATTATTATTTTTACACAGTGATTATACAATAACAGTAACACACACAATTCTAGCTGTTCATAGCGGGATTTTTCCCTCAAAATCTGAAATTCTTAAAGACAAAATCATCAAGCACCAAAAGTCTGCATAATAATGAAGACCCGTTAACCTCTTCAAGATGCTGCTCACAAGAAACACAAGAGTGAGCCTTGGTAATAGAGAAATGGATAAACTCCTCTCAAAGAAGCAAGATTCTTAATTAGCTCCAAGTCAAAGGCTTGGTGAAGAGGCATAAATAAACAGAATAATTGCAATACTTCAGAAAAACATGAAGCTGGAGGGATAGTTGAGTACTCCCAATTTCTGGGCATTAGAAAAGGAAAGAGTGAGGATAACACTTGGGACCTTATTGGTATAGGGAAGTCTGTTAACAAGTATTTGCTTCTGAATACTTTCAAGCATAGCTGCTTTGCAAAACAATACACAGCCAAATCCCACACCAGAAGGCCTAGGAAATTTTCACTTGTATGCACCTATTAATCACTAGTATTTCCCCTATGCCACCTTCTACTGGAGCTTAGCACAGTGCCTGACACAGATTTAGGCCCTCAATGTATGAAAGTGATCATGATCATTACTTTTATTATTTTATCACTAGAAGGTATGATGAACAAAGGTTATTTCAAAGCAACAATTGATTACATTTTCATAGATCTCTGTCAATTTCTTTTTTCTATTTATATACTAAGGGAAGACCTAAGTACTCACCAGAATCATCCTTTCTTGGGTCTCCTCAATTTTCTGATACCTCTTCCCAGCTCCCCATGCAGCTCCACAAAGTGGGTCTTGAATATGAGATGGACTAAGAGAAGAAACTCTGAGCTGCCTCAGAGACCTGCCTCTTCCTGTTTACCTAGTCAGGTTCTTGGGCCCTTCTCATGGTTCACATCTACTCTAGCGATAGCTCCTCATAGCTTTTTAAGTCTGGTTTGAAGAACACATTCACATTAAAAAAGAAATCAATTTCTATTTTAAGGAATTACAGTCACATTTGTCCTAATTAACATAAAGAGTCATTTCAAAGAAGCAAATTGGGAGATACACCTCTCTTCTTAATGATACTAACACAATACAGGGTTTGTGACCATTCACCTGTCCCGAGGAGCCCCTGATTTAGGGGCATTTTTTGCCATGGTTCTATTTTTGGACATCACACTTTCAACCAGGAACATAAATTTACATTCCCACCAAAGATCAATGGGCTGTAAATTGGCACAACCTAATTTGCATTAACTAATGAAGTTGACAATATCCCTTCCATATAACTCAGCAATCTACTCCTAGGAATATGACACACACATATACAAATGTACTTATACAAGAATGTTCATAATAGTATTGTTACAAACTGGAAGGAATCCAGATGTCCATCAATAGAATTGATAAATAAGTAAGTTAACTGCACTATAGTCACACAGCTGAATACTATAAAGAAACAAATAAATGAACTACAGCTGCACACAACGTGATGAATTTCACAATACTAAAAGAAGGAAAACAAATTACAGCATGATTCCATTTACAAAAATCAAAAGTAAATAAAACTATCTTGTTGAGGAATATGAAGATGGTAAAAGTAAAAAGAGAAACAAAAAAAAAATGTTATTATCACATAAGTCAGAATGGTAATTCTCTCTACTGGTTGAGAAGCTATGACCAGGAAGGGACCCATGAAGGGTACAAGGGTGCTGACACTGTTCTATTTCTTGAAGAGATGGTAGTTACACAGTGGTTCACCTTATAACTTTTCATTAAATTTTATACAGATTATCTGAATTTACAGATAGATATTTCAAAAAGGAAAAAAAGCTTTCCAATACAGCCCACAAGCTCTACGTACAATTTTCCTCTAGCCTTAAGTATGACATCAAAGGTTCATTCTTTTCACCTTTTCAGCAAAGCAAGAAATTAATCTATCATTTCTTCATGCAGCCACAATCAGAAATCACAATTCAGTGTGACAAATGAAGCATTTAAGTGAAGCCTGCAGAGGACTTAAAACATCTATAACAAAATGCAGGGCAACTAAATACAAAGTAACACAAAAGAACAGGTGTTTGTGTAACATCTCATTCTGAGGCTGAGAAATAAAAGGCCACTACAGATAAAGGGTCACCATTTAGAAAGTAGACAAGCAAGAAGCATGGCACATGGAGGACAAAACACAACTGATTAAATTAAAAGATGGCATGCAAGCTTGAGGGAAGAGATCCCTGATTCTTAAGCGGTCATAATAGACACCTAGAGCCCGTGATGTTGGTTATTTTTTTTTGGAGGAATTCAAATCTACAAGAAACTTGAACAATTATTTGATCTTTTATGTGAAATGGCAACATAAAACCGGAAAGGGGAGGTGGAAAGGCAAAAGATTGGTGACAGGTACACAAATTATTCATCACTGAAGGCTGGAAGTAGGACATCTTCTAATAGGCAAATTGAAGTTCATGAGCTTACAAAAAAAATATCATCTACAAACGCCAACTTAAAAGTCAGATCTCAAATTTAATAAATACAAAGATGTTCCAGAACAAACAGGCCTAAAAGGTAGATTTAAATTTCTAGTGTATGTTAAACTTTACTGCTCTTCTTTCATTCATTTAAGGTCCTTAGAAAAGCTGGTGCGTCGTCATGCTAAAACCTGAACGTTGTGCTGACTTACATTTCAAGAGAAGAAAATTGTTCAAGCAGCAAACTGTGGCTGGATTCAAAGATGCAGTTTTCCCACATCTTCAATTTTCCAACACTTAGAAGTTTCTGTCAGACAGCACCCAGAATGATTGGCAGGATGTGTAATGTTTCAATACCACTAAGAAAAAGACTGCACACATATTTTCAGCATATGAATGATTTTAACTCACCAGTCACCATGTTGCATGTATTTCTGCTGCTTGTCCTGAGTTCTTAAGACTTGTAACATTCTGAAGAAGATAGAACAAAGAAGTTCTTTCCATCCTCAGCCTCTTTTTAAATTTAAACTTTGTTCTTAAAATACAGTATGTTAAAAAGAACTACCCCATCATTATCAAATTTGCTAACTTTACTTGCCCTTAGCTTCTTTTTTCTTAAACTTCATTAGGCAAGACTGTAAATCTGATTCTTGTCTTAGAAAAAAAGAAGGGTATTTTTTCTCTACAACCTAGAACTCCCCTAACACCATAACTAAAACAAAAAGCTGAAAAGGATTGAAATTCTACATCAAAAGTGACTTTTGCAATTGATACATGAACAGATTTCTGATGGGGAATTGTGTAATAACAAAGAAGGCAAAGCAGATTCTCAGATCGTTCAATTTTGTCCTGGGAAACTTTTCGGCTGCGCGATAGCGGGGCCCTCCCTTAGTCTAACTGAGTATAAGCCCCTCCCACCTACACAGGAAAAAAAAGGTTGCATTTGAGGATTTAAAGTGGTATTTAGACCTCGGGCAGTTTCACAGAAACAGAAGAGGATCCCCTTCCGGAGCGCACCAGAGGTGACGTGTAGGAATCGCGCTTATGGAAGAATTACTTTCCAATGACAAGAAACCAAGTACCGCAGAAAGGCCTTCTAGGATTAACCTTCCCTCTCCAGCACAAAGCACCAGAACAAGGCGAGGAAACTCGAGGGGCTCGCTGCCCTCACAGACCTACAGGGCTCAGTTTCAGAAACGGGGCAGCACCCTCCCCGCAACATTGGCATCAGGTCACTGCATTCTTCCAGAAGAACGAGCAATCTTGCCCGCCTCTCAGAGGAGCGGAACCGCAAGTCAGACGGCAAAGCCGGTTGGTTTCTCCCCAGGCCTAGGCCACGGAGGTCCGGGGACGTGGGGACGTCACCAGAGCAGGAAGGGCCCAACCCACAACCTTCCTCACACTGCGAGCCGCCCGCCAGCTCGCCGCCGGTCCACGCAGCAGAGGTGTCCTGCGCGTCCTCGCGGCGGCGGCGCCGCCACCCAACAGCAGAGCGCGCGCCCCGAAGCCGGGGGTCGCGGGCGGGCGCGCGCCACAGAAAGCCGCTCTTGCCCAAGGGCCGCAGCTCCGGGAGCCGAGATATCCGGACCGGGAACGCGCACGTCGGCGGCCACGCGCACCGGGAGGGCCGCACAGCGCGCGCGCGCCCGTGTATAAACAGGCCCAACCGCGCGCGAGCACCAGTGCGCGTTCGCGCGCCGCGCCCACCGGAGTCCCCAACCTGCCTCTCCACACCCCACAAGGGCGGGGGCGCGCGAGCCCAGGGACATTCTCCACTCTGGAGCCGCCCCGAGGTCTCCAGGGCCCAGCGGCAGCGGCCCGCCCGCCCGCCCCCGCCCGCCGTTGTGTGGGGTGGGCCCGCTGTCTCAGGCCCGCAGGTTCGCCGCATCCCTGCCCCCACTGCAGCCCTCACCCGGCGACGTCGCCGCCGCCGCCGCCGCCGCCGCACTACCCGCCGGCCCCGCCGCACCGCTGGGGGCCCCGGTTCCGCCGTCGCCGCTCCAAGATCGACAGGATTTTCCCCTCACAGCTCCCTGGGCGCCATCTTACATTCAACCCTCACAGCCAATGGGTGCCGAATGCCCTTCTCGCGATAACCGAAGAGTCGGATCCCGCGAGAGTTGAGGCTGCCTCCTGGCCAAACTTAAAGGGAACGCTTCTGCCGAAGCTACAGGCCAGGCCTCGGGCCGCAGAATCCGCAAGAAGGGCCTGGAGTGTAAGGCGGAGCGCCCCGCCCTCGGACGCCCCTCCATGCTGGGCGGAGCCAGGGCCGGAGATTGGCCTGGAGTTAGAGCCTGGGCTGCTTAGGGTTCGAAGCTTGCTCTATGGACCCACCTTCAGCAGCCAACCTCGGCCTCCTTCAGTTGCGCAGCCCCACGTGGGGCGGGGCCAGGTTTCTCGCTTAAGGTAGCGCTCATAGTCCCAGACCTAGGCCTTGCGCCCCCATACCATAATCCCATCTGGGACGAGTTTAGCCACTCTCCAGCAGGAGTACTTAACATTTGGAAACCCCCCCCTTCTCAATCAGCCGTCATCCTAATCCAGCCTTCCGCGACTCAGTCCACCTTAAAGCAGGCCTTGGGTAGCCTCGTGTTTGTATACAGGGAAAATGTGGAGGGTGTTAAAGCTGCAGGCACACGTGGGCCTCACTATTAGCCCACACTACCCCCAGAGGACAAACCGTTTCCCATAGGTTTCCTTAAAAGGGTCTCAGGGCCCTTGCACTTGTTTCTCCTGCCCTGGCAAACATCTTGGTTCTTAGGGGTTCCCTAAGGAGTCACTTCCTGAGAGTAGGCACAGACTTGGGTCAGGAACTTCCTCCAGCCTTGCATTACCCAGGGAAACTTCTCTTGCACAGTGCCTAGTCACCCTCTGTCTCCCCAACTAGATGGTCAACTTAGAAGGCAAACTGCGGAAGTCTTCCTCTCTCATTGTGCCTGGCACAAAGTATAGGCACTTGATAATTATTTGCTAAATTACTGGACAGAGAACCAGGTCTGTTTTCATCTGCCTAGACACACAGGCAGACACAAACCTTCCAGATCCCTCTAGCACAAGGTTCTGAACAGTGGAACAACACCCAGAGCCTGGCATTCCCTCAGACCAAGTGCAGAGGATTTCAAATCAGGCAGGCCCAGGCCCCCTGCCCTTGAGCACTAAGAAGTACAACAGTGGGTTCAAAGCTGTCAGTATTGCTCAGTGTGCCCTGCACCTCCTTCCTACCCCCATTAAGTCTCTAATATCCTCAGAGGTTGGAAGTGGAGACAGATAACACACAGACTCTAGAATTTAGCTGTTCTTTATTGACATGGAGTCTGGGTACTCCTAGCCTCCAGAAGGATGAGGTAGGTCCATGAGGCTTCCTTACAGCTCACACCTTTCCTGGGTCTTCCTTCAGTGTGACAGTCCGGTTGAAGACAAGCTGGATGGCAGAAGGGGAAAAATGACAACCAAGCCAGAACCAGACTAGAAGGTCCAGACCTTACCAGACCCTACCCTCACCTTGTCCCAGAGGAGCTGAGGGTCAGGACCCTCAGGTTCTCAATAACATTATGATTTGGGGTAGGGGACTGGATGGCTCTGGGCCTCCATTTTATAAGGATTATCACCACCACTATGGCTGACCCCTACACCTTAAAGAGTAAGAAAGCTAGGGTCCATACAAAATTTTGTGCATGCACCTCTGAACTCATTTCCTTGTCAGTAAAACACAAACCCCACCTCAGTTAACTAAGGGAATGTTGGCAGAGTAAATGCCACAGTAAATGGCAGCCATCAATGTCACTGTTGTGGAAAGGAAAGGCAGGTACAAAGCACCTGTCCCTGGCAGCTGTCCGGATCGACGGAGAAGTAGCCAAGCCGCTCAAACTGGAACTTGTCAAAGGGTTTTGCCAGGGCCACAGAGTAGTCCACTAACGCCGCTGCCACCACTTGTAGCGATGCCTGTAGGCAGGGAACTCAGGTGGCCATCCAGCCAGGGAGACATACCACCCCCACCTTACACCCCATGAGCCTACCGGGTTCAGGTCACTTAAGAATCCACCAGGCACTTCGGCAGGATCCTCAGGGTTCTTGTGCTGAAATCTGCAGCCAGAATGAAGGTCAGACTCCAGCTGGGTAGCCACAGCAGGCAATGCCCATCTTATAACAGCCCGCGCCCAGCTCTGTTCACTTACAGTCGCTCATAGAGGCGAACCTCACACGTCAGAGGCTGTGACACCCAGTGAATAAAGGCCTTGGGCTTTTCTCCAGCATCTGCCCGTCTACAGGTTACCTCCAGGCTCTCTACACAGCCACTGGGACCCTGGAAGGCAAGGGGCCTGCAATTAGACCTGGGAACCACTAAGAGGACTAGAAGCTGCAGGCACCCAGATCCTCCCTGCAGCAGGCACTGAGGTAGAAAGGCTGCAGCCAGCTCTCACCTTGACAACATGCTGCAGCTCAATGACGTAGCCTGTATGCCTCAGGCCCACAGGCTGGCCCCACGCCAGGCGCTTATAGCCTGGCTCTGGCTCCTAGAGGTAGGAAGTGGTGTGGACACAAGAGAGTGAATGGGTCAAATAGGTACAAAAGGCTTTCCCCCCATCTCTATGTCTGTCAGAGCTGACTCATCTGAAGTAAGAAGTAGGTGGGTTGACAGAAGAGATGAAGGGACCTCAGGACAGGGCTCAGCAGCAAACAGTACCCTCCACACACCCACTTACCTCCTTGAAGTCAGTCCTTTCGATGAAGACTATGGGTCCAAAGGGAACCTGATGGAAGCCCTTGGTCTCATCAGCTGGGAAGTTGGGCACCTGGATGTCTAAGGACTATAGCAGGAGGCAGGTGTCTGAGTCACACTAGGCACTGAGACTCCCATGCCCAGACCCAAGTGCACCCTCCCACCCACCCACCCCTCCCCCCCACACACACACTGAGGCATACCTACCTTGACAGCAGGAAAGTTGGTGATGATGACCTGTAATGGTTCCAGCACAGCCATGGCCCGTGGGGCTGTATCATTCAGCACATCACGCACACAGGCTTCTAACAGATGGGGTTCCATTGTGGTCTGTGCCACTGTCACCCCCACCTAACAAGAAAGAGCAGCATCAGTCAGCCATACCACAAATGCTGTCCTCAGTCCCACCTCCCCACCCAACCCACTGGGCTATACCCGAGCACAAAAGTTGTTGATGGCCTCAGGCGGGAAGCCCCTCCGACGTAAGGCTGTGAGTGTGAAGAGCCGTGGGTCATCCCAATCCCTGTGGGCAAGGAGGTGGTGAAAAGGCCTTTGGTAGTACATGCCACTAGTACCACCAACCTGCAGTGAGGCAAATAATCACACCTACCGCACAGCACCAGCTGCCACAAGCTGGAGAATCTTCCTCTTAGACACAATAGCATAGTGAAGGTTGAGACGGCCATACTCCCACTGAACAGGGCAATACACATCCAATGCATTGCACAGCCAGAAGTAGGAAGAGCGTCTGGGGTGAGAGGTGAGGGGTGAGAGTAGTTAGTCCACCTGAGACCAAAGAGAGACCACAGGAAAGGCTGCTGGAATCCCACTGGCCCTACCCACCCCATGGGCCCAGCTCCCTCACCGGGCCTGGAATTCCTTGGTGCAGAGTGAGTGGGTGATGTGCTCGATGGAATCACAGAGGCAGTGTGTGTAGTCATAGGTGGGATAGATGCACCTGCAGGGCATAGGCAATGGGCCCCACCATCCAGCCCCACTCTGCCCTACCCATGGCCCACCACCCCACTCTACAATTCCACAGCCCCACCCCATGCTCACACCCACCAGGTATCCCCCGTGCGATGGTGTGGTGTATACTTGACTCGATAGGCCACAGGGTCCATCTTGCCATCCTCCATCACCAGCTTCATGCGCAGTGTGGCCTCACCCTCTGCAAACTTCCCCTTGCGCATTGCCTGACAGGAGCAACGGCTCAGGCTGCCTCTCAGCACAGAGGCATCTCTTTCTCAGCATCCTGACCCACCCAGATCCAGCTGCTCCCCACCTCCCCGCCGAATCCCACCTCAAAGAGCAGCAGTGACTCCTCTATAGGACGGTCTCTCCAGGGCGAGGGCAAGGAGTTGTGGCCTTTGAGCTCCTCTCCTCGCTGGTGGCACACATATGCCTGGCCCCTATGGGGAAAAGGTCTGAGCACGCAAGATAGCTATGTCCTGGGCAGCCTGCCTGGATCTACAACATGAACCTGGTCTCACCTATGGATGAGCTCCACAGCCCAGGCATACAGCTGGTCAAAATAGTCAGAGGCATATGTCACCTTGTAAGGTGTGTAACCTGGGACAGAAAAAGACACAATTTGAACACCCAACCAGGGATACCCAATGGCAAGCCAAAGCCCAAGAAGAGGCCCACTGACCCCCCCAGGTCTTTCTTCCCAGCCAGGCCATACCCAGCCAGGCCACCATGTCACAGATGGCAGTGAAGAACTTTGCTTCCTCCTTCTCAGGGTTGGTGTCATCGAAGCGCAGAAAACAGATCCCATTGTTGGCCTAGGAGAGTCACAGAATCTGTGAGTTCTCACATCATCAGCTCCCAAAATCCAACTCATTGAACTGGGACATTCTCAGAGCTCTCCCGTGGGGCACATGGATGGCTCAGTTGGTTAAGCGTCTAACTTTGGCTCAGGTCATGGTCTTGCGTGTGTGGGTTCGAGCCCCGTGTCAGGCTCTGTGCTAACAGCTAGCTCAGAGCCTAGAGCCTGGAACCTGTTTCAGATTCTGTGTCTCCTTCTCTCTCTGACCCTCCTCTGCTCATGCTGTCTTGCTCTCAAAGATAAATAAAACATTAAAAAAAAAAAAAGAAAAGAAAGCATACTCAGAACTCTCTCGTGTCAGAATTGAAAATGCCTTCAGGAGTTTCATTCCTCTTCCTGTATTGAAATGCCTTAAACAAGGCATCTTACATCAACTCCAGACAGCCTCTTTCTAACCCTGAGGGGTTGCAATGGGCAATTCCCCAAAGCTGAACTCACTGCCTCACCCAGAGCTTTTTCCCAATAAGCCCAATGGATTCCTAGCTACCCATCACATATGTGATTCCCCTCAATGGCCTCTGTCTGCTCTGGGAACATTATAGGAGCAGCAGAAAAGCCAAGGACATGTATCCAATCAAGGGAGCACCAAGTGGTCACCCTGACTGCCAGATCCCCACACACTCACCTTGGCATAGCCAAAGTTGAAATTGATGGCTTTCGCATGTCCTATGTGCAGGATTCCATTAGGTTCTGGTGGGAACCGGGTACGTACCTGAGATAAGGGAAATGGGAACAAAGCCAGAACTCAAAACTACTGTAAAGCAACAGATGCCCCTTCCCAGGGAGGCTCTGGTGATAGGCTGGATGGGGCAGTATGAAAGCAGCCCAGGCTCTCTGGCAAGAGTTGATAGCACTAACTTGCCCGCAATAGTACTTCCACACACCTGTCCTCCAGTGATCTCCAGGTGTTGCTTCAGTAGATCCATGGTATGTGGAGTGGTCACATAGTCTGGGGTCTTGTAGTTCTCACCTGGCAGGGCCAGAACAAGCCTGAGGACTGGGCTGCAGTCCAATGCTCCCTGCTCTGGATGTAAGAGTTGCTACAAGATCTCACCCTCCCCAGGGTTTTGATTTGCCTGCTCACCAGGCTTGTGGAACTTAAGTGCCTCCCCTCGGAGCTGCTCCATCAGAGACAGGGTCTGACCAGCAGCCTCACCTGTGAAGAACAAAACAAGGGAAACTCAATCCTCTGATCCTCTAAACATGGCTATCCCATTCAGCTTGGGGAGTTGCTTCTCAGTACTACCTATATCCTGCAACCAGGAGAGAACCAAGCAGGCCCCTCTTTCCCTAACCACAAAAACAAGAGATACAGAGCCAGACTTCTCAGTTCTCATGCTAGTCTGTAGGTAATGGGAACAAAGGAAACACCAGGAATTCCAGTCTGGCAGCAGAAGGCAGGGTGATGAGTAAACTAATGTCCTGGAGAGACTGGGCTATAAGAACTGATCAGGTGAAAGCCCAGAAGCCAGGGAGCTGAATCAGACAGGAACCTCAAGCCTCTCACCATTCTCCACCACATCCTTTGCTGTCCTCCGGTCTTTATCTTCTGGCCGAGCTTTTGACACCTAAAAGAAGCCCAGAAATTGGGTCAGGGTCTCTTCTAGTCTTGGGATTACTGGGGTCAGATACTCCATTGCCCAGCCTGAAGTCTCACCCCATCCCACCTCACCCCCAGAGACCCAGGACCATACTCAGCCACACCTTGAGCTTCTTTTCTAGATCATTCTCCGTCTTGGGACCCAGAAGGTGAAGAACCTGAGCAGAAACCAGAGTCAGGGCTGAAACAGGAGAGTTCTCTTTCAAGAAGCCCCTGACGGATCCTACCTACCCACTTAAGGGCTTCCTGGCCTGCCTACATTGCCTTGACAAACCTACCTAGCTCATCGTACTTCTGCTCCTCACATGGTTCTGCTCACATCAAATGCTCTCCTCCCCACCCCCACCGAGAGTCCAAAAACTGGTAAAACAGGTAACAAAAACTGCCATTTACAGAGAGTAACTGTGGCCTCAGCATCAAGATAACCATCTATCTCAGCCATCAGCCTCTTATGATTCTATGCCATCATCCTGAGATGAAAGCCACATCACCTCTATTTATAAGATAAGACAACTTCGGTCCCAAGTAGAGCAACTCACCCCAAATTAGGCACAATCCAGAAGCCCAAGACTTTTACTGTCCACCAAGGTGCTCCCCCTCCACACCAGGCTCTACTATCCACCATCAGAATAGGGACAGGGTCTCTTCCCCTCCCACCCCCATTTACCCCTCAGTGGACTTCAGGCACTGTCCATGGCAGGGTCTTCCCCTGCTTTACCTCAAAGAGTTGCCCACCTGCATGTCTACTTCATGCTTGATCATTTTGCCATCTGCCCACTTGAGCACAGCCCGAGCCTCTCCTAGAAACATGTGCACAGGGAGCTGCAGAAAGGCCAAGAAGGACACTTCCCACCCTCTTTCCTTGAAAAGGTCCTGGCTGACCTCAAGAATGGAGCCTGGGACCAGCTAGATCATTGTTTTTTGTTTTTGTTTTTAATGTTTGTTTATTATTTTGAGTGGGGAGAGGAGCAGAGAGAAGAGAGAGAATCCCGAGGAAGCTCTGTGCCCACAAACTGTGACATCATGACCAGAGCCGGAATCAAGAGTCAGAGACTCAACTGACTGAGCCACCCAGGCCTCCCACACCAGATCACTTTTAAGATGCTTGATTTCCTCCCCCTCCTCTCTCTCACTTACACCCAGAAAAGAAGGCATGATCAGAGAGAACGACATAGTCCCCTGACCCAGGCTCTACTCACCCATCAGTAGTCCCATGTTGAAACGATAACGCTCCTCCAAGAGCTGGGGACGGTGGCGATTTATGGCGGCCTCCACCTGCAAGAAAGCCAAACCAATGTGGTTCAGAAAAGTGTCCTTCAGAAATGCACCCACAGGCTCACCCTGGGTTTTCCTGAGTGGAGAAAATGACCCACTCCTTTCCAGAATCAGTACAAAGGAGGTTACCCAATGCCTAAAGAAAGACTCACAGCCTCCTCAATCTGCTCTGGGGTCACCATGACACCCACACCGCATTCCTGCTCAAAGTCCTCGGTGTTGATGGGGTCCAGGGGATGACTTCGCACATACTCAAGGGCAGCTGAAAAAGAAGAACCAATGAGTGGCATCTCAGCTCCAAGAAGTAGGTAGACAGGGCATTACCTACCCTAATGAAACCCCAATCACAGTTTTGCCTCCCCAGAGGTTAAGCCTTGCACCACCCTAGAGAAGCTCTGAGACCAGAGGCTCTTCCCCAGTCAGGTCTCACCAAGGGTGGCCCTCTCCATCCTTCAGTGCCAGGGCCTGGGTTTAGAGAGAAGTGCAGTATGAAGCATCTAGACACTGGGGGACTTGGCAGAAAGGGCAGACAGCGGTTTTGGCTAAAGAGAGGAGTTGGAGGTGGAAGTGAAAGGATAGGCAGGGGTCTCACCGCTCAGCTGGAGCTCGGTGTGGATCTTCTTATTGGCTATATAGCTCACAAGGAAAGAGAGACGCCGGGGATCCCTGAGTCGGGATGCCAAGCCATAGAGCAGGGTCCCGGTGGCTTTGTCAATGGTGGAGCCCAGAGTCTGCTGCGCCTGGGAGTTCGAGGAGATTCAGGAGAGAAGCCCCACGCTCAGTAAGAAAAGCAGGAGTTAGACAAGTCTGGTGGGTCGGGGTCGAGATCGGGGTCGGGATCGGGACCTAGCCCGGCTTTGGGGCACAGTCGGTAACCTGGGCAAAGGACAGAGGGACTCGCACCTGGGTCGCCGCCTCGCGCAGCTGCGCGCTCAGAGCCGTGTTCTTGAGCGTCTCTCGGGCCTTGTGCTCGCTCAGGCCAAGGCCAGTGAAGAGCGACAGGGAGTCTAAGGCCGCCATCGCTGGCACACCGGAAACCGAAAGAAAACTTTGGGGCCAATCTGCACGTTGGCTTTAGCCCACTGACCAATAAGAGAGTGAAGCCGCTAGGGAAAGCCAATGGTAGCCTTCCTGGAGGGAGGGGGCGGGCTCTCCAAGGTCGTCAGCGCCATTTAAAAGGCAGAGCCGGCCCCAACCCTTCTTTCCCCGCGCTTCACTTCCGTCTTTGAGCTCACCGTCTTTCGAGGAGGTTGAGGGATAGAGGGCGATAGCACGATTTGCCGCCGACCTGAAGGGAAGGTGCTCAGCACAGAAGCAGGACGTAGAAGTAAGCATGGCCCTTTGCTTTTCGATTTTTTTCCTTCAGTCCTGGAAACCTTGGGACCATCCCAGGGCTGTTGTTGAAAGCAAATGCGAGTCCCCATCACGTTTCTGAGGTCATAGCTTTGGAGTTGTCATGGAAACAGTTGAGCTAAATGAAGCCCGGGAAATCTGGTCAAGATAAAGGGCGGGCTTCATGAGTCCGGCGCTTTTCAGGCGCCCACCTAGACACACCTGGTCAGAAGAGAGGGATTTGGGCCAGGAAGGACCTCGCAGATGTTCTGTAATGATTTGGTTTTAAATTCTCGCACAATTACCCTCCCCTGTCAAAGCAGGCAAACGTCACGAACACCAGGAGCAAGTTAGACCTTGAAACCCATCTGCAAGTGTTTGGCAAGGTATTTTATTGAAGTTGGGATAGGGTGAGGCAGAGGAGATATGGTCTTGAGGATACCTATTGTGTTTGGGAGGGACTGTCCGGTCTCTCACTAGACTTCTAGGACCTGCTGAGAATGGGGCTAAAACAGAACAGTGTTTTCTTTGTGGAACTGGAGCTGCTGGGATGGTGAAGAGATTTTGGATTGGAACTCAGACTCTTCAAGGCTTTGGTGTCACTAATACTCATGGACCAGGAACTGGGCAGGATCCTGGTTGCAATCTATCCATATTCTGTGTCCTGTTTCCCACTAATGACCCAGTTTCACTTCTGGGCCTACATCTGGGTCCCACATGATGACCACAACCGGGTTCTTCCCAGTGCCACACACTGTATCAATATCTAAGTCCAGTCCTGTGTCTTGGCTCCCCACAGCCCCAGCCTGATATCCAGCCCAGGCAAGGCCAGGTGCAGGGGATTGAGGAGGGGATGAGGTGCCGTGGTGCCATAGATAGGCACCAAGAAGCAGAGTCTCAGCCATACCAGCCCTATGCTGAGTCCGCAGCTGCAGATGCTTAGCCCACTACAAAGGTGCCTATGATGAAGACAGTGCCTGCCACATCCATTATCCCCTCTGTACCTGATGCCACTGAAGGATTTATTACATCATTACCACCATCACTGAGTCCTGCAGGTCTGGTGATGGCCCCCTTCATGGAGTCAGAGCCTATACCCCCTTTTCTGGTTCTCTCACAGTGCCTACCCTGTGGCTCTATGTCACAGGATGAAGTTGTAGTCCCACCAGTGCTACCAAGAATGCCACCAGAGACACTGGCAGGCTGGCCAGTCCTCTGGAGCCCTAGGACTTACAGAGAACAGAACCATGAAATTTTATGGCCCAGCCCAGGGGCTGGTTTGTTTGCATGAGCCCTTGGCACTACTTCAAAGATCAAGAAAAAGATGATCAAGGAGAAAAGCCAGGCAACAGTCTACAAGGCCCAGCTGTGGCATGGGAAGAAGCAGGGTCCTAGGGCATAAACTGACAGCACAGAGGCAGTAGAGGCCACAGTACAGATGCCACAGAAAGGTTATATGGCCGACACAACAGCAGCAGGTCAGGGATGAACACAGCCCCTTGATCAGTGCATCCAGTACTTACAGACCCCCAGTGGCTAGACCCTTGGGGCTGCATGCAGTAAAGACCCAGCACAGTCCTGTGGTACACCATACTAGCAGGCCCTCCAACAGTATGCCAGCCAACAGCAGTCAGCTTGCAATTCCAACATTTTTGCAGATTCTCACACCCAGCTCTCCAGGCTCCCACCCCTACTCCCAGCCCCTGGCCAGCAACCCCACCACGGCCCGTGTGCTGTTGTTCCCATAGAGAAAAGCCAACACTGGTCACAGGGGTAACTTTCTCCAAGAGCTCCCTCTGCTCACTGCTCCCCCTAACTCCAGCCTAAGCTAAAGGGTACTAGCAAGGCCCACATGCTAACCTCCTTGTAAGACTAGCCCAAGACTTGGGACAGGGATGGACCTACAGGCTGCCAGGATCCTGCACCACCTCTGCCTGCCTTATACTCTCTCTGGCTTATCTAAACACTTGCCTCATGAGCACCTCTGCTTCCCATCTCCTCCAGCTGGAGACACCCACCCTTACTCCCAAGCAACTGGACAGAGGAAGAAGCAACATTATCTATGAAAAGTTAAGGAAGCTTCTCACAAGGTCACAGGGGCTCTGAAACTAGGACAAGAGTGCAGACTCACTATGGGTGAACAGCCTGGGGCAATGGCCAGGAGCCAAGGTCTCAGGAACTCCAGGGAAGAAATGGCCTGCCGGGGACCCTGCACCCTTCCTCCCACATGAAAACAGCCAAAATGAGCTCTGATCTCTCTCCCTGTCCTCCTTTTGGAGCAGGGTCTCTCCCTCCACAGCAGTTTTTTCCTGCTCTGTTCTCCACTAAGAGATCCAGATGGTGCTCAGACTACAGGAAAGAAAAATCTGATACTAGGAAAGGTTGAAGGCAATATTCCCAATGCTTCCTGTTCCTCAGCAAGTCCTTCCTTACCTGTCGTCTGGCAGTCAGCCCCAGACTACTCCAGTGTCTGCACCTTTTTTTTTTTATGTTTTATTTATTTCTGAGAGAGAGAGAGAGAGAGCGTGAACAGGGGAGGGTTAGAGAGAGAGGGAGATACGGAAGCAGGCTCCAGGCTCTGAGCTCACTGTCAGCACAGAGCCCGACACGGGGCTCAAACCCACGAATCGTGAGATCATGACCTGAGCTGAAGTCGGACACTTAACCGACTGAGCCACCCAGGTGCCCCCAGTGCCTGCACCTTTTACCTCAGCTTCTGGAGCCTCATGGAGTATTCATCCACCCTTTACGTGGAAGATATTGACAGGGATGTCCACTATAGCTGCCTCTATATGAGACTCAGAACTGGTGGGATTAAAGGGCCCAGAAAGCTGATGGCACTTGGGGCATCATGACCCACAAGGCTACAGTGGGACCCTGCCATCTCTACTCAGACCAGAGCACTTTCAGGGTCTTTAATACACCTACCTACATACATACACATGCACGCGCGCACACACACACACCCTCTCGATGGGGAGAGGTAGCCGCAGCAACCTGGTGCATCACAGTCACTAAGTCTGCTTATTTATCATTTATTTTTAAAATATATTTAAACAGCAGCAATCACTTCCAAAATGCAAAAAAAATTACAATTTTTAGAATAAAATTATGTAACGTTTATGATGCGAGTCAGAAAGAATTGAAGGTACAACTGAGAATCAAATCACGCGGCACTGGGAGTGGCTGGAGAAGCCAAGGTCCACTGGTTGAGAGGGTCAAACTGACAAGAGGGCCCAACTTGTGAGGTTCCCACCTCAATCACACCCCCAACCCCCACTGATGAAGCCAGTGTCCTCTGGGTTAGAGAAGGAGAAGCGGCAAAGAGCTGGCCCTCTGTGGGGGATTTCCCAAACCCAGTCCCCACCTCCCCCACCAGCCAGGGACCTGCTAATCGACCTCCTCCATGTTGCTGTAGGTGGGGGCTGGGCGGTCCACAGGGGGGGCGAAGCGTTCAGGGGCTGTCCGCGTGGGGGCCACCTCGGGGGCCTGGCCAGGGCCTAGTCCCTGCAACAGAATATGAGGACAGGGGTTGGGGGCTGCCCAGTATGCTGCCTGGCATCCCGGGGGTGCTGGCTCAGAGCCCCGGCACCCAAGGGAGGGCCCCAAGGCAGACGCAGACAGCAGCGGCATTGAGACAGAGAGACGAGATCGGGCCTGAACAGTCTCACTTTATTAACACTTGAAATACAGGAAGCTGCTTAGGCAGGGCTAAGCCCCACACCAAGGGTCAGAGCAGCAGGACGAACGGACAGACAGCTGGACGGATACCCACCCTAGATGCTCTGCCCCGGAAGGAGCCACAGTCCCCATCCTCTCCCACCAGATGCACACACTGAGGCCCAAGCCCAGAGTTGGTCCCCACCACAGAGGCAGGCATTGCCTGGTGGACAGGTAGGTGGGCCAGCTCACAGCAGCTGCCTGCAGTCAAGCTCATCTCCAGTGACTCTGGGATACCAGAGGATAGAACACGTTGAGCACGAGGGCCACCAAAGCTGCCACGGTGCCCAGAACAAAGTACCGGAGGCAGCCCTCATCTGGTGTGGTAGGGCCATGTGGTGGGGGGCCCACCCAGTCTTGGGGCCCCCAGGGACCCAGGGGCACAGGCCCCTCGGGTACCGGTTCCTCCTCGGCCTCCAGCTCCTGCCAAATCCGGGAAGCCTACAGTGTGTGGAAACGGGCATCAGCACCTGGGGCAGGGGGTAGAAAGGGACCCGGTGTCCCCTGGCCAAGATGGTCCCACCCAAGATGACTGGCACTAACTCCTTACATATCCCAAGTCAAGCAGGAGGGAGGTGGGCAGGCAGGAGCCAAATGGGCCACTTGCAGAGTTGTCTAGACAGAGCACCAGGGCAGGAGAATCTTGATAAGTTTCCCAATTGACATGCGGCTTTCCATGGGGATTGGAGGGGGATGGTTAGCTGGTCAGTTTTTCAGCCCAGGGCTCCCACAGAGGAGCTCATGGAGGATAGAGCTGCCAACCCAAGTAAACTGGCTCCCTCCCACCCAACCCATATCTCAATAGACTGTGACCACTATCTTCTACTAGGATTCCTCTGCATCTGAGCAGAGGGCTCAAGGGAGGAGAGGACAGAAAGGAGGAAACAAGTCCAAGGAGAGATGCAGCAGTGCCCACCAACCAGCTCTATAGCACCCCATGTCAGTAAGGGACAGAAGACCGCCCCAAGGGCTCAGCAGGGACTGACGCTCACCTCAGAGATGGTGGCGGCCACCCTAGCCCATAGCCAATCTGGACAGGCCCTGTCCTGAATGTACATCAGAACAAAGGAGTGATCACAACTGAGGGTCTGTGGGCTGGCTGGCATGTGAGGAGGGTGCAAAGGAAAGCTGGGTGAATGTTGGGTACAGTCTGTTTATGGTATCCTACCCAGTGAGGTTGAGAGCAGTTACTTAGCTTGTGCCAAGAGGGTGCCTGTATGCATGCCAACAGCAATGTGCTGGTGTGCATGCACCTTTACAAGTGTCACTACAGCATGGGGATTCCTCAAACTAGGACTCTGATAGAAGAGGATCACGAATTCCAGGACTCCAGGGGCCTATGGCTAGAAGAGAGGAGGCTGTACCCCACCCCCTCCCATCTGTGAATTGGGCTCCTAGCCTACGAAGCCTCCCCAGTGCCTCACCTGGCTGGCAGCAGCCTCGGCTGCAGGGCCTAGGTCTGGGTGGTGCTCAGAGTGACCTGCCCTGGGGGGCCTCTCCACAGGAGAGTTCCGCCGGCGGTAGAAGAGTACATAGGCATAACGGGTCACGACCTGGCTCTCGTCTACTGTTGTCACCGTGCTGTCATCAAATAAGCGCCAGCCTACAGCGAAGTGGGAAGAGTGTGAACATAACCTGCACCCCCACGCCTACCACCTATCCTGCTGGCTGCATGTGCCCTCACCCACGTCGCTGCGCTGGCTGCTGCGGTCATTGGGCAGGCGGGCACAGGCAGTGTAGTGGCCGCCAATCATGCCTCCATAGTGGTTGATGACAGCGTACAGGTCGTAGCTAGGCAGCTGCTCCTCTTTCTGACCAATGCAAAACTTGCTCAGGTCCAGGTTCCTATGGTTCCAGCCAGAGAAGGGTAAAAGAGTCAATAGGTGCCCGGGATGGTACCCCCCATAACCTGATTACTGTCACCAGGGCTCATCGCTCACCTAACAGGGAACTCCACCAAGTCGTTGATCTTGTCACGCCAGATGAAACTCCGAAAGGAGAAGCGCTTGAGCTGCACAATGAGTACATTGGGCAAGCGCCACAGCAGCAGCTGCTTGGAGGCTTCTCTGTGTTGTTTACACTGTGGGCAGTACCTGACAGCAGACACAGGCGAGGTTAAGACCAGCACATCTCCACTCCACCCTGCCCCACCACCTGCCTGCCACCCCGTCCTCACCAAGCCTCCTCAGGCGCCAGCACCTCGGGCCGAGTGAAGAGGTTCAGGCACTGGTCCAGAGTGAAGTGCCCAGCACGGGCAGCCTCGCCAGCAGAGCCTGGATCCTCAGCAAACTCCAGCTCCTTGGAGGCTACCAACACAAACTCCTGCAGGCGCTCATTGTTCCGCCAGACTAGAGCCAAGCTGCAGTCCTCACCCAGCTCCAGGGGGGTGTCTCCTGGAGATGGGCAGGAAGAGGCGTCATGCAGCTGCAGCAAGGGGCCAGCCCAGCCTACCCCATGGCTTCCAACCATAGTCTCAGCCACCTTTGTCCTCCAACCGCTGCTCTCGGTTAGATGCATCGATTTTATAGATGAAGAACTGGGGGGTGTGGGCATTCATGGCTTCACTGGGGTGCTGATATCCAGGCACAGCAGCTGTGAAAAAACATAATCAGAGCTCCCCTACCTACCAGGACCTAAATGAGCTTCCCCTAAACTCCCCTACCCAGCTGCAAAACCTTTCACCAGACTCTTACCTTCCGGCCTAGATATCTTCTCACCAGCAGGCAAGGAGCCAACCTCAACAGGCCCACTGGCCAGCACCTCAGAAGAAACTCCACTGGTGCTGGGCACAGGGCCTCGATCAGGAGCCACCCATGTCCTAGGGACCCCTGTGTCCCCCTCAGCCACGGGGGTCACCAGCTGGAGCTCAGGAGGCTGAATCGCGTCCCTCTCACTGTCCCCAGCCTCCAGAGAGTTAGTGGAGAGCAACGTAGTGCAGCCAGTGCCCTGGGACTCCAAGGCCATGCGGCCAGGCTGGAAGGGTGGTTGGAATACACTCACAGAGTACCTGGCAACAGGCAGCAAGGCAAGTAAGAATCCTGACAAGCCTACCTGGCATCTGTTCCCCCAGATACCGCACCCTCATCCAACCACTAGGCACTTACCGGGCATAGCCCTCTAGCAGCTGAGCAAGACGAGCATAAGTGAGACGTGAGGCAGGTACACTGACCAGAAATGGGTAGCCAATGTTCTCAGGGCGGCAGAGACCCTTGTGGTCAGGCCAGTGGGTTTTCTGACAAAGCCTGGAGAGAAGGAGGAAGTAGGAATAGGGCCTTAGCCCCACTCTTATGACTCTCCACTGGGGGCTAGCCTCTGGCCTTGGGAACTGGGTATGCCAGCCCTGCCTCCCCCAGAGCCTGGCAGAGTAGTGATCGGTAGAGGGCTCAAAACATGTGCCTCTATGTGGAGAGGAGGTAGGGTGCCAAATGAAATGTGGAGAGGAGGGAAGGGATGGGGGGGACCACGGGGGTCCTCACTGGTTGCAGTAGCCCACGCGGTAGCACCGGGTACAGCGCTTCAGCTTCTCATCCTCTGACTGCTGCTTCCGCTGGCAGGCTGCACACTTGGAGATGGGGACGCTGGGTACCTGGGGGCGCTAGGGTGGGTGGTCTGGCTCAGCAAGGCCAGCCTGGGTGAGAATGCCCCCTCCCACAGGGCCCTGTGCCATCAGATTGATCCTCACTTACCTGCTGCACCTCTAGCACCACCACCCGCTCCTTAGCCAACTCTGGGGATAGCAGCTCAAAGCAGAGGAGTGTGTCGGATGGGGACACAGTGTCTAATGAGTGGGAGGGCAGGAACACACGGTGGAAACGATTCTTAATCACCTGGGGACAGAAAACACACAGATCCTACATGAGGACAAGCCCTTTCTATAGCCCTGCCCCAGGGCACAAGAAGGCTTGGCCCTGAACTTGAGTCTGGGCAGCAGAGTGGGGATTGTGGCTCCAAAGCACCATATGCTTCTACTGATACCAACCTCAGTGCCCAAGAAAATAAGCAGGTGCTTCAGAGAGCCTGAAAGCCAGGACTAGGAAAATTATCAATCAAACCAGCACTCTGGTGAAACCAGCACTTCACCACACTGAAGGCCTCTACCCTGCTATCAATTAGCAGGGGCCTGCCGAGCCTACAACATGACTTTTGTGGAGGGATCACATTTGAGGAGGCTCCTTCCCACTTCTAGCCCCAGAGAAAAGAGCACTTCCAGGCTGGAAGCTAGGAAATTTTGGGGAAGACCAGCACACAAATCTGGGATAATATGAGAGAGTGGCAGGATGGAGGAAGAACAACTGCTGAGGAAAGGTAGCCCTGCAGCTCCAGCTTCTTGTTGGAAGAGGGAAAAGCAGTTGAGGGCCCTCACCCAAAGGGGGAGTAAACCCTGATGATGGGAACCTTGGGAACTGAGAGCACTTCTGTTACATAGCCCAAAAGCCTGGTTTCAAACATGCCTCAACCCCTACCTAGCACACCACTGTGCACCTACATGCACATTCGTGTGTATGGACACAGATGCCAACAACCAGTCACGTGTGTCTGCACACCCTAAGTACATACACAGATCCACGTGTGTAAGAGCCTGAGGAAAGACAAATATACCTCAGCCAGACGCAAGTTCTCAGGCTTCACGTGGACACTCTGAGAGAGGGAGTCCAACACTTCACTTGCACTGGAGTTCTCCTTGCTGATGCTCACCAGAAACTGTGGTGACAAAAGTAGAGACCATGGGGGAGGTGGACGGGGTCTTCAGGATTGCCCAGATACAGGAGCTTACTTCTCACCTTGATGGGCTTGCTGTGCGGCTCCCGAGCAAAATAGAAGATGGGAAGAACCTTCTGCTTCTGTGGCAAGGGTACTGGCAGGTAGAGGAATGGGTCAAAAGTGATGGAGACCTGTAGATGCATAAGTGGCACTAACTGGCTGCACAGGGAGTCAGAAGCAGGATGTTCATGCCCAGGGAGCCCAATCCAGGCACTCAGATGGCTCTCAGGGCCTCAGAGCCAACCACCGAACTCAGGTTTGAGAACCCTGGACAGACCAGAAGGGTCACCAGGAAAGAATACTCTCTTTCTGACAATTAAGGCCCTGCTCAGCCTCACCACTTGTCAATTTTGCCCCTCGCTTGTACCCCACATCTTCCCAATCCTACCCATATCCCTGCCCTACCTTATAGCTGTTTGGAGGCCAAACACCCCTTCAACCTCACTCAGGAAACCTACCCAGCCTGGTTTCTGCAGCCTACAAAGCAGCCGAAGGCCTCCCTGTCAGTTTCTTTGCCCAAACAGCGTCTATAGATGCATATGCCTCCAACCCCAATTTGACCAAGCCAGCTAATCCAAGCTAGGAGCCTCTTTCCAGGGAAGCCCTTCACACCTTGGCACACACAGGGCACACCAGCTTCGACTTATACTGGCCCTGAAACAGGTCTACGATGAAAGAGTCATTCCTCATCTTATGTCGCTGCCATGCTTCTTCAGCCACCACCTGAGGAGCAGAGTGGTGAGGATCAAGGAGACCTGGGGACTAGGATATGCATAAGCTATGCCCACCTCTGCCCCCAACCCTGACCTCGTCGGGCCGCCCATCTGAGTCCACGGTCTCTGTGTAGGGCTTGTTCTGAATGCGATTCAAGTCTTCATGCAGCCCATCCAGCAAGAAAGCCATGAATTCCTGGGCATCATGCTGCGCATAGCCTGTGAACTGGCTGGCCTTGCTCGCCACGATGGCCTGGATGCAGGGGCCAAGTGTGAGCACGGAACCCCAGCACCCACTGAACCCAGCACCCACCATGTACCCAGCTGGTGAGCCTTCCCCACCCACTCTACCCAGGGGTAGGAATGACCACAGATCACCTTCAACTTGGAAGGCTGGAAGGCATGGTGGGTGCCCTTCCATAGGGCCCGGAGCAACACAGCAAAGCCAATGGCCAGACGCCCACCGGTCCCCAGTGGGTTGTTGTAGTTGATCTCGGCCTCAAAGGAGCGGTCTAGGAACAGCAGCCAAGTAGAAGTGTGAGCAGGGAAAGATTCCCCTCTGCCACAGCCCTGGGCTCCAGGCCCTGCTCTCACCGTGGAAGAAGTCCCGGAGCTCCCGAGTATTGGAGAGAGACTGAATGACACTGTTCATGAAGCAGGTGTTGCCTAGATTGACAAGGCCAGTGAAGCCTGGCAGACACACCTTCTTCTCTTCCTCCTCCTCTTCTTCCACACTATCTCCACTCACAGGGCTGTGGGGCATTGGAGGCACCATACATGTGGGCTTCGGCTGTGGGAGCAAGGAGGGCCATGAGAGAGCAGCCCTGAGGCTCCTCAGCCTCTAACCTTGGCCTTCCCCACCCAGGATTCTCACCGAGGCCAAGTGTGGCTCTGGCTTTGGAGCTACATGCTCCATGGGGGTGCGGGCCACCACACCATCCAGCCCCGTGTCCTCAGATCGAGCCTTGGGTTTTTCCTTCTCCACAGCTCGAGCTTCCTCCTGGCCTGTGAGAGGGTGCGGGGCACCTCCCGGTGGGGTTGAATCCAGAGGGGTTGGACCTGTCGGCACGGCAACCTTTGCACCACCCACTGCACCTTAAAAAGGGGGAAATGAGGGGGCTGGTGGTTAGCAGCATGTGGCAGGGGGTGAAGGTCCGAGTTATGTGGGCTGGACAATGAAGGGAGCTCGTGTGCAGACCTCGTGCAGCTGGGGCCTCCAGGCCCCCCCAGCGCTGACTTTGTCGCTTACGGAGGCAGATGTCAATGCGAGAGGCCGTGAAGCAGAAGGTGCACTGCTCAGGCTCAATCAGGTTCCTGTGGGGAAAGGCTGAACTCAGAGACTTAGGTGGAGTGGATGTGGGGTAGATGGGCCAGGGAGATGGAGCCCAAGGTGAGACAGGCATAGTGCTGGGGCCGGGAACCACCCACCTGAGCTTCACCTGCCAACGGAAGATGGTGTGGGGCCCACAGTCTGGATGCAATCTCAGGAAGTTTCCATCCCTGCAGAAGCAGAGCAGGGGCAGGGCAGAAGGAAGGGTGGGAAGAAGAGCATAAGACACACTGTCCTGCCTGAAGTACACTGTCTGCCCAGTCTCCTACCCACCCACCCACCTGGTCTGGAAGATAAGTGTGAAATCTTGTTCGCGGAAAAGCACTCGAGAACTGTCTCTGCAGATTTCTTTCACGTACACGTGCACCACCACTGAATCCGGCCCCTTCTCATATGAGTCATTCTTGACAAATGCCAGGTTCACCATGGACTCCGGCTCTACATTGAAACCACAGCTCAGTACTGCCCAGGACAGGTTCCAGCCCACAGCTGTTCTATTCCCTATCCATCCACCAACCTTGCAACCCAACCTACGGCTCTGCTTACCACCCCCAGCCCCACCTTTACCATCCACCAAGGTTACAGCATCTGCTGCCTCTGCCATCTCCTCTTTGGAACGGTCACCTTTCTCAGGGTCTCTGCTCCGAGCCATGGCTGGGGAAACTGGATCATTCCTGGAGGACACGGTCTTCTCTCCTGACAAGAGTGCTAGATTCTCCTCTGAACCCAAAAGGCAGGTCTGGGGGTTCAGCGGTGGTACCCGGAGCTGTTCCTCGGCCTCAGCCTATTTGTGGCAAAATTGTGGGCAGGATCAGCCCTAGATCTGGCAGGTGGCCCCACTGCAGTCCATCTCCCTACCCTCCCGTTTCCCACAGGTACCCCACTCTCACCTGGGCAGCTGTCTCAGCCAAGAAGGGGGGCGCATTGCCCTGGGGTCCAGGTCCATCTCTGGACCCTTCCCCATCTGGCCCTCTGCGGAGATGCACAGCCCTCTTGGCGCTGGGCCCTGCCTGGGCCCCGGGTCCAGCCCCTGCGCCTACCTCACCACGGCCCTGGGCCCTCTTCTGGTTCCGGGCCTCCTGTTTAGCCCGCCGGGGCTCAGGACCTGGCTCCAGGGCAACGGGAGATGGCTCCTGCCCATTCTCCTGACACCGCAGCCCTGGCACCGCTTCCTGGGTCCCTAGAGGTTTCTTCTACCAAAGATACAGCAGTCAGGCCCTGTCAACCACCCTGGGTATCCCTACCCTACTACGCTATGGAACTTACCAGAAGAGTGGGCCATGTGAGCAGAGGCACCTTCTTGGGCAGTGCCAGCTGCAGGAGGCCACCCTTGCGGGCTTGTACTTTGGTGCAAGAACTTTCTATCTCAGCGTAGAAAACACCACCCCACTGCCGACCACCTGGAGACAGAGTAGGAGCAGTGAGCTGTGGTGGAGAATATCAGAGGATTCAAATACACAGCTGGTCTCAGGACAGATGGGCGCACCTGGAAGCCGCACCACACAGTCTGTGTCTGTGAAAGCAGCATCCACCTCCTCCAGCCGCAGGGGACCCGCTCCCACACGCAGCTTGACAATCACCTCATCTGCACTCTGCCTCCAATCAAGCAACAACTCTGCAGGAGAAGTACCAATGAGACTGTGAGAGTCTCCATAAACTCCCAATGGGGACAAGCAGGTGCCAGAGACCCAGCCCTAGCATGACAGCTCCAGATGAAGGCTATAGTCCCAGTGCCCCCTCCTCGCCTGTGGCACTCTAGCATCCAAAAGGCCAAATCATCACTCACCCTCTTTGGCCTGGTCCTCCCGAGAAGACACTGATCCTGACAACAAAGATTAAAAAAAAAAAAAAAAGGGGGAAATGATGGTGGGGAGGAGGCAGCCTCCAAGATCCCATCACCCCACCAAGCACCATCTTCAGAATCTCAGCCAGGTACGCAGACCTCAAAGCTGAGGCTCTACCCAGCCTGCTGTGATACCCTACTCTTGGTATCAGACCAACACAAAAAAAACAGCAAAAATGTCATCTCCCAACACCCAATCTGTATGCTCAAAAGGCAGGAGGAGACCACAAGCACTCTGGGAATGCCACTTTCACCTCTCCTAGGATCTCCATCCTTGCTCTCCTGGTTTGCTCGATCTTTCTGCTTCTTCTTACTGGTAGCATCCTCCAGTCCTGGGGGACCTCTCCTTGGGCCCGTGGTGCTGGCCCCACCAGACATCTTGAGCCGCTTGGTCGACAGCCAGAGTGCCCCGGGGTCGGCAACGGCGTCTGGGTCAGGGCTACGGCGCTTTCTTCCTGGCCCAGCTATCTTGGCAACTCTTTGTGGCCAAATTCTCCAACAAGGAACTGTCAGCCTAATGAGAAGGGACCAGTGATCACTACCAAGGCCCAACAATTTGCTCCTTGGTTACAGCCAGGGCTCAGCATCCCAGGATACAACTAACCCTATGGAGCAATATCTCCCCAGTACCTAATGTACCCCTGGACACTTGGACTATTCTGAAAAGAAAAACAATAGAAGTAGCAACAACAACTTCTGGCAGAGACTCCTAGATGCCTGCCATACAGAGCCACAAAGATGGGAGCCTCACAGAGGAGGCGCCAGGTCAAGGCAGCCATGGCCTGGAACCAGGCTCCTCCACCAATCTGGAAAGGAGCCATGTCTCCAGCCCACAGGCTGGCACTCTGAGCAGGGTGCTCACTTTTCCTCACTCTCACTGGCTGCTTAGTCACCACCCGAGAAGTAGGAGGTGGAGGAGGAAGGCAGAAAGAAGACAACCAAGCAGCAAGGGGACTAGCATCTGTGGCCAAAGACAGACCCAATCCAGGTGCTACCACTGCACAGGCAAAGTACTGGGATTAAAGTGCTCCACCTGACACCTGCCAACTCCCACCTTTCTCTAAAACTGTTCCTATGCACTGTTTGGGCTTTCCTCCTACATCCCAAGAGAGATTTTTCTCTCCAGCTGCTGTCCCAAGCTGAGAGGGGCCTGCAAAAGCTGGGGTGAAAAGGGTATCCAGTTGCCTTACTACCCTTTTAGCAACAATTCTGCCCCAGAGCCAAAGCCAGATGGGTATCCAGTATGAGACTGAAACAGACAGCATCCCCTTCCTTCCCAGATTCACTCACTCATGAACCCTGGGCTAGCGACCTTCTACCCACTTTCCCACAAACCCGCCAGTAGATTCTAGGCTGTTTTTCCATCCAAAATAAAGTTCTCAAAATTGAGATAAGGGTGGGGATGAACAGTGAATCCAGGACCCCTGGCAGCTGAAAGCCTGGCCTGAGACGGGAGCAGAGCAAATAGTGACTATTCTGTGTTCCGCAGGGTGTACCCAAGGTGTATGTGTGGCGGGACTAGAGGGACGTTCTTCTCGGGGGAGGAGGAGGAGGGAGGAACTGGTGGGCTGAAACTTTAATGACGACAGATCCAGAGCCGAGGAGTGGACACCCTCCACCTCTCTGCACCAGGCCCCAGCTTAAGGTCGCGTCCCTCCCCATTCTCCCGGGGACACCGGGACAAGAAAGAGTCTTTCTAGAGATCATGCCGGCCTACACGGCTGCGCGGGATTACTGACTACAGACCAGCGCCCTCGCCGGGCTGCGACTCAGCTCCAGCCTCCAAATCCTGCGCCCTCCACCACCTCCTCCAGGAAGCCACCCTCGCTCGCCGCCAGCCCTCTCGGAGGCAGGAGGCCGACCACGGGCGTAGAGTAACGGCCCCGCCTGCATCGGTGGGCCCGGCACGTCGCGGGGTTCGAGGGGTCGAGGTTGGCACGGCCCGTGACCTTGAACAGGCATCCCGGGCCCGCGTCGCGGCCTCCCTGGCTCCGGCCAGGCAGGCGAGCTGCAAGCCCGTCCCACTCACCGAGCGAGGCCGCCGCCGCCAGCCCTCTTAGGGCCCTGGCAACCCGCTCTCGGTTCCGGTTCCGGCGTCTGGTCGGTTCCGGTTCCGGCGCGCCCCTCCCCCGTCCCGTCGCCGCCGCCGCCGCCTCAGCCGCTTGTTTTGTTTCGACTTCTAGTTACGGCCCCGGGTGGCTGAGCGCCTAGCTGGTGACGCACTTCCGGTGGGAGCGGGCATGCGGCGACAGGCAGCTCCGGGGCGGGCCGAACGGAGGAGGCGGGGCTCCGATTCCTTGGCCTCGCCCAGGCTCTGCTGGTGCCCTCCTGAGGTTCCGCCCAGAGACCCCGCCCTCCCCAAATCAGAGTCCAGAAGATACAGTGGGTAATCACAGCGGTTTATTGGGGGCCTGCTCAGGCCCAGAACCGTTTCGTGCAGAGGCAGTAGTGGGCGGGGCTGGGGGCTGGAGTAGGCATCTCACAGGGGTCACTGGCAGGTGTTGTAGATCTGAACCTGCAAGTTGATGGCTTGAAGCACGCTACGCATCCTGGCCTCCAGCCCATCCAGCTGGGCTGCTTTGCCTTCCAGTGCCCGCTCGTTCTCTTCATAGGTGCCCTCCAGCTCTAGGAGGGGAGGGTCTCAGCTGAAGGGTCCTACTCCCACAGTCCCACTCCTCTGGCGCCTACCCACCCCAGTCCTCACCTTGTAGCCGTTGCAGTTTGTCCTGAGCAGCCTGCAACAAGCCTCGAGCTTCATCCCGAAGTTGCTCGGCCCGTGCCTGTGCAGCCAGCACACCCTGGGCCTTCCGCTCAGCCAAAGCCTTCACTGTTTGGTACTGGTCGCCTAGTGGGCCCTGCAGCAGCTGGGGATATAGAAGGCAAAGTCAGCTAGGTGGCCCAGTGGAGGCCCAGCCTCTACTTCAACCCCCACCAGCTGGCTTTACCTCAACCCACCTGCTCAGCCTCTCGAGCACGACCCTGGGCATTGCCTGCTGTTTCTTCAGCGCTAGACGCTGCCAGACTATTCCCTGCTCGTTTCAATTTCAGAGCTTCCAGAAGACCATCCAATTGCTGAGCCCTCTCGCCTGCAGAGCTCAGTGCCTGCTCTGCACCTGCCATCTTCTCCTGCGCCTGTCATGGGTGGACCCAGGGTTAAACAGGTCTATGGGTGCATGCCCATAATCTTGCCCCACTCATGTCCCAGAGAAACCACACCTGATGCAGTGTCCGCTCTGTGTCCTGTGTGTCAACTACCGCCCCTTTGATGGCACCCTGAGCAGCACCTTGTGCCCTCTGGGCTTCCTCCAGTGCTGCTTGTACTGTTTCTGCCTTCTGTTTCTCACTCTCAGCCCAGCTCCTGAAGAAGAGAGGGAATCAGAGCTTGCAAATATCAGGACCGGGCGTCAAGGAAAGGGGCCAGGGTCGTAGTCAGACCTTGCCCGCCGTGCATCTTGCAATAGCTGTTCTGCCCGACGCACATCTCCCACAGTACGTGCCAGTATTGTGTCCACATCCGCCAGGCTCTGGACCCTCTCTGCAATTGCGCCTGCCAGGTGCTGGATTTGCTCAGGTGATGCTGGGATGGAGAGCTCTAGCACTCGAGTGGCCACCATCTCAATGCTATCAGGATCAGCCCCCTCCTCTATGAGGACACAGGCAAGGGCTTAGGGACACAGATTCTCCAGCACTGGCATCGGGCACAATTTTGGGGTATGGACTCAGGGACCCCACATAGAATATGGGTTTGCTCATAGGCATAGTGATTAATTACAAGGACAGGAACTATAAGTGGGCACAGACTTGGGGTCATGGACTTGGGACCACATATAGGCAAGGGTTGAGGGGCTAGACATGGGGTCATAAACACAGGTCCAGTGCAGGCCCTGACCCAAGTATGGACCCAGGGACACAAGTATGAACATAGACACAGGTGAAACAACCACATGGCCTGGGCCACACGGGAGGCTCACGGCTGAGGAAGTCCTTCACACTCTGGATAAGTTCCCGAAGTTCTTGGTTGGCCTTCTCCACCTGTCCCCTGGAAGCATTTGCCTTGTCCAGGGCTGCCTGGGCCCGCTGTTGTGCCTCTCCTGCCTGCCGACGGGTCTCAGCCACCTGGCTGAGGATGCCGCCACCTTCTGCCAGTGCCCGCTGCAGCTCTGCCTGTGTGTGCCGAGCCCGACCGAGTGCCAGGTCTGCCATGGCTACTGCCCCATTGCAGCCGAGGCCCCCACAGCGAGGTTGCCCATCCTCGTCCAGGCAGCCAGCACCCCCACAAGGGCTTGTTGCACAGGGTGCATCCCCTGGGGGCCCACACACCTGCCAGGCACAGAACAAGTCAGGACTTTGGGGAAGGAACAGCCACACCCACATGTCCCACCCCACACTTGTGCCTCACCAGTTCATTGATGCCTGTCAGGCTCAGGGACTGGGCACGGGCAGAGAGCTCGCCTAGTGCCCGCTGGTTGGCCATGTGTTTGCGGTTGAAGTCCTCCCTCTTGGCACCCATCAGCACCTCTGTCCTGTGCCGGCTATCTGCTGAGTTGCTCACAGGGCTGGGCACTGTCAGGGCTGATGTGTTGGCACGACGTTCCGCCTCTGCAGACAGACTGTGGGCGTGGCGGATGCTGTCATAGGCACCTATATTGGGCAAAGGCTGGCAGTCAGCTAAAGATCACTCAACCCTGGTCCACCTGCCTAGTTGGGCAACAACCCACCCAGGAAGTTTGAATGCTTGAGCAGGTCCAAATGCTGGTCCAGTTGTCTCAGTGTGAGATTAAGTGCAAGCCCATCTCGCTCCAGACTGCTCAGTGCATGGTTGGCATTGAAATTCTCATCCTGCACATCAGTCAGTTCTGCCTCCAGCTGGGTCAGGTGCTCAGTGGCCTCTCCGATTTCACGCCTGTGCCAGTAGGGGGTGGTGTTTAGAGAACCTTCAGCCCTAGGCCATTGAGCCTCTGCCCCATCCCACCGCATATCCTCAGGCCCATCCGCACCGAAGCTCTTCTGTCGCCTCCACTAGCTGCGCAGTGGAGGCAGCTGAGGTGTTGCGGGCACCTACAATCCCCTGTACAGTCCCCAGCTTCTCCTGCATGTGCCAGAAGCGGCTCTCAAAGGCACCCAGCACACCCGTCTGCTGCAGCTCCTGGGCCCGCTGCTCCAGGCGCCGCGTACGGGCAGCCAAGTCCTGTACCACACGGTCCCAATCCCCGAAACATGTGTGGCATGGGTGGCAAGCAGGGAAGACTCCTGAGAAGCCACGGGCACACTGGTCACAGCGCACGCCAGACACGCCTGGGCGGCAGCTACAGTGGCCTGTGGAGCGGTGACACTGAGGTGTGTCTATTCCACGAGGGTCACAATCACAGGCTGCAGAAAAGGGCAGACCGTGGAGTTAGGGTGCCATTGGGGCATCCTGAGAAGTCCCCCATCCACCCTAGCCCTGCCGGCTCTCTCACCACGGCACTGCAACCCAGGGTCTCCCCAGTGGAGCTCCTGGCACTCAGAACAGGTTCGCCCACCAAAGCCAGCACGGCAGTGGCACTGCCCTGTGAACTAGAGTGAGAACAGGGCAGAGATCAGAGCCTCAATCAGAAGCTAAGCCCTTGAGACCTAAGACAGACAGACAGCACCATCCACCCAGGGAACCACAGAAGAGCCCCATACCTCATTGCAGGTGGGGCCTCTGGCTCGGCTTGGGTGGCAGGCACAGGGCTGACAGCCATGGCCACTGGTAAGATTCCAGAAGTTGGGGGCACAGCGGTCACAGCTAGGGCCCTGGACATTGGGGAGGCATGGGCACTGCCCACTGCTTGGGTCACAGTGGCACTGGTCAGTGGACGGGCACTGCTGGGGATCTGTGCCCAGCAAGTTGCAGGTGCAGCCTGTGCCAGTCAAACACGTTAATCAAGGGGAGCCTGAGCAGAAGAGCCCTGCCCCAGCCATCCCAATTCCCCACTCACGGTGACAGCTCTGTTGGGTGGCCTGCCCATGGAAGCCAGGCTTACAGTGGGCACAGCGTGGCCCCTCTGTGTGGTATAAGCAGCGCAGACATTGCCCCGTGCGGGGGTCACAGGCATCAGGGTCCATGGGGTCAATGTTCCCACTGCACTCACAGGGCTGGCACTGACCACCTGGCCTTGATGGGTCCCCAAAGTGCCCAGGGGCACAAGCTTCGCACCGCAGTCCTGCCCACAGTTGGGGAAGGTATGAGTGTTCAGTTCAGCTGCCCCACCCTGACCCCATGCCTGCGCCTTACTTACTCACCTGTGTACCCTGCCTTACAATGGCACATGATTTGCTGGGAGTACCCATCCCGATGGCAAGAAGTAGCAAAGTGCCGCCGGCTCCCAGGGCCTTCAGGGCAGGGACAGGGCCGGCACTGGCCCCCATATGGCAGCTGTGGGTCCCCATGGAAGCCAGCAATGCACCTTCAGGGAGAAGCAGGAAGAGATATGTGATCCCTGAGCGGCATTTCTACCCACCAACCCACTCCCAGCTGCTCCAGGCTCACCTTTCACAGTGTTCACCCCCTGTGTGATCACGGCAGCCCAGGCAAGTGCCTGTGTGAGTGTCACATTCATCTGCATGCCCATTGCAGACACACGGCTGGCAGTTAGGGAATCCCCACTGGCCACGCTGGCAGCGATCACAGCGAAGCCCGAAGGCACCAGTTCGGCAGGGGCATTGCCCACTGGTCCCTTCACATAGGCCACTGAGTGCCCCCTCAGGGCTGCACTGGCAGGCTGGGGGCAAGGCAGAAGCTGAGCCAGGGAGAGGGTTTGAGGGAATCTAGGTGGGGTCAGGGTAGGAAAATCAGGGAATGGAAGAGAACTTCCAATGTTCTGGTGCTGAGAGCATGGGGTCCAATGCAGAGTTAGAGGAAGGAAGAAGCAGAGTCAGAGGGAGGAGGCAGAACAGTAGTAGGGAGGAGAGAGAAGGGAAGGAGGGAAGAAAGGCAGGCAAGTACCTTGACAACCTGTGGGGCCAAAGCCGTAGAAGCCAGGGGCACAGTGATCACAGCGGCGCCCAACCACTGCAGGTTTACACAGGCACTGACCACCATGGGGATTGCACTCAGAACTCAGTGAGCCCTGGGGGTCACACTGACAGGCTGTGGGGCAGGTGGATAGGGCCAAGTCAGGCTGGGACCCCACATCTCTGCCCCACCAACCCACATCTTACACAAGGCACCATTACGCAAGACACTTACGCAAGGCACCATTGTAGAGTAAGGCAGACAAGCTGATGAGGAGGGGGGCACAGGCCTCAGAGGGAAGGGTCTTACTGGGCACCAGACCCTCCTCGTGGCAACGGTAGCGTTCAAAGGTGGCACGACGTTCCAGGGCAGCAGCGTCACCCCCACTAAACATCTCCAGCACCAGGACATGGGGAAGCAGCACCAACTGAAGAGATGAGCAAGGAAGAATGAGGTCCAGACCCAAGACCATATTGGCACTACCAGAGCACTTAGCACCACCATGGGCCTGCCTCTTCTGTCACAGGCCCCACCTATCCAGCCATCACCACTACAGGTCCCATTCCATAGACTCTGCTTTCTTGGTCAGTGTGGGGAGAGAGGACTATTTACCGAGTCAATAAGCAAGCTGGGTCTAGAGTAGGGAACCTCAGGCTGGGCACTTCCCCCTGTTCGCAGAAGCTTCAGATGCAGCTTATAGGAGATGCCAGGCTCAAGGCAGACAGGTCTGGGAAATATCATATACCTGGGGGGAGACAAGGACAGGTATGGAGTTCACCCAGGGTCCCTGTACCCACCATCCTAGGCCTCCTCACCCTGCACACAGCAACCAAACTATCGGCTAAGAAAGATGCTAGGGCTGGGTCAGGCCAACAGACAGCTAGACAGCCTGACAGATAATTTATACAGATTTCCACAAGCATGCCTCACTGGACTCCTATGCCTGTGCAGACCAATCTCTGAAAATGCTCCCTACAGCCCTGCAATCCCATGGCATTTCCCTGGCACAAATACTTGCCAATTTTTCTTCAATGGCCTCCTCCCATTTTCTCCAACCTTGACCTCCAACCTCTGCTCCTCTTCACCAAGACTATGTCATTCCCTCCAGCCTGGCTCTGGCTTTCCTAGGTCTTTCCCATCAGTCTGCAAACATCTTTCATCCCCCCTTGAAAACATCTTCCCTCAATTCCTGAGTCTCCCCTAGATATTGCTTTATCTTCGCTCTCCTCCCCAATACATTGAACTGTGGTCACTGCCTCCACTCCAGCCTCACACTCCAATGGAGCTTTTATGCCAACATGCCATCAAGACAGCCTGAACCAAGCTCACCATCAACCTCCATGAAGCCAAACCCAGCAGCCTCTTCTCTGTTGCCAACTGCTCCAGCATTCAGCAGCATTGATGAGAGCATCCTTCTTTCTGAGACACTCTTCTCTCCACTTCTGGAACCCTGTCCACACTCCTGGTTTCCCCCCACTGCCAGCTCCTCCTTCTCTACTGACATCTAACACCCCAGAGATTTCTTCTGGTCCTCTTTCCTTTCTCTGCTCATTTCATCTACACCTATCTCTTTAGTGACAAGTTGCAAATTTATATCTCCAACTTGAGGCCTCCCAGTAATTCCAGACTGAGAAATCCAACCACCCATTGGCCTTCTCCCGCATGTCTAAGCAACTCAGAACTGCTCTTCCCTATGTCTCTATCTCAGCAAAGAGCCTAACACCCACCCAGATGAACAAACTCAAAACTCTAGAGTCATCTTTCCACTGTCCCTTTCCTACACTTCTAACCCATCAGCTCTGCCACTAGAACCCTCTGGAACCTTCATCATCTCGCCACATCAACTGCTAAACTTCTGTCCAACCCACTGTCACTCAACTAACTGAACAGCTTCTAGCAGATTATCCAGCTTCCACTTTGGTTGCTCTAAGTTTGCTCTTCACTCAGCAAGTAGAGGGATCTTTGTTAAACAAAAGTCACAGTTGGTAAAAATGTCTATAACAGGTATGGCCCCTTATATGCTGCTCTTTCTACTTCTGTGTATGTTTGAATATTTACATCATAAAAAATAAAAAAAGGTGACAAAACAGATACATGAAACAAATATTACCCTGAATGTAATAAAACAATAATCAGACCAGTCACATCCCTGGTCAGAATGCTCTGATGCCGTCCCTTCCCACCATGGGCATTCCCTATAGTGACACTGAATGATTTCCCATTAATTCTTGCCACAGGCCTCTCTTAAGGGAACTTAGATCCCTAAGAGAGCAGGCCTATTCTACCTCCTTCCTCTGACCTGCGCCATGCCTAACAGTACCTGGCAAAGAGCTCTCAGGAGGAGGCACTTGAAGCAAAGGACAGATGAATGAGCACTTCCAAGTGCCCTTCAGGGAATTAGGGCTGGCCCACAACCCTCCACTGTTATAGATGCTACCATTAGTGCCCTCACCTGGTTGCTGGTTGCAGAGTCCCTGGAATGCGGTCATCCTTGGGCAGCACATGCCCACACGGGCCATGGGCAGACACAGGCCCTGGGCGCTGCACGACTACTTCCATCTCTGCCCATTGCTCACGGATCTGAGGGAACAGGCTGATGAAGAAAATGCTACCACACCTGGAGGTTCAGCTCTGGGTCAGGTTTCACAGAGTCTGACCTGGGGCTCCAAGCGCAGTAGCAGATCGTAATCCATGGCTCTCGGCACAGATGTCACCAGGAACTCCAGTGCCTGACCTTCCTGAAGCCTAACAAAGCCCCGGCCTGTCCAGGATGGAGTCCCACCAGGGGTTGCCAGGCGCTCCACCACATCCAGCACCTGTGAGGGATACAGCTCAGGGTGGGTGCCTTGGTAAGGCACCATCTCTTCTACCACAACCTGTCCCTAAACCCCAGCTCTTTACCTGAGACACCCTCCCCAAGGCGGGACACCCACCCCAGACAAAGTACCACCCATAACTCTGCCTCTCCAGCACAAGCCCTGCCCTCCATCGTTGCCCCCTACCTGTCCTCTGGTGTCTTCAGCCTCCCAAGTTAGGTGGTCAAGGAAAGGCCGGAAGTAGCCAGGCTGCACCTGCTCACAGCGTCGCCCCACCATGTGCTGGCGGCAGCGGCACTGACCTGTGGCCTCGTTGCACCTGGGAAGCCCATGGTTACTCAAAAAGGACCCCTTACCCTGCCCAGGATCTTTTCCCACCCTTCCCAGACCCCTTATACAGCACTCACTGGGGATCCACGGCACCACCCACGTCGCAATCACACGGACGGCAACCAAGTAGGTCATGGCTCAGGCCCCAATGGCCAGGCTGGGGGGAGAGGAGGTTGCTGGGGGCCAGAAACAGACCCCCTTGCCACCCATCAGAGAATCCAATGACAGCTTTCAGCCTCTACCACCCCTTGGAGAAAGCATGGTCACTAGACCATGGCTCCCACCCTTGGCCTCCCAGCCAGGAATACACCCTAAGCTCTCAGCACCGACCCAATGGGGTATAGACACCACCCCCCTCACCCTGTGCTCTGAGAATAAATGCAGGACCCCAGAACCCCAGCCCCCTGCAGTCGCACCAGGCAGCGGTTACAGCCACGTCCAGTCACTAGACGCTTGCAGAAACAGGTTCCACTGTTGGGGTCACAAGAAGTGACCCCAGGCACTGTGCCCCGTGCATCACACTGACATCCTGTGGGGAAGGAGATCTGTCAGGACTCTGGGGAGCTATGAGTGCTGGTGTTCATTGGGTTGAAAGTAAAAAGTCAAGGGTTAAGGTTAGCACAGGAGCTAGGTCAGGAAGCACATACGCCGACAGCCTGCAGGGTCACTGGCACTGAGTCCAAAGAAGCCATCACGGCACTGCTGGCAGCGAGTGCCCACCACATGTTCTTTGCAGCGACACTGGCCCGAGACCAGCCCCAGAGCAGGATCATCATGGGGATCACAGCGACCACCATCTTGGGAACCCATGGGATCACAATCACAGGCTGAGGGGAAAAAGAGGTGCAGGGTCACACTATTTCAACTAGCCCAACACCACTCATCTCCCAACCCTCTTCACCCTGGATTCCCAGCCTGACTTCAATGCCCCCTCCTCCCACCTCAAACCCCTGCAATCTGGACAGCAGTCTGGCTTCTCAGTTCCTACCCCAGACTCAGCCTTCCCTCTCCCATGCCCAATCCCAGCCTCACAGCGGCACACAGCAGGATCCCTCAGGTCCTTGGTTGGGTCACGGTAGAAGAAGGGTCGGCAGAGCTCACAGTGGCGCCCAGCTGTGTTGTGCTGACATCCATCACACACACCTCCACTCACATTGCCAGATGCCAGATATATGGCCATGTCGAAGTGGCAGCTGTAGGCGTGCCCATGGCACTCACACTCTTGGGAGAGGGGAAGGCAATACAAAGGTCACTTGTGGGATCATGTCCTGAAGGTAAGGGGTGTAAGGTTCCCAGTGACACAGCGGGTTCCTGCCACAGGCCAGAATTTGTGGCTGTGGGCTCAGGTACTGTAAGGTCTCAGCATATACTGACCACCCTGCTCAGAGCGGATTGTGAACAAGGGTTAAGGGAATCCCTAAGGGCATCAAGGCCTGGATACTCTTTGGATACAGCCTGGGTGTTAGGGGCTTGACCAACCAGCTCTAGGTTCTACTCATGGCACAACCAGACCACTGAGTTCTGGGGCTATGTGGGCCAGGATCTCACTCACTCCTGCAGGCATGACTGTGGCCATCCTCAGCTGGACTCCAGGGCAGGTCATGATAGAAATCTTGACACTGCTCACAGTTGAGGCCACGAGTGTTATGTTTACAGACGCAGGCCCCATGAACCTAGGACATGGGCAGGCAGGTGGTCAGCACTGTCCAGCCATGCCTGCCCCTGCCCCCAGCCCTACTCCAGCCAGCTAAATCCCCTCACCATGCCCTCAGCATGGGCTGGTGCCCCTGGGGCAGGTGCACACTGTGAGGCGTGTCCATAACAGAAGCAGTTGCCACGCACAACCAGCTCGTAGAGGGCATAATAGTATTTCTCACGGATCTCCCGCCGTGGATCAAGCAGGTTGTCTCCCAGCGTATGTAGCCGTGTCAGGTTCACCCGTAGGTTAGTGATCTTCAGCAGGTCTAAGTGGGGGGAAAGGATTGGGAGCCAGCTGGCTAGGCAGGCTCTTGTTGCTCCATGCCCACCCAGGGCCTGCAGCTGCTAAGGTCACCTTGGGAGACCTCCTGTCATTGCTATATGAGCTAAATTGGACTTGGCTCTGCCCTAAAAAGCACCCAAAATAGCTTCTGAGGCCCCAAATAGTCACTGGCCGGACACTGGGACTGTGCCAGGCTCAAAGGGAAGAACACTCACTCTGGATCCGTGGGCTATAGGGGTCTGGGATAGGGATGGCAGGATCCAGCACACGATAGATGACCTGTTGGGACATGGGGCCATTAGAGGCACTGGATCCTGCCTCAAGCCCATCATCTCCCCTCTTCCTTCCCCAAGTCACATCACACCCCTCACCTCGCCTTCGGTGGATGGCTCAATCTCTGAGTAGCGGGACTCACAGACTACGTCATCCCAGTGCCGTGGGGGGGCCAGTGGGACTCCTGGGAAGTCAGCCCCACAGTCATAGGAAAAATATCGGTACACATGCCAGGTGCGTCCAAAGTCTGCTGAGCGCTCCACCAGCATGGCAGCAGGACGAAATGTCTGGGTGGGGGGCATGGCTGATCAGTGGGCATCAAGACCAGGCCCATCAAGAGCCCTGCCCAGCTGAAGCTTGCCCTCAAGCAGTTCACGGACAGGTGGGGGTGACCACTGGAAGCCAAGCAATAGTCAGGGAGGATAGCCCCTTCTAATGGGGAGGCTCAGGATTGATGGGGCCCAGGGAGGCAGCACGTGCAAAGGCCTGGAGGCAGAAGGCAACAGAAGGTGTGGGCCATGAAGGAGCCTCCCATGCACCCAGAGTACAGCATGTGACCTCAGGGAGGCTGGGCTAAGTTGCTGGGAATCTGTTCAGGGGCAATGGGGAGCCAAGCAGGGTGATTCAAGCAGGCTCCCAGACATGCGGGCACCTTGAAGGTCATAATGAGGTGCGTGAAATGAAACTCAGCCTCCAAGTCCAGCTGGATGGTGACCACGGGGACACCTGAGGCAGGAGTCGGAAGTCAGGGACTTGAGACTACTGGTGGGCAACCCCGCTCACCCCATGCCCCACCCACAGCCTCACCATTCTCTGACTGCCACCAGGCTGTCCGGCGCTGTGGTGCAAAGCTGGTAACTACATTCTGGATGCGATGGCTGTTTGGGTTGTCTCTAGCAGAGAAGGGGCGCCGGGAGTCACACAGGAAGCACTTCTTCTCATCCTGGGTTAGGTCAGAGTCAAGGTCAGGGTCAGTGCTTCAGCCAGTGCCAGCACCCCCTCCCCTGGCCTACCCACTCCCAGCCTCACCTGAAGGTGACTAACAATGCAGTAGGGCTGGGGACCATGCAAGCCACAGGTGGATGAGGCAGTCAGTCTGTCAGCACGGCCCACTAGCAGGTCACCTGTGGCAGGGTAGCAGCTTCCCCTCGAACAGCCTGGCACATCTGGAGCCAGGGCCTGGGCCAGGGCGGTGGCCAGCACTGGGAACAGTGGGTCAGCCAGTTCTGCTGTGCTCCCACCCCATAGCCCCAGGACTAGCTCCACCATGACCCACCATCTCATCCCACAAACCCCAGGCCTTCACCAGGCCCTCTCACCGCTCAGCAGCAGGCCCAGTCGAAGCTCCCAGGGCCCAGGCAGTCCCCGCAGGTCCCTCCCTGGTTCCCCAGAGGCCGGCTCCATCCTGAAGAGGAGGGGAATCCAGATGAGAGGGGGGCGGGGGAATGAGAGATCTATAGCCCAGGCCCACCCTGCCCCTCCCTTGGGGTCCGTGCAGACCCTGCCCTTGTAAGTCCCAGGCAGATTCCCTACTCAATCCTCCCTCAGGCAGTCCCTCCACTAGCAGAGTCTTGCGACTTTGAGCAAAGTTGAGAAGCACGGCAAAAAGGAAAGCGTGGAGCGGATCTTGGGCAGGAGTGCAACACTGTGTAGAAGTTCCTCTCCCACCTCTCCAGAAATGACCCTCATTCTAGAAACCAGACATAGTCCAGCTCACCTGCAAAACTTTATTGTGCTCCTTTGCTCAGACCACCTGTGCAAACCAAGGGGGCAGGGGATTTGATTTTAGGCCACCAAAGGTGGTGGCGCACCAAGTAGTGGGTATGGCATGAGCGAAGAAAAGGAGTCTGATCTTCTGAGACTTCAAACAGCCATGGAACCCAGTCTTTTTCCCCAGCTTTGTGAGTGTTGTGGAAGTCACTATCTACTAGGCTGTTCAGTTTCGGGGTTCCAGCATCAGCGGGTAGGTGAGAGGTCACGCACAGAGTTATCAAGCTCCTCTACTTAGGAATGTGGGAAGATTTAGGCTGGCCTGGCCAGAGCAGCAGGACAAGATGGAGGTAGGACGAGAGATGGAAAAAAGCCATCCCCTTGCCCAAGTCACCGCTCCAGGAGTCTCCACCTCCCTTAGTCACTGCAGCAAGTCTGCACAAGAAGTGCTGTCTCAGTTTCCCGGTGTGAAAATGGATGCTGGTGGCTGACAACAGACAGAGGCAGGGACTGAATCCAGATCTTATGGCTATTCATCCATTCCGTACCTTCTGGCCTGCCGGGAGGCCAGAGCCCGGGCTTGGAATGTGAGCGGCCTGCGAATGCCCCACCCAGGCCCCTGGGACCACGGGCGGAACCGTGGACTAGCAGGTCTATAGGGCCAGGCCCGGTGGCTCTGAGCTGCCACAACTGTGCCCACTCTGTCTGGGTTCAAATGGAGAAGACCCAGAGCTGTGGAACTGGGGGAGAAAGCTGGGGTTCTTCAGGGGCATCACTAGGTTTCTCAACAAGAGTCTAAGCAGAGGAGCTGTAAGTCTGCTGGACTTACAGAGTCTTGGGAGTTACTCCAGTTTTCTGAAGTCGGGGTCTCTAGTTACCCTGGGGGTCATGTAGTCAACCTGAGGGGCTCAGGGATATTAGAGATGACTCAGAATTTTAGATTACTCAGAAAAGGATCTATCAGGGTTAAAGGCACTAGATGGCCTCTGTGAGTTTTACATGATCTCTAGTTTCTCAAGGACAGGATCACTGGAGGATATCGTGGGGCCACGTGGGGGTTACTCAAGGTCAACTCAGTGGGGTCCCTTGTCCCTCAAGGTCAGAAGATTCTTGGGTCCATCTGGGATCATTCAGGTAGTCCAAGAGTCTGTCTTACTAGCATCCATACCCATTTGCCCATAGCCACATGTGCTCAAGTAGCTTTGCTACCCTCTGTTCCAGGTCCCACAGGATGGCACCTGCTTGCTCAGTATCTGCTTGTTCTGAACCAGATGGTGCTCCAACCCTGAGGATCAGGTCATCTGAACCCGGTTCTGATCTTTGCCCCTAAGTTTTGACCCTAGTCCTCAATTCTGTCACAACCTTAACTCTGACCCCAGCCCTAAGTGAACTCTAACCCTAATCAACATTTGACCCCTGTTGTCAACTTTGACCCCCGCCCTGATCCCTATAGGAATCTGGACCTGACTTAGACCCAGCCCCCTGACCTTCCCACACCATCCCTGTTCTGACTCTGACCCATCCATCTGATGCTGATCCCACTCCATACCCCACTCCACCATGGCTCATCCATGCACCTTTTAGCTGGCTCTAGCTGTTATCCACCCACTTCAGCAGCTCTTGGGCCTCAGCCCCTGCCTACTATACCCACTCTCCTGCATCTTGCACTGTGGCCACCAGGCTATGTGTGCCCTTCTGCAACTCTGCCAGGCCTAACTGGGCGATCTGCAACTCCTAGAGGACTTGACCTGAAAACCCACTCCATCTAGATCCTATTTCAGACATATTGCTGCCCAAGGTTCCTGAGGCAAAGGGGGCTTTATAACTGAGACCCTGCCTCAGCCCAGTATAGCCCAGTCCCAGCCTAAATCCCACCTCTGAGACCTCAATGCCCAGTATACCCATCCTCACCTTGCCCAGGCCCCCAGCCATGCCCATGGCATGTACTGTCTCCTCAGCATGCTGCTGACAAGGCCAAATAGGTCTTGAAAGCCATACTTGCACTGGACAGATGCCCCAGGACTGGGGTCACATCCACTGCCACTGCCAGTATCACCCAGGCCAGGTATCCTGCCACTGGGGCAAAGGTCAAAGGATCACAGGGAGGTCACAGGAGGGTAGCAACTAAGTAGGGTGCTCACATGGTCTGTGTATTTAGTAGCACCAGGGTATCACGGTGATTCAAGGATCTCAGGGGGAGAATGGGGATAACAGCAGCCACTGAATAAGAGGTATGAAGAAGCTGAGGGGTTTGAGTGGGGTGTCACCTCCTGTACACTGGCCTCCAGACCTCAAAGTGTCTGTTTTGCTGCAACCCTTGTTCTACAGCCCTTGTATGTCTTCCCACCTCAGCCAGCTGAACATCCAGTTCTTGGTCCTGAACCCTAGCTGTCCCCTCGCTGAAGGGTGCAGATGATCAGTTGGGCATCCCTGTCCTCCTCATCCTCTGATCTCTACCTCTATCCTCCTGGCCCTTCACTTGGTCTGCTGTGTCTGATGGAGGACACCTTCAGCTCTGGGCAGTTCCTGGCCTATGGTGTCTGGTGCAGGGAAAGCACTCTGGATCTGATCCAGCAGGAGGGCAATGCTCACTGTCCCACTTTGGGGGAGGGGCACTGCCATCCCACGCCATGCCACCAGCTGCATACTCACAGCATCTGCACCTTCATATGTAGGAATTGGGGTAGGAATCTCAGATGTGAACTCTGATCCCTGACTCAACAAATCCTCACTCTAACCTCTCACTGGCCCTGCCTCTGACATGATTACATGGTGTGCTGGGGGCTAACAAGAGTCAAGTGTTAAATTTTTAGGAGTTTTGTGAATCAGCAGATAAGTGGTAGGTAGACTAAAATCAGCCATGGTGGGGGGTGCCTGGGTGGCTCAGTCAATTAAGCATCTGACTTCAGCTCAAGCATGATCTCATGGTCCATGGGTTTAAGCCCAGTGCCAGGCTCTGTGCTGACAGCTCAGAGCCTAGAGCTTGCTTCAGTTTCTGTGTCTCCCTCTCTCTTTTCCCCTCCTACATTCATATTTTGTCTGTTTCTCTCTCTGAAAAATAAAATTAAAAATATTTTAAATCAGGGATGCCTGGGTAGCTCAGGTAGTTGGGTGTCCAACTTTGGCTCAGGTGGGGCGCCCGGGTGGCTTAGTCGGTTGAGTGTCCGACTTTTCACTCAGGTCATGATCTCGCAGTTCATGGGTTCAAGCCCCGCATCGGGCTCTGTGCTGACTGCCAGCTCAGAGCTTGGAGCCTGTTTCAGAGTCTGTCACTCCCTCTCTCTCTGACCCTCCCCTGCTCATGCTGTCTCTCTCTCCTAGAAATAAATAAAACATTAAAAAATTTAAAAAAAAAAAAACAAAAAAACTTTGGCTCAGGTCATGATCTTACGGTTCATGGGTTTGAGCCCCACGTAGGGCTCTGTGCTGACAGCTAGCTCAGAGCCTGGAGCCTGCTTCAGATTTTGTATCTCCCTCTTTCTCTGACCCTCCCCTGCTCACGCTGCTTTCTCTCTCTCTCTCAGAAATAAATAAAACATTAATTTTTTTAAAAAATCAGCCATGGTGGGTTTACTTACACCATGGAAATTGATAAACACTACAAGTCAGTTCCCTCTGACCCCCAACCAGCTGTTAAACATTTACAAGCATACTAGTACTCCCATTTGACCCCTGGTTAGCCCTTATGAATATTCCTCATTCTGGAATGAGTATCACAGCAGTGTCCTAGATGCTCACCTGCCCCTCAGCTGTGAATAGACACACAACAAGCAGACATGTGCCCAAGAGGAAACACTGGAGGATCTGCACAGTTGCTTGTACAGGGGCTATGGTGGCCACACCTCAGGACCCCCTTACACAATGTTATGTCTCCCAGGCCTGGATTCCTGTGGACCTTGCTGTGGCCTGGATTTGCTGCAGCTCATAGCGTTGAGTCAGATGTGGAATGTATCTCCTGCACCCTTTTGGCCCGGCCATGGTTCTGTATGACTCTCCCCTTGGCTTCCATGCATGGTCCCAATGGCCTGCACTAGTTGCTAATGCTGCCCTAAGATTGTAGCAGCTATATCAAGGCTATTGTAAGAGTTATGGGAAGTAATCAGAGCCCACTGGGTAGTGGGCAGGGTCCCAGGGCAAGAGGGAGCACCACACGGTACAGGAACATAGGCCAGTCCAGTTCCCTAACCCCTGCATTCCTGCAAACAAGCCAGATGATCCAGTGAGAAATGTATGTCCCAGATATCCCCCGTTTTCCTACGCCCAGTTTTGGCTAGAAGAACGTCCTCACCTTGGCGAACCCCCCTATAGTGATCCATATGTCTACCCACCACTTCAGCTTTGACTAGGATTCTCAGAAGCTATGGACAAAACATCTGGGGCAAAGGGGGCTTTATAACTGAGACCCTGCCTCAGCCCAGATCCAAAACATCTGGATCCTGTCAAACAGCTTCTTCAGTTTCAGCTCCCACATAGCTGTCCCTGTCCCTGGATGGCCCACCCCCCATAGCAGCTGCTCTGTCCACCACTGATCTCTTGGGCCTGTTCCAGGATGCTATCTCGTTCTCCAAACGTGGTCACAACCTGGGCTCCAAGCAGGGCCTCTTGGGAAAGCAGGCAGCTGAGGAGGCCTCAGCATCTGCAGAGGATGGCAGGGATGGGTAGAAGGGTGGCTCAGGGCTCCACTAGTTGAGGCAGGGTCAATTAGCCTTCTAGGTTCCCCCAGGTACGTAAGCAAAGGCACCTTCCTTCTGCCTCAGCCTAGCTCCTAACCTCAGCTACTGCCCACTTGCCTGCTCATTAGGCCTCATCTTGGGCTCCTGTTGCCTTCTTGAGCCAGGCCAAGCCCTTGACACAGTTTAGCTCCCAGGATAATTCTTGCAGACGTTCACACTGCCTCCTAACTCATGGCTCCCTTTCTGCTACAACCTGTCCTGTGGCCCATAATGTCTGGGCCAAAGCAGTCACTTTTTTCCTGCCAAAAGATGGAGCATCAGCTTGGCCAGAGATGTCCTCTTCTTCATGACTCCTCACTCAGGAAAACCCACCTGACTTCCAGACCCAATACTCAAGACAGGCCAACCTGAGACTCCCTGAATGCCCAACCCTGAGAAGCTAGCTGGAGACCTCCCTCTTACTGATCCAAGACTCCTGGCCTGAATCCAGCTATCCACTCTGTAAGTTGCTCCAGAGTCCCCACAATGGGTGAAGAAGATTCCAGGAGAGTCTGTACCTGCTAGAGTATCCCCTCTAGGACCTGTAGGTGCTCATCCTGGCCCCGGGCACCCCTGCCAGGCATCCTCTGGTGTGGGGGGGGCACCTCCTGGGCCACAGTTTCTAGGTGCAGCTGGAGCAGAGCTAGATGTTGGTCCTAGGAGGTGAAACCAGTAGGGCAGGATGTGTAGTGCAGGAAGGCACCTCTGGAGCCATGGGCCCATGCCTGGCACCTCACCTCTGAGACACTCTCTCTGCAGAGGCAGGCACCTGCTTGTGGATCACAGCTGGGCAGGATGGAGCCTGGTTGGTCACAGGCACAGGCTGTGGGGTCAGGGCAGGGAGCAAATGGCACTTGCCCTAGCCTTACCTCCAAAAAGCCTGGAGAATTGTCCTATGTGAGTGGGAGGGTGCACACAAGCCACTGGTCAGAACAGCCATGGGCACTAGCATCTTCCCTGGCCACAGAGGCACCCTATGGCATGGCAGCCTTTGGGCAGAGAAACAGCACAATACTCTAGAAGCTCTACAGTCCAGTCAGGGGTCAGCTAGGGTGAAGGACTGGCAGGTGGGTTCAGAAAAGAGCCACCTGATGCATGTTCTCTGTGGGCATACCCTACCTGACCTTACCAACAGCTGTGTCCACAAGTATTTCTTTGAGTTGTGGGGGCAAACAGCAATAAACATGCTGTGCTCTCCCTCAGGAAAACCCCATTGCTCCCCTGCTAGTCCACACCTGGTCCCTTTAGGGCAGCCTCAACCCCAGTGGTATGGTGTGAGTGATCCTCTCTGCATTCCTGCTCTGGGTCACCCTGGTACCCATCCTGACACCTGGAGCATATACGGTCCCCAAATCCCGCCCAGAAGGGGCACTGACCTGTGACTTGAGGAAAGAGAGCGTGAGCCAGTCCATAGGAGCACACAGCCTCCCCTATGAGAGGGAGAAGGACCCAAGTACTGAAAGGCAGCGTACCCATACCAAGCACACAGTGCTTGCCCTGCTCCTGGCCCGGCAGCAGCACCCACACCTATGCTTGGCTGAAGGCTTCTCCCTTCTTGCTTTCTCCTTGGCCAGCCCCCCACAGACCCTCTGGGTTCTCAACTACTGACCTGCTGCCCTTTTTCCCTCTATATCCTGATCCAAACAGCCTGTTGTCTCCATACCCTCACCCCCAAGCTTCCTTCACCCTGACTCCCACCGTGTCTTCACCACTTCACCAAGGACACAAGAACAAACACAAACACACACTTCAGGCCTCATCTCATTCGGTTGTTAACCACTCTCTTCCCAGAAACTCTTGCTCATAATGGCCATCCCCCTCTGCCAGCACCAACTCTCAATCCTAACCCTTCACCTTTGTCTCCTCAGCCTCCCTCCTGACCCTTGCCATGTTCACTCCACTTGCCAGAACCCATTCACTCCATGTGTGGGGACAATGGATCACCCACATACCAGCTCTCGGTGGCATGTGGGGTCAGGCACGTGTGGTTTCAGGTCTTGTCTACCCCAAACCCTGCCACTACCTTATAGTTTATGTCACACAAAAGCAGAGAGTCACACAGCTGTTTGCAGCCCCACACACTGGTGCTGGTGATCACATGAACACTCATACCAGCCACAAGTTACATCCTGTCAGAGACACACACTCACACCTGGCCGCTGCCACAAGCTATGTGCAACATGGCCTCACTCACTGGGTGACATGCTAGCTGTAAAATGTGTTGGGCACGGCAGTTGCAGGGCTCATAGCCCCTGGGTCCCCCCAGGTTCCAGAAGAGGTGGGCACAGCAGCTACAGTCCTGCCCCAGTATGTTGGGGTGGCAAGGGTACTGCCCACTGACCTGGTTGCAGAAGCAGGCTTCAGCCTGAAATGGGCACCGTGCAGGAGCAGTGTCCTGCCGGGGGGGGGGGGGTCACAGCTACAGCCTGGGGAGAGGAAAGGTCTGAGGAAGGACCACCCCCACCTGCTTTGGCATGTTCCTACCCACCCTAGCCACACACTCACACTGGCAGCCACCTGCGCACAAAGCACTGCCATGGAAGTCAGGCCTGCCATGGGCACAGTCATGGCTGTGGTGCAGACAGCGCTGGCAGTGCCCATTGTGGGGGTCACAGGAAGCAGGATCACAGGGTTCTATATTATTGTTGCACTGACAGGGCCAACACACACTCTTCTGGGGTCTCCCCCTGACCAAGGGCACCCAAAGTAGCCAGAGGAACAGCAGTCACAGCAAGGGCCTGGAAAGAATTGAGGTAAGTGTGGGTTGTCTCAGGTAGCTTCCTGTACCCTTGCAGTCTGTGGGTCCTACATACCCAGCCAGAAAGTCTGAGGTCGAGCCGAGAGAGCAGAGAACACAGTAGCTACATTACAGCCCACCTTCATGGCTTACAAATTCCATGCCTATAGCTCCTCCAGTTTGATCCTCCCTCCCTTGAACAGCAACTCCTCCAGGAGAGGTGCCCAGCCTGCAGTCCAACATACAGGTGGCACTGGCAAAGGTTTGCCTCATGGACCTGATGAGATTGTGAATGGTGAGCAGGGCCATGAGTTTGCCCCTGCCAAATATCCCTCACCTGCATAACCAGGTGCACAGAGGCACAGAGCACGTTTGCTTGCACTGTCCACATGGCAGGAACTCACATGATAGAGGCCAGAGCCAGGGTGCCCAGGACAGGGGCAAGGCCGGTGCTGCTGGCCTGAGCCCAGAGTAGGGTCTCCGTAGTAGCCATCCAAGCACCTCTGGGCAGTAGCACATGGAATGGGGCCAGGCCCACTCATCCTAATTCCTACCCAACACTTCCGATGCCAGTGGTCACCTCTCAAGGTGCTGGCCTGTGGTGGCTCCATGGCAAGCCTGGCAAATGCCTGTAAGTGGGTGGCACAACTCAGTATGCCCATTGCAGGCACAGGGCTGGCAGTATGGGAAGTCCCATTGGCCAGAGAGGCAGTGGTCACAGCGGTGACCAGCAAGTCCAGCCTGGGATGTGCACTGCTCATTCACAGGGTTACAAATGACACCACTGGCACCCTCAGTGTGGCAATGGCACTCTCTGGGGAATGACAGGGCACACATGCCATACAAAGGAGGGAGATGGTTGGTCCCAGAGCCCACACCCATACTCACTGGCCCTATAAAGGATTACCACTGCAACCAGTGGGTCTGAAGCCATACATTCCAGACACACAGTGGTCACAGGTACGTCCAATGATATTAGGATGGCAAGGGTACTGCCACTTAGCAGGGCACACTCAGTACTCAGTGAATCCTGGGGGGTGGCACTCACATGCTGGTAGGAGAAAGAACAAGATAAGCTGAACCTTTTTTTTTTTTTTTTTAATTTCTAGAGAGAGAGAGAGAGACAGCGTGAGCAGGGAGGGTCAGAGAGAGGGAGTCACAGACTAGGCTCCAGGCTCTGAGCTGGCAGTCAGCACAGAGCCCGACGCGGGGCTCGAACCCACAACCGCGAGATCATGACCTAAGCGAAAGTCGGACGCTTAACCGACTAAGCCACCCAGGTGCCCCATGAGATAAGATGAACCTTGTGATGCTTCCTGCAACCCCTATCTTACAGCCCCTTTAAGCCAGGGGCACACACCAAGACCACCCCCATGGAGCAGGGTGAGATGCTTCAGACAAGGTCGACACAAACCTCAGGCATGGAGAGGACTGTCCTTGCTGCCTCCATGTAGTCTGCCTTATGGAGCTCCTGAGGTGCCCTGTGGCCACAGTGTCCACAGATCTCAGCCCAGGCAATTCCTTCACCCACAGCAATAGCACAATCTAGTAGGTGGGTGGAGGGCAGCAGGCAGGAGACAGTGATCCCAGCCCTACTCGCTCATACCTACTACTTTTCTTCACAGTGGACCTCAGAGCCCCTTCTTGCCCCTTTCCTGTTTCTCATTTGAGTCTGTTTCTTCTTCCTTTCCAATGGCTCCAATCTAGTCCAGGCGATGCCACCTCTCATTCAGAATCACTGCGGCAGCCTTCCCTAACAATCCATTCTCCCCCATGAATCTTCCCTGTTCAAACCCCTTCCATTGCTCCCCAGTGCCCCACAATAAAGGTTAAGTCCTTCTCATGGCCCACAAGGTCTTTTTAGATCTGGCGGCTGCCTGTTCTCACCTTCTATCCTTGGCATACGCTTTGCTCCTGCCTGGACCTCCCTCCCTACACTATCCACCTCTCTTGACCTCCAGGTCTCCAGACACCTACTCCCCAGCCCCACCACTGTATCCTGCTATAATTTGTCTTCCCTAGATGTGGGGTCGAGCCCCTAGGACCTCACCAAATCCAGAAGGACAGTGCCCCCCCTCAAGGTCTCTGCACCCCCTTGGTCCTCCATAGCCACAGGATCACAAAGTAGCATGTTCCCGGTTCAAAGAAGAAAGGTCTGGATAAAACCATAGCGCTGCAGTAAGGAGAGAAGGAGTAGGGGGGTAGGATAATGAGGTCATGATCATGTGGTCCCAGTGTTGTGTCCCATTTCTGTTGCATCCAGTATTTCATCATACGACCCATGCAAAAAGACCACCTTCTTAAATCCTGCTCTGTTTTATATTCAGTCCCTGTTTTAATTGCTCTATGACATAATGACATTCCATATTAGAGACTTTCCACTTTGGGGGTTATTTCACATGTGTTAGCAACATAATAAGGTCTTGATATTGGGAGGTCATAGGGTCCTGCCTACTTCTGTGCATGGGTCAAGGCCACCTGGGCCAGCTGCTCTGAGCACAGATGGGCACAGCAGGTGCTGCTGGGAAGGGACTGGGCATGAACAGACTAATCCCTGCCAATCTTCAGGTGTCTAGCGTTAGGGGTCAGCAGTTATAGAGCTGCCCCTGCCCACCACCCAACATCATTTATCCACCTGCTTGGCACCTATGTCACTGACCTTAGTCTTATAGCACAGAACAATGTCATACTCCATAGCATGAGGCACTATGGGTGCCAGCTGAGAGAGGCCAGCCCAGTCAACCAACCATGTGTGCAAAGTCCAAGCCAGGCCATAGTACAGAGTCAGCTCCCTACTGCAGGGACTGGGGCCTGGATACAAGATACAGACTCATAGGCCCAGACCACCCCAAGACCTGGACCCTTAGGACTTAGGTTCCCATTAACCGAAGACCCCAGGGACCCCATCCCTACTAAGGCCCCAGTGTCCTATGACCCCACCCTGTTTCTCAGACTCCTCACCTTGGGCAATTGGCTGCTGTAATAGGCTTGCCATCAGGTTGGCGGGCACATGGAAGGTCATGTTGTCTCCAAAGTCGGGGCCAGGGCCAACTAGGAGAGGCCCCTGAGACCTGTGTACAGTGGGAAGGAGCAGGCTAGGGGGCTCCCTGGAGGCAAGTCGAGTGTCAGTGTTCTCCAACATTCTGGGCTTCTCCTCTCCCACATTGCCCTGAAAATATGGGCTCTAAAACACCAAACCTCTGACCCTGCTGACACTCCCACTTGGACTTTCTCACCTTCCTAAGCCAGCCCAGCCTCTTGTTCCAACTAGTCGTCTCTACAGATTCCCTCCCTCCCCTGAAAACCAAATCTGAGCCTTGGTTTTCTCTTGCTCCTGCTCCTGCTCCTCCTGGACACTCATAGGCAACAGGGAGTCAGCTGGCTAGAGGCCCTGGCCAAGCTCAGCTTAAGCAGTGGTTTGGTCAAGGGCAGCACAGAAGTGCCCAGATTGGAGTTCATGGCAGCCATGGAGGTGGGGCTGGCACAGGCAGAGGCCCTCCCCAGCAGAACACCTGAGGTAGCGTGGGGGCAGGGAAAGAGAGTCAACTCCTGACTCTTATCGCTTGATCCCAACTCCCAGGCCCTACCTTGTACCCATTGCTGTAGGCATAGTCACAGGCCGGCAGCCTAGAGAGTCACCACTCGGATTCCAGAACTCAGGCTGTAAGAGAGAGCAAGTAGGTGGAGAAAGGACAGGAAGATCTGGGGCCTAGGAGGTCATATACTGGGACTACCTGTTGCAGGAGTAAAGGAGTGAACACAGGGGTTCAATGCTCCTCTGGCTGCAGTTGAGAGGGGATGAGGAGACCTCAGTGTACTCCTGCACAGCTTCATAAGAGGTAAGATAAGGATACTGCAGAGGTTAAAGTAAAAGTTAAAGGATTTATGTTCAAGGAGAGGCAAGAAGGGGATGGAATTCTTTCTTGGACTGAGTCTCCCTCCAAATATGTTTGTTGCGAAACACCTTTAAACCCAGTGCACAGTATGTTGTAACTTACTTCATCGCTTTTCCTTTTATGTTCCCAAAGCTCCCACCTGAGGGCATATGCTGGTTCAGCGAGCTGAGGTGGTGTTGACCCTGGTAACCAGATCAAGGAGTAGAACCAACCCATGTGCAAGGCTCAATCTACAGTCACCCGGATTATATCCTTATACTTGTCAGCTTCTAGAAGCTTAGTGCCCAAAAATCAAGGTAAAATCAAAAGGTGGGGCAAAGCTTACCAGACAAAGTCTGTGGTCCCATCCAGAGACAAAGCATTTGCAGTGACAGGCACTGCTGGGAGTATCACAGAGTGCCAGGGATCTGGCCTCCGGGGTAGCAACTGTGGGATAGGACACAGGGCTCTCAGGGTGCTATTGGAATTGCTGAAGGGATGTGTACATGCATGTATTACTACAGCAGTGATTGGGGGCAGAGCAAGGACATGGGGGTTGGGTCTACTCTCAGGGTACCTTACACTGACAACCTTCTGCCTGGGTGAGGCTTAGGCCACAGTGACCAGGCCGGCAGAAGTCATAGCACTGGGCTGACACAAACTCTGCAGCAACACTGCCCAGAGAGGAGGCCACAGGTCTCTCTGTGTGGGCATCACACAAACCCCCTTGCAGAGTAGCCACAGGGTCACAGTCACAGGCTGAATCATGGGTCAGAAGTGAGGACAGAGTTAGGTCAGAGGTCACCATGGAGCTGAAGGATCACTCAGAGGTGGGATTTGTTATTGGAAGCCTCACGTTTGCAAGAGTGAAGGGAAAGGGGATCCTCCTGGGGATCTCGGTGGAAGGGCTGGCAGAGCTCACAGTGGCACCCAGCTGTGTTGGGCTGACATGAGTCAATACGCCTCCACTCACATTGCCAGATGCCAGATACAGGGCTATGTCAAAGTGACAACTGTGGGCATGTCCATTACACTCGCCTTCTGGGGCAGAACAAGGAAGATGGATATGGATTAGGCTGACTTAGGCAATTATGGCCAGGCACAAAGGGCATGGCACCTATCCTGCCAGGTGTGGGGGTGCCTGGGCTCTGCTGCATGCCATAGGTGGTCCTAGTACAGGTCCTGCCAGTGCTCACAGTGGGTACCAGCTGTGTGATGGTGGCAGAAACAAAGGCCATGCACCTGGCAGAGAGGAAGCCAAGATGAGTCTGTCCCAGTCCCCCAGCTTGCCCACCCCATTGGCCACAGGACGCCTCTCCCATGGTGCTTACCATGCCTTTCATGTTGGCTGGGGTCCCAGCTGTGGGCCTGCACTCAGAGGCATGGCCATGGCATAGGCAGCTGCCTCTGGCCACGAGCTCTGAAAGGGCATAATAGTAGAAGGGGTGCTCCTTTAGGCTCCCCCAGCAGCCTATCACCCGATGTGTGTAATCTGGAGTTCACACAGAGATTTATCACATGCAGGAGCTCTGGAGACACAGACTGGGGGACCTCAGGTGCACTGGTCGTCATTCCTCTGTAGCTGGGATGGAAGGGCATGGCATAGGAATAGGGTTTCTCCTCTCTCTACATCAATATAGCCACCTCCTCCAGCATTCATGCTGTGGGACTCCCTCATAGTTGGTCCTCTGGGCATACCATCTTAGGATGACCACAGCCTAATGGTGGTGATCCTACTTCTGTACTACTCCAGCCCTGATATCACTCCTGAGGTGAGACCTGCACATCCCACCTCTTCCCGGATACCCCATCCTCGCATTACTAAATAGTTGAAAACTGCTTCCCCATTGCAGCAAACCATTCCATCCCCCAGTCCATCATCAAAACTAGAAATCAGTTATCATCCAGCCAAACCACTTAGAGTATTAGTTTGCTTATTTATCAAGTTTTTCTCACTTTCATGGCAGCTCCAAGAAGACAGATACCTTGTTTATCTGCTCCCCACTTAACACTGCTCAGAGGATAGATGTCTGGCACACAGTGGAGCTCAATGGGCACTTGTTCAATGTACCCATGGGACAGACGGGTCCACGGCTACTTTCTGCTCCACAGGTTAAGTCAGTTACTGAACCAAGGTTACCTCTTATACTGCCCATTGCTGAGTGTCTCTCTTCTGATCAGAAGAGCAAGGAAGACGTGCTTGGGAACCTAGCATCGGGGCTCAGGAGTAGTTGGTAATAGCCACAGTCAAGGTGGGTGGAGAGTAAAGGCCAGGTTGGGGTATGTCCTACTTTATTTTTTTTTTTTTTTCACATCCATAAAGGTGCTTTATTAAAACATAATTTTACTGTCTAATGACCTTCATTTCCAGAAATAGTTAAACCAAGACCTTATTATTTACATAAGCTTTGCAAGAGTAGTGATTGATTGTATAGATCTTTTAAAATTTGCTTTACTGGAACTTTTGATAAGGAATCTCTAAATTGAACTTTTAGTAGCCTCTCTAGGCCAGAAGCCAAGCCATTTGTAGTAGAGGCTAAAGTCTGGGATGGTGATCCCTCCCGTTTTGGTTTTATTTTTCAGGATTACTTTGGCTATTTTTTTTTTTTTTCACATCCATAAAGGTGCTTTATTAAAACATAATTTTACTAGGGTATGTCCTACTTTAGTACTCACCTGGCCTGACTCTGGGTTGCCCTGCTGAGTTATGGTTATGTGTCTTGTCTTTCAAGACTTGTTTTACAAGAGGTCACAACCCAGAGACACCCTGGCGCCACCTAGAGGCAGCTGCAGAGATGTGGGGCACCAAGTAAGGCTAGGGTGAAGAATTAGGGTGATGACTCATCAGGGTGATGAGTCAGGGTGACCAGGATAGGGGCTGTGATGGAGGCTCATAAAAGGGACAGTTATAAGGTACAGTGATAAGTGCAGAAATGGGGTACATTGTTGGTAGCTGGCATAGAAAGTAGTGATGGGAACCACAACGGGGTCCCACAAAGGACTTGTGATGGGGCAGAGATAGAAACTGCTACATGTGCCAGTCCCTATACACTGGGTATAGGTATGGGGGGAAATGATGGGATTGGAAAGGGGGCCATATTAGGGTCCACAATAGAGGACCATGATGGGACACAGCTGGGGAATGATGCTGGGAGACGGAGCTGGCTTGCCTGCCACCATACCCCACTGGTGTACACACTCAAGCAGGACCTCACCTCCCTGCAGTATCTGGCTGTCCTGATGTGGAAGGAGCACAGGACTGGCTGTGGGGATGAGTACCCTGAGTCCTGAGGTTGTGTGGGTTCTCCATCAGAATGGCTGGGTGCAGAACTTTGAAAATTACCTGAAAGGAAGAAGCAAACCTGAGCCTCTGGCTTCACCCCAGGGCCTGACCTCCCTTCCTCTGGGTTGACCTCGCCCTCAGTGGAAGGCTTAATGTTGGGAGTAATGCTGGTCACAAACAAGATCACTGATTCTGTGGCCAGGGGTGGGATGGATCCCAGGAAAGAGGCCTGAGCAGTTGTAGGCCAAGTATCAGCATACATGCCAAGAGTGGCCATGGTCCACTAAGCGCTCCAGGAGCAGAGGTGCCAGGCAGAATGTCTGAGGACAAGAAGGGGTCCTTGGGTCACGAGAGGTAAGCATCACTGGTGGCTGTTGTCAGGAGGCATAGGGCAAGCCTTTAGGCTGGGTCATGATGAGGTGGGTAAAGTAGAAGGCACTTTCTAGGTCCACCTGGATGGTGACATTCTCAACACCTGTAACCACAAGGGCCGATCAGAGTGACTGGGCACTGACACTAGGGCTGCACACATGGGCACACAGGTACTGTCACCACTCTCTGCTTGCCACCAGGTCTTGTTGCTTCCACAACCACTCCAGATCACAGCCTCAATCCTATGGCCTCCCTGATCCCGAATGTCAAATAAGAAGCAATTCTCAGATTCCTGTTAAGAGGTGTGTGAGTGGCCCCAAATTTCACAGCACAGGCCTCCCCCTCCCAGCAATGATCTGAACCCCCCCAAAGCCAAATCTGCCCAGGAAAACCCAAAGATACCATCTCCAGGGCCCTCACTCTCCTCCCCACCTGGAGGTGACTGACAGTGCAGGAGGGCTCAGAGGCCACAGTGGACAAAGTTCTGGCCATGGCCAATAATCAAATTGTTAGTAGGTGGGTAGTAGCTGCCACTTGAGCAGCCAGGTAGGGGAAGTGTGTCTGGCACCTCCTCAATTGTTCTGGGAGACTGCACTGGGAAGGACAGTGTCTGAATAGAGATCCTAAGGGTGCCCCCACCTCATTCTGCCCCACAAGAGGCCTGGAGATTTCTTCTGTCCTTCTGGATGGCTCTCAGGGAAAGAGCCAACCTCTCACTCACTGGTGGCAGCAGGAGAACTGAAAGGAGCTGCAGACTAGAAAGAAGGCCTCACCAGGCTGGGGGTCCTGAGCCATGCATGGGAGCTAGAATCAGACCTGAGAGAGGGGATGAATAGCGGGCCCCAAGCAGACTGCCCTTGCGGAGCTGGGTGTGGCCCCATAGTCACATGGTAGATGAAAGCAGGATTGCCAGAGACAAGGAGCATGCAGGGTTGTGAAGCCTTGATGAGGCTAGGAGCAAAGGGGGTCCCCAGAGCCTGGGAGCCAAGGGCGGTCACACCCTATTAACTGCAGCCATCAGATGCAGAATAAAGGTGGGGAGGGGGTACCAAGAAGCAGGCAGAACTTCTCCACAGGTCTGCTATCTAATGTGCTGGTGCTAGTGGGGCCAGGATTCAGACTAACCCACAGGCAGAAAAGACCCAATTCTCATTCAAATTAGGGCCCCACCTCTATCCCTGAAAGGCTGTGGATCTCTAGGAGCCTTTGGGGAATGCGTTCCTGTCCCTGCCAGCCCCAGGCACTGCCTTTGGGCTGGGCAATCAGGGAAGGACTGGCAAATGGGCAGGGAGCTAGTTTTGCTTGGGGCCCAGTCCCCTCTCCAAAGCAGGAAGAGCCGAAAGGTCTAAAATACACAGGCCCCTGTTGGGAGGCATATGGCTGGATCTGGAAACAGAGCACTTAGGACCCAGGCAGAAAGCACTGCTGATGGGGTGAAGCAGTTGTGGAAGCTTTCCTGGCTGAGTTAACACAGTACCTGACTCATCCAAGGAGAAAATCCTGCAGTCAGTGAGGACAGATTCAGTGGCTCTACAACCCAGAGCCCTGGCCTCTGACTCAACTCCCAACCCCTTGCCACCAACTGGGGAAGTTGAGGCTGGAAGAAGGAGAGGCAGAAATACAACAGCTAATTTAGGCCTGGCCCTACTCCAGACAAGCTCAGGCAAAGACCCAAAGTTTCAGCCAGAGCAGGCTAGGCGACAATGGCTCCTGGGAAGCAGTACCACAAAACCCCCTTTCCCTGACCTAAAAACCTGCTGGCAGCAAGGTTCCCCAGAGCTACCTACTGTCCTCCTACAGGGGGCCTACCTGGATGATGTACAGCCCTAAGAGGTGTGCCACCGCAGAGTGGCTCTGCCCCTGCCCTCAGGGGCTGCTTCTCATACATCTACAAAGGCCAGCACCTCTAGAGAAGCCGGGAACTACTCTTCACTCACCTCCAGGACTTGTCCTGGGCTACCAGGACCCCCTCTGGCAGCCCTGTTCCTGAGGCCACTTCTGTATGCTGAAGCTGGCCTACCAGCAGCTACAAACACAAAAAAGACCATGAAGGGTGGGCAGGGAGACTGGAAGGTGGAAAGGTATAAAACGTGATAGATGGAACAGTGGAGGTACAACTTGAAGAGTAACAAATCACAGTGCATCGCGCCATGAGAACACCCCCTCCCACCCGCCCATACCACCCCATATCCTCCAGTCTCTGAAAGGAGAATGGTGGCTCTCAGGGCCCTGGAGAGGCACCCGGAGTCCTCGGGGTTGTAGAATCCACGGGCATTGCACATTGTGCCACTGGTCACACAGACAACTGGGCTCAGTTTCCCCAAAGACTGCTATGTGAAGGAATCAGGGTGCCGAGTATGGCAGCAATGGCTGGAGCTGTATTACAGGGGACAGGTTCACACGGAGGATCCGTTGAGCCCGCTGCCGAACCTCATCATCCGAGGACCGCCTGTCCACCTTGATGGCCCGGAATTTTAGCAGCTTTGCTGTTCCAGGCCCTAGCCATGCCTTAGGGGATCGGGGCCCAAGTCGTGTTCTTTTCCGGGGAGGAAGATCCTTTGCCTCCTCAGCCCTTTTCCTCTTCTGTCCTACAGTCTCAGGGCGGCTTTTCTGGCCCTTCCTTGCAGTCCTGGCCTGAACAGATCCTTTTGGCCTGCCCCTGTTCCTGGACTGGGTCCGAGCCACCTTGGCCTTGGCCTGCACTGCCTTGGCCTTGGCCCGCACGGCCTTGGCCTTAGCCCGCACGGCTTTGGCTTTGGCCTTGATCCGTGCTGCCTTGGCCTTGGCCCTGATCCGTACTGCCTTGGCCTTGGCCCTGATCTGTGCTGCCTTGGCTTTTGCCTGGGCCTTGGCAGCTCTGGCCTGTGTTCGAGCTACCTTGGCCTGGGCAGCTTTGGCCAGTGTTCGAGCTGCCTTGGCCTGGGATGTTTTGGTGCCCAGGGCAGAGCCACTTTTCATTTGTAGGCCACTGAGGGACCCAGTAGCTTTGCAGGTCTTTTTCCGGGGCTTAGTGCCTTGTTGGGGTCTAGCCCTGGGGGCTCTGTGAGTCAGACACTTGGGGCCCTTGCTTGTGGCTTTTCTGGGAGCTTTGGGCCGAGAGTTCCCTGGCCTCTTCCCTGGGCCTTTGCGCAGCTTCAGGGGAGAGTCTGCAAGTGAGAGCTGCAGTGACTGTGCCTTGTGCTTGGCACCCAAGCAGGGCATGGAAGTCTTTAGTGGAACCAGGGCCTCAAGGACAACAGAGAGCCGCATGGCAGGGTAGACACCTGGATAGAGGTGGGCGGGGAAGCCCACTGCTGCACCCCGGGCACGGCTGGCACTTGACTGCTTCAGGGAGCTCAGCAGCAGGTTGGTGGTAGCATGCTTGGCAAGGGTTGGTGTGGATGCTTTGGCCAGCCTTCCAGATAGTGGCATAGGAAGCAGCGTGGCCCGGCCTGCAGGCAGCCGCATGGCAGTTCTGGGGGTGCTGGCTGGAGGTGATGTGGCAGCTGGGGTGGGGGCACGAGCTTGCAGCTTCGTCTGGCTTGGGGGGTTGGCTGTGCATGAACTATAGCCATAGACATCACCGCTGCGCAGGATGGTAGGTTGGAAGCCATCATCCCGCAGGCCCTGCAGGAAGGCTACAAGCTGGGCCTCTGTGGCACTGAGATCCTGGCTCATAGGGTTAAAGACAAGGAGCGCCTCCTCCAGGGCCTTCTTTCCTGCCGTGGAGATCCGCGACCAGGAGTGCACAGCTTTCTCCTCCGCATGCTGCACCACCACGCTCATGGCATTAGGCACTGCAGATCTGCCTGGGTATCCACAAACCAGCGCTTGGCACCTCCAAGACAAGAGGAAAAGAATCAATAAGAATGGCACTGAGGGGTGTCTGAGCTGGAACAGCATGCTACTCTTGATTTCAGGGTGATGAGTTCAAGCTCCATGTTGGGCGTAGAGAGTACTTAAAAATATAATACTTTGGATATATTGCATTAAAGAAAATATATCATTAAATTAATTAAAAAAAAAAAAGATCGGGGCACCTGTGGCTCAGTTAAGTTGAGTGTCTGATTTTGGCTCAAGTCATCTCACAGTTCATGAGTTTGAGCCCTGTATTGGGCTGTCTTTTGTCAAGGTGGTCTGGTAGTCTGGTTGGGATCCTCTGTCTTCCTCTCTGCCCCTCCCCCGCTGGTTCCCGGTCTCAAAATAATTAACGAAACTTAAAAAAAACTTAAAAAAAAAATGAGCACTGAGATGAGGGACAAAGGTAGACAATAAGTCTATCAGAGCCTGTATTCCCCTGGATCACAACCATCAATACAGAGGGGTCTGGCCAGAGTGAGCCACTGCTTGGGGCAAAGCCCTGGTCTCCTGACCTACTATAGTGGCAGGGTGAGGCCTGTGGTGGCAGGAGGGGCCCACATGGGTCAGAGGCAGTTTTGAGATAAATGTCCAGAAGCTCATCAGAGCCATCCAACATTCTGTTGAGTCCCTAGTAAATTTGGGCTTGGTTGGCCCATTTTAATTCAATCTCTATTTTCTGAGGCCAGAAACCTGGTATTAAACTCAACCCTGGGAACACAGATGAATATCCGTCTTCAAAGAGTCCTGTACACAAGGCAAGACAGAAACCATGAAAGTTCTTGGGAGTGCACACTGACACCCAGTTCGGCCTTCCACTAGGTCAGGGAAGGATTCCTAGGAGAGGCAACACCAAGGTGGGACATGAGTGATGAACAGAAAGGACTAGATGGAAATGGAGCAAAAAGGGGAAGAGCTGATATAATGTCTTGGAAATGGGAAACAGTAAGGCACATTTAATGTGTGTGACTGGAGTCTGTGGTCAGGGCTGGGAGGTCTAGCTGTAAAACCAGGTGAGCAGGGCAACATGACCCTTTAAGTCTGGTCAAAGAGCCCAAACCTACACTCAATGTCCATGCCCTTCTCTGTTCCTCCAGCTGCCGTTATCCAAGTGCTCAGGGGCGAACATTCCTGTTCACCATAAGTTCTGCTTTTGGAGTCCTCAGACAAGCTCAGAAGTCTTGACTCCTAGCACTCAAATCATGTAAACTAACCTAAAAGCAAGAGTCAGACTCTCCTTCAACAGAAACTAAAATGTAGCAGATACTCTTGACACAAGTCTTGGCAATCAGGCAGCCTTTAGGCCACGCAGCTAGACGAAGAGCCCAAGGTCTGACAGCCAAAGGCTCAAAGAGGATGGTTAATAAGTTGGACACTAGAAATTTGAGCTGTCCTAACTAGGGTCTGGAGGGCTGCAGACCTCAGTACAGCCCAGATGGAGCTGTTTGGTAACACCCAAATTGTCCCAGGCTTCTCTGAAAAAGCCGTAGGCCATCAGTCATGACTAATGTCTAATGCCCAAACCAGCACTGAGGGCTCTCGGAGGGAGGGAGCCTGATCCCAGCTGTACCAGAGCATTAAAAGATCAGCTGGGACCAGGTCCCTTGAGGCGCGTCTGTGCAGCTTCTTCCTACCGCCCTAATGGAGCAGAGGAAGTTTTCAGAATCCCCTGGAGGAAGTGCCCTGGGGCTCTTTGTTTGGAAACATTCTTGGATCCTCAGGTGTCTCGGGCACTTCCTCTCTCCAGAGGCCATTCTCCAAGCACAATCCTTGCACATGACTTTACTTTTATTTTTTTCTTTCCAGGGGATGTAGTTCTTAGGGCTGTGAACTGTAGAATAGGGAGGGGCCTGTTTCCCCGCAGGCACAGATATTGGGGGGTGAACTGGAGGCTCTTCCGCCCAGGTCGGTCTAGACTCTTGGGAGGGGTCTTCTGGGTTTTCCAAGAGGCTCCGGACACAGAGGCTGCAGTCTGGGCCCCCGACTTCCCTTCACAAGTGCCCCGGGGGCCGACAGGGAAGTTGATGAAAGATGGGAGACAGGAGAGACCTCATCCAAAGGGCACCAGGTTGGGGGCAGATCAGGGCCACTGGCCTGGGAGTCCGTGTCCCTGAGGCCCGAGCGGGGCTCTTGGAGGCAGCGAAACGCGCGGGACAGGCGGGGCAAACCCGACCGGGTCGCGCAGCCCCAGGGTGGGGTCGCTGGGCAGGGGTGGGGGTTGGGGGAGGATCTTGGCCGGGTCAGTGGAGGGCGCGGGTCCCGAAAGGGCCGACCGCCCGGCCCATCCGCCCTGTCGCCTCGCGGACGGCCCCTCCGCGGCGCGGCTAGGCCCATGGCCCCAACCTACCGGCGCCGCCGCGGGGACCCAGGACGCGCCTCTGCGCCGCCTCCGCTGCTCCAACATGGCCGCCCGCTGCGCACCGGAAGTGCGCCGCGCTTCCGCTTCCGGGACCTGGCCCGCCCTAGTGACCCTTGACCCCCCGAGACCCCGTTTCCCCCAAAGTCTGGGGGCGGGACAGGTGGGTACCTAGGAAGGCTTCCTGGAGGAGGTGGCTGCGGGGACCGCTCTAAATCCATCCAGTCCTGTGCAGGAGTCTGAAGAGCAGAGGTGCCCTCAGAGCCCATGGACAAGGCCTGCTTAGTCCCAAGCTCCCGACTTGAGGGAAAGAGGAGTGTCCCCTGCCTCCCTGGAAGTGTTGCAGGGGTATCTCCTCTGAGGGCAACAGGCCCTCCTCTCTTCTTAAGGATGAGACGTGCATGTGCCATGAAAGTCTGGTGCTGGTGTGCACACACATGCTGCACACAAGCCCAATACTGGGCATGTACGATCTGAGAGTTCTAGCATACCAATGTGGGCCTGAGGATACTTGTCTAAGAACATGTGCATAGGTGTGGTGGGAGAATCCTTGCCCATCCTCAGCCCTGTCAATGGCATGAAGTCCTACCTCCCAGAATCCCTGTCCTTTTGCCTAGGAGACTGGGACCTCAGTCTTGCTGCCTGTACACTGGGGCCAGCAGAGGGGTGGTGGTTACAGGGCCCACTGCCCAAGCAGCACCAGATGAGAGGACATAGGCCAAAATTAACTCTAGGAGTCTAAGAGGTCAGTCTCTGACCAAAGGCCTCTCTTAGTCAGGGTTTCCCCAAGTCCAGGTTGGGAGCCAGCATGGAAGTTCTGGTTTCATGGATGAGATAGTGGGGACACTTCAGTCAGAGCTTGAGCTAAGAGACAGAAATATTTCCACAACTCTTGGACCCTGACATGTACAATGATGCTAAGTTTAGTAGCTGGGAGTAGGTGGAAGCCTGTGGGCAGTCACAAGAGGGTAGTTAGATGCTTCATTTAGGGACTGGTTAGTAGCTTTTCTCCCTCCCCACATGACCCCAGGATCCTCAGGCATAGAAGGGTCTGGGAATCCTTAAAGGGAAATACTCACCCCTCCCTACGCCTCAGCTGGCACCTCTGAGCTTTCCAGGACCTCAGCACTCATGGTAAGGCCCTCAGTGCCTTAAGGCATAGCCAAAGTGTGCAATAGTAAATGCAAACTCTCCTGCTCTTTTGGGGTCAGTGCTTCTAGCCCCTTATTGTGTTAGAAAAAGGGGAATGGTGGAGTCCCAAGAGCCAGGGTCTCCTGGTACAATCAGGAAGTCCCACCTTACTATGCCTAGTCCCCAACTGTGGGTGAGCCCTGTCTCTGCCCCATCCATGGTTGAGAATTAGCTGCTACTCTCAGGACCAATCCAGCCTCACCTTCTGCCCAGTTGTCTTTCACAGCTTCTCCAAAGTCAGCAGTGTTGGCCCCCTGTGTGTAGGTGGTGCCAGGACTGTGTAAACAGAAACCAGTCCCATGAAGAGGCAGAGCTCAGCCTTCAGGGATGGCATGGACTTAGGTGTGTCCTGGAAAGGGAAAGCCCTCTCTGGTGATGACCAGCCCAGAGTTCAGTGCAAAATGGAGGACTTGGCAGGGTAGGTCCATCCCCAGTCTGTATCCCTTGAAGAGATTAGAACTGGGGGATAGTAAGGGTTAGGGGTCAGGGTTATGGGTCCTTAGTGCCCTGAGAGGAAGCTGACCCTTCTGCCTCTTGGTGCTCAGTATGTCCCAGATGGAACTCTGGGGAGCATTCATCAGAGCAAAGTGTAACTTGACCTGGATTTTGGTGGATGCTGACCCTGTAGGCCTAACTGGGATCAGACACGATGAGGTTGACAGAGACCACAAGGTTGTCCCAGGGTCCAGCCATTGCTCTCCGTTTGACATTTTTTACAACCCTGAGTGATGGGTCCTAGACCTATTTCTCAAATATTTCTCAAAGACCACCAGATCTTTGATCAGGTGGATATCTAGTTGTGGGTGAGGCCAGTGTGTCTGGGAAGGACCACCCAAGGAGGGAGTCTGTGTGACAAGGAGAAAAGCCAGGGCTGGATCTTGAGGAGCCACTTTCATGGAAGAAGAGGAACCAGGGCCTATAAAAGACTCTGAGAAGCAGCACAAGCAGGAGCAGAGGTGCAAAGGGCACAAGGAATGAAACTCTGAAGATGTCAGCAAAATTTCATTTGAGACAAAGACCATAGGGACCTGTATTTTTAGCTATATGATGTTCTATAGAGACTTTGACAAGAGCAATTTGGGGGGAGCAGTGGACATAAGGTAGCAGACTGGAGGGGAAGAAGGGAAGGGTGGAGGGACTTGGGGTACTGGGAAGTATCTTAAAGTAGGAGGCTTTTAAGTGCTTAATTACTGGAATGGAGAGGGGGAAAGGGCCTGGAAAGGGAATAGTGGAAAATGTGAGGGTTCTGCAGGGCAGTGTGAACACCCTGTGGAGAAGTGTACCAGTGCCCTAAGTAAAGAGCAAGTCAAAGGCAGAATGCAGTGAGAGGATGGGAGCTGCCTAGTCAAGTTGTAAAACCAGCCTTAAGACTACCATTTCCATGTAGTCCTTCCAGCTCCAACTGCCAGCCTGTGAAAGGGGCTGGACCCTCTCTCTAGTCATGAAGAAGGCTCTGCCCACACTCAGGGCAGGCTTTACAAGTTTGGCAAACCAAGGACTTAATGCCCCCTCAAGCAGATCTCAACCCATGACTGATGGAAATTTGAGAATGAATACCTCAAGCAACCTTTGCTCTGGGAGGGAACTCAGCAAGATTTGGTCCCAGTTGCCAACAGTGGTTGCTTGTTTGGTGACACACCCTTTATTGGCTGCTTTCTCTTTTTGCCACTCCTCTGCTAGTGCTTCCTGGCCTCATCTCCCACATTAACTATATATACTGATATCTTTATCTTCTGATGTGCTTCTGGGGAAAGTGAGACACACACTGTCCATGAAAGAGGGACAAGACAATAGCGAGCACAGACAAACACAAGGATTTCTTCTCCTGGGTGACCACGAACCTGCACGAATGGTCTCCCAGCTCAATACTCTGCATGCTCAGAAGATAGGTTGGGCCAGGGTCCGGGTCTGAAATAAATAGGCCTCTGTCACACCAGCTTGCTATGAACAGTCACAAAATGTCTTGGGTACCAGAGTAGCCCAGGCCTCAGGTCCTACAGAGTGACCTGCCTGGTCTCTGACTCTTGAAGCTCATTCCTTACTCAGAGCTACTTTCCCCACAAGAGCTTTCCCCATTCAGGCCTGTGGAAGGACCTCTCAAGCACTGAGGCCGGCACTGTCTGCTCCTGCATTCCCTGCTAGCCTCAATGTTTACCGTAGGACCTATTCAGCGCCCTGCTGTGCGCCTGGAGAAGTGCGACCCAGCCGCCGACCCCACCAAAGGCCCACGCCACGCCCCAAACGGCCTCCAGGGGGCGCCGCCGCGAAGCCGGTCTTTGGGCTCCTACGAGTTTAGGGCGGGTGGGCGGACGCCGGCCCCCCAAGCCTGCTGGTTCTGCTAGCCCGCCCCCGCCCCCTCCCCCGCGGGTGCTCCCCGGGCTGGGTCCCACTCAGAACGATTCCCCACCATACACGTGTTGTGCTGCTCACTGATGCTTCTTTTCTCCTCTCGCCCCAGGTCGGACCCTAAATCGTGGGCAGGCCCCGCGTCCACATGTCCATTTGTCTGTTTGCCGGTTTGCGTGTGACTGTGGGTCGACGCGCCCTGCTCTGGCCACGGCAGGTGCAGGGTTAAGGCGGGGGGAGATTTTCCCGAGTCGGGAGGGGGGACGAGGGGCGGACCCGGTCCAGCCCCGCCCCGCGCCGAGCCGAGCCAGAGCCCCGCCGGAGCCCCGCGGAGGCTGGCCTCAGCCCCAGCCAGAGCCGGCACGGAGCCGGAACGGCGGACCCCGCGTCCCGGAGGCGCCGGAGCCCCGGCCGGTGAGTCCCGCAGGAGCCGTGCTCAGGGGAAGTTTGGGGCGCTGGGCGCAGAGCCCCAAGCGCGCTCGTCTGGACCCGCCCCCCACCTCGCGCGAGCTGGAAGTTTGGGGCCAGGAGGCCATCACGCCAAGGGTCTCAGGAGCGTGGCCCCCACGGGAAAGGAAAGGCTGAGGAACTTGGGGATCTGCTGTGAGGGTACTTGGAAGTCCAGCTGCTCATTCCTACTGGAAACGCCCTGGACTATGGGAGTCTAGAGTCCTATGGTCAGTCCTATGGTCATGGGATCCCCAAATCAATCCCCTTCCCCTACTTCTGGACACCAAGGAGACTGGCCTGTGGGAACCTGGCACAGAGAACCCCCTGATAGTAGACCTTAAGGGGGAATATGGGGCTCTGGCGTCCATCTCCTCCTTTCCTTAGTCCCAAACGCCCTGATCTTGGCCTTCTGCTGGTGGGAATGGATGCTCTCTATGGAATGGCTTCCAAAAGGGTTGTTAAGTATACGCTGGAGTCTGATCCCTGGCAGCAGGTGGGACACCCACTGCAAGCTAGTAAGGGGAGGGTACAGTAGGACTCCATTCATGCAAAGCACCAGAATGAGGATTGTTGAGAGGAAGGGAAGGGTGGAGTGTCTTATCCTAGTCAACTTACCTACAACCTATACCTAGATTTGGCTGGGGCGGATGTGTTAGGTGAAGGCAGGGGGTGGGAGGAGAATCTCTCAGGCCCTAGAGGAAGAGGGGAATTTGCCTGAGTATTTGGTAATCTGCTTTCTTTCCCACCCCAGAAGGGACTCAACAGTGGTGTGCTAGCCAACAGGGGTACATCTTTCCCCATGCCTTTCCCACCAGTGATTTTGGGCCAGTCCTGCCCTCAGCTACAGACTGCTCAACTGTATTCTGAGGGACTTGTCAGTGGCCCTGACCCTTTGTTTTCCCTCTCTCCTCCAGGTGAAGGCAAGGTCCCTCGACTGGTCGGACATTCCCTGTAGTCTTGATACTGTCAAGATAAGGCCCCATCATGCCCCTCAGTGAGGCCTGCAGTCTGAGCAGATAGTATGGCCTGCCACTGGAGGTGAACACCATGGCTACAGGAGGTGGCCGAGCCTTTGCTTGGCAGGTGTTCCCACCCATGCCCACCTGCCGGGTGTATGGCACAGTGGCATACCAGGATGGGCACCTGCTAGTGTTGGGGGGCTGTGGCCGGGCTGGACTGCCCCTGGACACTGCTGAGACACTGGACATGGCCTCGCATACATGGCTTGCACTGGCACCCTTGCCCACTGCCCGGGCTGGTGCAGCTGCTGTGGTGCTGGGCAAGCAGGTGCTAGTGGTGGGCGGTGTGGATGAGGGCCAGAGCCCTGTAGCTGCTGTGGAGGCCTTCCTTGCTGACGAGGGCCGCTGGGAGCGTCGGGCCACCCTCCCTCAGGCAGCCATGGGGGTTGCAACTGTGGAGAGAGGTGAGTGGCCTTAAGGAAGTCCCTTAGGTGCCCCAACACCCGCCATTCTTTCCTTGGTCCCTTACTCTCATAGATCGGATAAGAGATTTAAATTTTGTCTGAGTGCCCTGGACATAGCTTTGATTCTTGTAAAGACCTTCTCCTACCTAGCTCTGAGCTGAGCTAACCGCAGCCTTAACTGCCTTTTCCAACTGTGAAGTGGGAGGCCAGCCCAGGCTGGGGCTCAGCATGATGGGAGGCCCCAACCACCTCCCTGCCCATTCCTCCTCCTAAGAGACAAGGAGGGGTAGTTCAAAGACTCTCTCAGTTATAAATAGTCTGGGGAAGGGGGAGGGGAGCAGGGCCTTGGCTCAGAGCCCAGTAAGTGCTCTGAGCACTGAGCCCAGGAAGCCCCCACCTTCCTCCCATATACACACTTACCAGGGAGCCTGAGATGGGAAGGCCAAGCTGGCCTGGGGATAGTTCCCATGGAAGCCCTCAGCTGACTGACCCAGTTCCCCAAGGACCCCAGACATGCCCCCAGCTGACCCTGAGGGTGTAACAGGGCAAGAACCTACTCTAATAAAAGGGTGGGATATAGAGGTGCTGGCAGGGCTCTTTGGCAGAAGGCTCGCAGACAGCACCTCCATGCTACAGGCCTAAGCTCCTCTCCCAGCCCCCAGCTGATCTCCAGAGTTCCCTCCCCAGTCTGAGCTCTGTGTGGAGCAGATCCCCATATGCCCTTCCCTGACTTAAATCATCCTCCAACCTCCTTCCCCTAGGGAAGCCCCCACCTTGTGGCCTCCAGGTCTGACCACTGGTCCTGCTTAGATGACAGACTTGGTTGCCATAGCATCTCCAGGGAGACAGAGATGGATTATAATTAGATCATCTGCCTCCTGCTCTTCACTTGGAGGGGCCCTGGCCAGAGCAGGAATCCTAGCTCTCCCAGCCCCCACTCTGGGAAGGAAGGAGGATTTCTGCTGCTTGGGAGACTTACTACACAGACCTGGGTCCTCACTCCCCCCCAGACCTGACCAGTGCAGCTGTCAGGATAGGGTGCTCTGGCCAGGCTGAGGTGCACTCTGAATTGCTCTTTTCTATGCAGATGGTATGGTGTATGCTCTGGGGGGAATGGGCCCTGACACGGCCCCACAGGCCCAAGTTCGGGTATATGAGCCCCGGCGGGACTGCTGGCTTTCACTACCCTCCATGCCCACACCCTGCTACGGGGCTTCCACCTTCCTGCACGGGAACAAGATCTATGTCCTGGGTAAGGGCCTGGGGGATGTGGGGGAAAGGGGCTCGAAGTACAGAAGCACCTATCCTCATAGGTTGGCTGGGATCAGGTTTAGTCTGGGATGGCAGAACAAGAAAAGCTTTGGGTGAACCAGGCTTGCTTGGAGGCTCTGACCTCTGGTGGCCCTACTATGGCTGGAAAACCAAACCCCAGTGCCTGAGGATCTGGGGGGTGGCTGATTCATGCTCTGGTGTGCACACAGCTGGGTATGGGTAGCTAAGGTGGGCAGTGGTGAAAGCTTATCAACCTGGTGAAGGAGGAGCCTGCCAGGCCTCTAGGCTCCTTCCCATGTGCTCCAATTCCATTGGCAGGGGGCCGCCAGGGAAAGCTCCCAGTGACTGCTTTTGAGGCCTTTGATCTTGAGGCCTGTACCTGGACCCGGTACCCAAGCCTGCCCAGCCGCCGGGCCTTTGCTGGCTGTGCCATGGCAGAAGGCAACGTCTTTAGCCTGGGTGGCCTGCAGCAGCCTGGGCCCCACAATTTCTACTCCCGCCCACATTTTGTCAACACTGTGGAGATGTTCGACCTGGAACATGGTGAGCAGTGGCTGGCCTGGGCTGTCCTCCCACTTTCCATGGGATGGAGGGGCATAGTGTGTATTGTGGGACTGGATCTGACCTCCCCTTTCCTGCAGGGTCCTGGACCAAGCTGCCCCGCAGCCTGCGCATGAGGGATAAGAGGGCCGACTTTGTGGTTGGCTCTCTTGGGGGCCACATCATGGCCATTGGGGGCCTTGGTGAGTATCTGTGGGACTAGGGATAGGAGGCAAGCCTAGGACAGGCAGGAGTAACCCCAAGCATGAGCACTCCCTCCTGTCCTTCTCCAGGCACTCCAGGGACCAGGGCTTTGTGAGCTTCCATTTCCCAATCTGTGAGGCAGGCAGGGTGGGTCTGCATGGCCTAACTCTTGTGGGGTGTCCCTCAGCACCTGACTGAGGACTCTGTACCAGCAGGGGCTTAGGAGACAGAAATAGGACAAGTGACCACTGAAAGAATGGACAAATAGAAATATGAAGAAATGATAAAATGATGAATGGGAGCAATGAGTAGTAAGGCCCTAGTAACCCAAGCAAAAGAGCTGGAGCCCTTGCAGTCTGTGCCGTTTACAACTTCTGTCTCCTTCCTGCAGGAAACCAGCCATGCCCTCTGGGCTCCGTGGAGGGCTTCAGCCTTGCACGGCGGCGCTGGGAGGCCCTGCCTGCCATGCCCACAGCCCGCTGCTCCTGTTCTAGTCTGCAGGCTGGGCCCCGGCTGTTTGTCATTGGGGGTGTGGCCCAGGGTCCTAGCCAAGCTGTGGAGGCACTGTGTCTGCGTGATGGGGTCTGAATGCCTGATGGGACGTGTCCACTGGAGCAGCACAGTGCCAGAGGCAAATGTCTGTGGCTCCTTTTGCTGCTGAAGAAGCTCACTGTGGCTCTGTGGGATGAGGGAGGCACAGGGGCAGGCACTTGAGACAAATGTCTCAAAGGGTGGGGGGGCTTTGTCTTTAGTGCAAGACACATATGCTTATACCCACCTTTATCCCCATTCATTCATGGACCATGCCTAGCTCCACACTTGCTCTGGAACTACTGGGCCATCTGTCTAACTGGGAAGTGGGAGGATGGGAGAGCTGGCCGCATGCCCCACAGGATTAGTGCCTACCTAACCAGGCTCACCTCAATGGCTGTTTCTGAAAAATCCTAGCTGCCAGCTGCCTTGAAGCCCTCTGTGGTCCCAGGAGAGTTCAGAGAGGGCAGGAGACACAGAAGGAATGGAGGAGTGGATATAGGAACCTCTAGAGGACCAGAGGAATATTGGCGTTGGGCCCTTTACACTGTTGACTGTGTGATCTTGAGCAAGTCATTTCACCTCTCTGTGCCTCAGCATCCTCATCCATAAATGGGGATCTCTGAAACCTTCCTGCCCTACCTACCTCACAGGGCTGTTGTGAGGACCCAGGAAGTTCAGACATGAAAGTAAAAGTGCTGCTAAAATCTGGTGTGTGGCCCCGGTGTGGACTCCTGTGTTGCCCCTGCAACCCCTGGCCCCCATTCAGGGGCCTCAACTCTTCCAGAGATGAGGGTTCAGAGTAGCCTTTTGCATCTGGCCTCTGGTGTCTTAGCCCCACCTAAGCTTCAGCTTCTCTTTTGGTGACATAGGATTACTGCTGCCCCCCAACCCCTACTGTCCTGGTGTTAGAGGATACTCACAGGGTTGCCAGAGAAGAGCTCAAAAAACTACGACAAAGCACCACAGGGTCAGGATGACCTCCAGGTCCATGTCACACAGCATCCCATCAAAGTCTCTGCTCACCTCCATAGGGGTGGTCCAACGGGGGCTGTGGCCAGGGCAGTCTCCCCCGTCCCAGCTTAGACAGAACTATGTGGCCCCTAGAGGCATAATAGCCTCCCAGAGACATCAAAGCTGTCAGCCCTTGCCTCCTCCAGTCTTTGCTGGGCACTAGTACAGGCTACTGACTGCTTTCCCTGCAGCCACACTGAGTGCAAGGTGCTCACAGTTAGGTTTACTGAAAAAATGAATTTGGGGTCCCAGAACTGACCTGCTTTGGCCATGGTACTTCCTGCAGGCTTTACCCCTTCTCATTCAGTGGCAGGGTTCACAGGGCACCTCCTCCCCTCCCCAACACACAGGCCCCATGGACCTTACTGCACTCCAGCTTCTAAGACCCCTTGAGCTGTAAGCATAGACAGACCTCTGTGTCAGCCATCCTTGTTTAATGCTCTGGACCAGTTTAGACACTCAGAGACCCCAGCATGGAGGTAATGCTGCAGCAGCTTGGGTCTTGGGATCCCTGGGAGGTCAGGCAGTGTGTTGGTGACTGGCCCCACATTGTCGCTGCCACAATGGCCACCCCGGGATGGTTGGCAGAAGTTCTGCTGGTAGGTGGTGCTGGCACAGGGAGGCTGGATCTGCACAAAGTGGACAAGGCGCTGGGGGAGGTCTCTGAGTCCAGGGCCTGACCGGAAATTGGCCTGGTAGGAGGATTCAAGGGGCCGCTGCTGGCTCAACTCCAGCTCACAGGGTGCCCAGCGCAGGAAGTTGTGCTGCTGCCCCAGATGCTCCAGATCTTTCCGCCTTCCGATTCCCTGCAGCAGGCAGTAGGGGCCCTCCTCAGCGGTATGGGCCCTTGGCCCACAGTCCCGGCACCACATACCTCCCTCCATAAGTCCTTCCTCAACCCAAGACTGCTTGGTGATGCCTGGCTCCCCTGGCCTCTACCTCAGCCTCTTTGGCCTGCCTCCCCAGCCATGCCTTCCATTCCAGGGTGAAGCCTCTAGAAGGTCAGTGGGCCCTATGATATTTGCTCATTGTCAGGCAAGCTAGTGGAAGAAACCAAAGCAGAGGCAGCTCTGTTTGGGGAATGGGCTGTATTCCAGACAAGAGAGATCGTCAGGAGCCCTCCTTCCCCACAGTATCTTTTCCCCTCCACCCTACCTCAACTTCAGCCTACGCTGAGGGTCTGCCCTGTCTCCTTCCTTTCTCCAGCACTCACTTTGTCGAAAGAAGTACGGTTGTCATGCTTGGAGAAGAAGTGTTGCTGCGCTGGCTCCTTTAAAGACAATGAGAAAGAAGTTGAATAGGGGGAAATGATGCTTACCTGCCCATAAGATGTTACCTCAGGACCCTTAATGGAGGAAAGCTGCCAGGAGCTACTACCCCTAAACTGCTAAACTTGCCAAAAACCTGAAAGGGCAGTTACAAATTAAAGCAACACTTCACTCCTAGGACATCTCATGCTAGCATTTTCCTCCAAAGAAGTCTTGAGGGCTGCTGATTGAGGATGGGGCTGAGGCATCTTGTAAGACATCCTGCCATCAGGAGGGCAGTGGTTCAAAGATTATGTCAGTCCTTTTAACTCTAGATTGCCCAAGAGGAATCTAGAGGCTTCCTCTCTGTCCACACTTAATACTTCATCAGCAACCCAAGCTCTTGGCCCTAAGTAAGTACCACCTGGAAACAGACAATTCTCTCTCTAGCTTGAGTTCTCTTCTGAATTCCAGACTCAATAGCCAACAACCTATTTCATATCCCCTTGTAAATGTCTTGCAGGCATCTTCAAACACATGACTGAGCTCTGAATCATTCCCCACCCCCTCCTCCATCTCAGGTCACGGCAGCTAGGTCCTACCAAACACCTTGAAGTCCCCTTAATTCTTTCACACCCCATATCCAATGTGTCAGGAAATCCTGTTCATCATTCCTTCAACATGAACCCAGGATTGGACAATTCCTCAGCAAGTTCACTGCCTTCTTTCATCCAAGAGCCACCTTTTTCTCTTGCTTGAACTATTGCAAGAGCTTTCTACCCGGTGTCCCTGTGTCCAAGTTTTCCCATCCAGTCTGTTGTCTTCTTAGTAGGCAGAATAATTCTTATGATACATAGATCAGACTACCTCCCTTGTTTGCTGAAGACCCATGACAGCTCCTCATGTTTGTAAAAGCCAAAGTCTTCATAGTGGTCCATGAGACCCACACAGTATTGATCCCTCCATTACCTGCAACCTGCACTGGCATCTTTACTGCTCTTCAACATACCAGCTATTCCCACCCTGGGCCTTTGCACCACCTGTGCCTTCTGTCTGGGACTCTTCCTGCAGCTGGTCATAGGACTCCCTCTAGCTTCCTTCTTGGGAGGGCTTCTTTAAACACTACACCAGCAGTGCCATCACCCCAACTCTACATTTTTCACTTTCTGGGATCCTATGTGACTACATAGTATGGTGCTGTTTGCCAGCTAATGTGCCTGACTAGGACATAAGCTCATTGTGGGCAAAGTTTATTGTCTGTTTTGCTCACATCTATAACTCCAAAACAGCATAGTGCCTGGCACCGGGCTCAATATGTTTGCTGTTTAATTCATGAGCAGGGACAGAAGGTCCCTAGGGCATTTGCTTTGGCCCAATTTGGAGCCAGAGAACCATGTCCTATCCCCAGGCAGAGAAAGACCACCTCCCAGACCCCCAGACCTCAATAGGAATCTCTGCCAAGACTGTCAACCTTGTCTTTGTGCCTGATCTCTGCTCCCACAGTTCCCAGTCCCTAGCCATTCATTCAGCTTCTTCTGCTGCAGACTTGAATGAAGTTCTGATCTGATGACTTCAGTCTTGCCTGTGTTGGGCTACGAGCAATGGCTGACAGCAGGTTCCTAGATAAAAGGCTGGGGCTAACTCATCCCAGATCCCTGAACCGAATCTTCAGGGTGGAGCCTGTGGTATGTGTCTTTAATAAGCTCCCCTCTATCAGGAGATCCTGCCTTAGACAGGTTTCCAGGTAGAGTGAAAGCTCCATGAAGGTGGTAAGCCAGCTAGCCTTACCTTCCATTCCTCTTAAAGCTGACACAACAGGGATTAAAAACCCAGGATCCTTTTAGAAAAAAAAAAAACATAGGAAAAATCTTCAAAATCTAGAACTAGGGAAATAATTCTTAGGCTTGACACCAAAAGCAAGAGCAATAAAAGAAAAAATTGATAAATTGGACCGCATCAAAAAATTTTTAAAGCTTTGTTCTGTGAAAATTTATGTAAAAGGATGAAAGACAAGCTACAGACTGGGAGAAAATATTTGCAGACCAAATATCCAATAAAGGAATAATATCTAGAATATATAGAGAATTCTTACAATTCAATAGTAAAATAACAGTCCAATTAGAAAATGGGCAAACATTAGGAGGGACTTAACAGAGGACCATGGGTGAGAAGAAGGGGAAAAATAGTGGGGGAGAGGGAGGGAGGCAAACCATGAGAGACTCTTGAATGCCAAGAACAAACTGAGGGCAGATGGGGTGGGGGGAGGGGAAGGAAGGTGATGGGCATGGAGGAGGGCACTTGAGGGAATGAGCACTGGGTGTTATATGGAAACCAATTTGACAATAAACTATTAAAAAATTTTAAAAAATAAAAAATAAAACTAGAAAGAAAAAGAAAATGGGCAAACAACATGAAGACATTTCACTGAAGAGGATATACAGATGGCAAATAACACAGGAAAAGATGTTCACCATCATTAAACATTAGGGAAATGCAAATTAAAATCACAATGAGATATCATGATGTATTAGTCAGAATGACTAAAATAAAACATAGAGACAACACCAAATATTGGGGAGAATGCAGAAACTAGATCATTAATACATTTCTGGTGGATATGTAAAGTGGTACAGTCAGTCACTCTAGACAACAAGTTGGCAGTTTCTTTTAAAAACTAAACACACAACTACCATATGACCCAACAATTGAACTCTTGGGCATTTATTCCAAAGAAATGAAAACTTATGTTCCCCCAAAAACCTGTACACAAATGTTCATGGCAGCTTTATTTGTCAGACCCAAAAACTGGAATCAGCCCAGATATCCTTTAATAAGTGAATGGTTACACAAACAGGTATATACATACTATGGAATACTACTCAGTAGTGAAGAGGAATGAAACATGAACAACTTAGATGAATCTCTAGGAAATTACGCTGAGAAAGAAAAACCAATGCCCAAAGATTGCATGCTCTATCATCCTATTTATATAACATTTTTAAAAGTTTATTTAGTGTGAGAGAGGCAGAGACAGTGTGAGTTGGGAGAGGGCAGAGAGAGATGGAGAGAGAATCGTGGAGTCTGATATGGGGCCATAATTCATGAAACTATGAGATCATGACCTGAGCCAAAACCAAGAGTTGGTCGCTTGACTGACTAAGCCACTTAGGTGGCCTTATATAACATTTTGAAGTGACAGAATTTTAGAAAGGGAGAAGAGGGTGATGGTTGCCAGGGATAAGGGACGGAAGAAGGGTGGAGGAGCAGGAGGCTGGTGGGTGTGGTCATAAAAGGCCAGAAACAGGGACATTTGTGAGGTTGGTCAGTATCTTGCCTGTGGTGGAGGATACACAAACCTACATAAGTGATAAAATTTTATAGATCTTAACACACACACAGAAATGAGTATAAGTAAAACTGGAAATCTGAGATAGGTGGATTGCAATAATGTCAATGTCCTGGTTATGATATTATACTATAGTTTTGCAAAATGTTATCATTGGGGAAACTGGGGAAAATGTAGATGGGATCTCTATTACTTATCATAACAGCCTATAAATTTACAATTGTTTCAATAAAAATTTCAATCTCAAACCCTGGGTGCAAGGTCCAATTGATCCCCAAATTTCTTTTCCATCTCTATCCTCAGCTAAAGAATTGTACACAACCCTAGAGTGTAGATGCCTCTGTTGTTGGTGGCAGCCCTGACTATGAAAATTCACTATATATGTATATATATATATAGTCTTTTTAGTTTTTTAATTATTCAAAAAAACTTTATTAAAAAATTAGCTTTCTGACTCTGTGCTTGTGCCTTCAACACTTTCACAGTGGTTTTCTGCTCCTCAATAAGTAAAGCACACTTGATCCAGTCATGGACACACTTAGCATACATGAAGCACCATAGGCTGATGTGGTTTTCTGTTTTAGACAACCTCATAAGAACTTTCGGTCTCACAGCACAGACTTCTTAAAGTCTGCCTGCTCATGTGCCACATGTGGGTTCTGGGGCCTTACCAATCTTGTTGGTATAAAAATACACAATTCTATTACCAGGGATTCAGGACAGTCTAGTTTTGCTAGAGACTGTATCGTAGGACAGCCTATTATGGTATGTTAAACTCTGGATCATTCTGAATGCCGCTAGACACTATCCCAGGAAGAGCAAAACTCACTATTCTTACAGTGGCAGGATAATCTAGTGACTCCCACTGACTCCAGTTTTGTTCTCACAACAGTGAGAACCTGGTGAGAAGTGCGATCATTTCCTTCCACCCGGGCAGTTCTGAGTAGTCTTGAACCTAGAGAGAATTTTACCTGCTTCTTTGCTTCTAAACCATCTAGTGCTCCTTTTCCATTGAGGTAGTAAACCTATGGTCTCTGAGCACATGGGGCTTGGGCCGGGGTTCCAGCTGAAGAGGCCTTGGAGGAAAAGTAGATTTCTTGGGAGGGGGCAGTATTTGTGTATGGGGGGTCTATGTGATCCTGGTGGAGGTTGGACATTCTGCAGACAGTAGGGTGCTGAGTGAGGAGACCTTGTGACAGACTGAGGCATAGCAGGGGTGAGGCAATCGTGGCACTACCAGTGAAAGACCTACTCTAAGTCATGGGTCCCTGGGACTCTTGTCTGACCTTAAGAACAAACAGAACCAGGATTACATGTCTCAAGAGTTAGGCAGGTGAATGTTACAAATAAATTAATCTGATCTAGAAGATAAAAAGAAGAAAATTTTCTTGCATCTAAATGATATGGACAAAATTTCTACCTGCTCCAAACAAAACAAAAGTGATGTCACATCTTAGAAACATTTTCAACAATAGCTGTAATCAGCTGGCTGAAATCTGGTATCTCTCATCTAATAGGAAAATAAAATGTGCCCCTTTCCCAAGCAGTCCCACTAATTAGAAGAGCTTTAGACGTAGAAAGAGACACCATACTTGGCATTTATACAATCTGAGTCCAAGACACATAGATGTTTGGGGCCAGGGATAATGCTAGTAAATGCTTTGTGTAGCAAGTCTTCAATTAAAACACGTCCCAAAACATGTTCCCTGCTTCTGTTCCTGGGGACCAGATTGAGAGGATGTTCCAGTTTTTAGGGTAACAGCTGCCACTGGGCTACTACAAAAACCTAGCAGGAAGTCCTCAGTTTGCTTCTATCCCTGCATTACCCAGGTTCCATTCCTCTCCAAGGGAGGTGGACCCAGATGAGTGGTCTGGAGCTGCATTTGGGCCTGGCTCACTCAAGAGGCATTGCCAGCCAGCACTTCCAACTGAGAATCCTAAGGAGATTTCAAGGTCTATAGCATGGCAGCCTCCAGGACCGTGTTCTTGGCCTGGGAAAGCAAGTCCTGAAGAATTCATATGGCAGATGGAGTAGGATCTGGTTACAAGCTAGGAAGCAAGAAGCTGCAGTGGGCAGAGCATGTTCCAGACATTCCTCCAGGTCCCTATCTACGTTTTCCACCCTGCTGTTGCCCACAGGGCTGATCTGAGTGCATTCCTCACCAGGCTGCCTTCCCTGGAAAGCCCTGGGAAGAGATGGAGGGAAGAAAGGAGGAGGTATTTCTACTCTTAACTCCCTTCTGGGTTAGCCCCTGCCTGTCTGTGTCTCTCCACCCAAGATCATGACTCATCTCAGTGTGGTTCTCTCCATACCACACCCTCTTTCTGGGTTCTAGGAGACATACCTTCCCCTTCTCCCTTTGGGCCCAAAGGTACTGACCACTCTGTTGTTACCAACTTGTGATACCACGTTTTCCTGAGGCCCTTACATCTACTCCTTTGCATGTGTACTCTGCTGAGCTCTCCTGTGAGCTTTTTACTGTTGGGACCCCAATTGATGCTCAGTGCCTTCTCCTTGTCTCCAGGCCTAAAAGCAGTAGAGGGTCTGGGCCCTGCATCTCTCTCCTGTTCTCTGGAAGCCTTCCAGCCACTTCTGCTATCACTCCTCATTGGCTACACATGTCACTTTATATGCTGCTCCCCTCACCGGAGGAGATCTCCTGGGCCCTGGACTACAAGGCTGACTGAATTTGACCATGGGCTTTTAAGGACATCAGAGAATCCAGGCATGAGAGCAGTTGCTGGCAAAACTCAAGGCTTACATTCTGGGTTCTGGAAGCACTCTTCCCATGACCACTTACCCAACCTGGGCCCTGACTCTCCCTACATCTAGAAGGAGAATTGAGCAACACTGTCCAGCCTGGTACTAGTTCTTCTCCACCCTATCTGTAGGGGGAAGACCTGCCACTTCAGGAAGAGGAGCCAGGCCTCATGCATCCTGGGGATAGTCTGGCTTCAGATGTCAGTCCAGCTGTGGTAGGTCTGGTATAATGCTCTAGAGGTCTAAGAGAAGCAGAAACTGGCCCAGCCATCCCAGCTTCCCCCAGGGATACCTTGTACCTGACATCGTTGCAGGAACACTGCTGGAGGCTGGGGCTTGGCTGCAAGGCGGTATTCTCGAGCACTTTCACTCTTGAATTGGCCTCTGTAGTGCCCATAAAAGCCAGTGTTGTGCTATAACAAGACAGGTATGAGGGTGAATTTTTCACAAACCCTTACGCTGAATCTCAGACTTCAGGGTCCCCAGGCCAGAAGTCTCTCCTGGGAACTACTGATAGAATAAAAAGAATTTGAGGGGCGCCTGGGTGGCTTAGTCGCTTAAGCGTCCGACTTTCGCTTAGGTCATGATCTCGCGGTTCGTGGGTTCGAGCCCCGCGTCGGGCTCTGTGCTGACTGCCAGCTCGGAGCCTGGAGCCTGTTTCAGTCTGTGACTCCCTCTCTCTCTGACCCTCCCCTGTTCACGCTGTCTTCCTCTCTCCTAGAAATAAATAAAACATTAAAAAAAAAAAAAGAATTTGAGAACTAGGGACACTGTCTGCCATCCATCATTAGAACAGTTGGCCTCAGCTGTGCTGGCTCACCTGGGAGGGCTATGTATGTGTAGGGAAAGGCTAACTTTTTTCTTTCCCTTCTTTCCTTTGTTCCATCTTTCCTCTCTTTCTTTCATAAGGTCCTAATATAAGCTGGGAAGATAGCAGTGAAAGGACTGAATCTTTGCCCTTGTGAATCTTCCTTCTAGTGGGGGAGTCAAACACAGCAAATAGGGTCAGGGAAGAAATAACCTGATGACTAGATCAGTAGGGATAGGGAACAGGGATAGCCCCTCATTACACTGAGGATGGGACCTGAATGTGAGGAGTCAGCTGTGTGAGGAACAGCAAAACAACAGTCTATGTGATGGGAACCGAAAGAGTAAAGGATTGGAGGCCAGAAAAAGAGAGATGTGTTAGAATAAAAAAAGACGCTTTAAGACTAAAGGATTGTGAGCAAAGGTCAAGTAAACACTGGTTTAAGAATATGGATTCTTGGGTCGGTTGGGTGGGTGGCTCAGTCAGTTAGGCATCTGACTTCAGCTCAGGTCATGATCTCGCGGTTCTTGGGTTCAAGTGCCACGTCAAGCTCTATGCTGACAGCTTGGAGCCTGGAGCCTGGTTTGGATTCTATGTTCCCCCCTCTCTCTGCCCCTCCCCCATTCATGCTCATTCTCAAAAAATAAATACACATTAAAATTTTTTTTAAATAACAAAAAGAATATAGATTCTCTTCTAAGGACAAAGGGAGACTTTGCAGCAGGGAAGGGGATCAGACAGGTTCTGAGCTAAGGTGATTCAAAGCACTGAACAAAGTTTTGAGAATAGGGCCACTGCCTAGCAATACGATCCTTCCCTGGGGATTGAATGGATCCATCTTGGGCATCCATTGACAAAGTCATGAACACCTGTTTGGCACATACCCTGCTGTTCTGGGGGCAAGAAAAGCACCCTCTGAAACTGGAGCACCTAAGCAAGGGATAAAATTTTCAAAAGAAGTACTTCACCAACAGTGATACCTTCTGGAGAGAATTTCAGAGACAGGGACTCGCAAAAGACAGAAATGAGCATTTATCAGGGGTCTAGGAAAGAGCCGTACTGTGTTGATGTCATTAGGTGGACATCCTATGGACAATAAGCATGTCTAGCCAGGGAACTCCTAGAGCCCAACTCTTTGTTCTGAGAGCTCCTATGCAGAGGATAGGTGTGGCTGGTCCTCCAAGAAAGAAACTGTCCCAAGTTTGGCCTCTGGCCATTACTGTAGGTTCTTATACATGACTGAGAGACCCTTTATCTTTTCATCCCACTGAGGGCTTGGGTTGCCCAATTTGTCCATCTTTCTACTGTCTGTTGGACACTGCTTGCTCAATATTAAGTTTAATTCAATAGTATTTACTGGGCCTTTACTGCATTCCAGGCATGGGATATACACATGGAAGAAAACAGTCTTTGCCCTCAAGATGTTTCCAGTATAGAAAGCAGTCAAATTCCAGAAGTATGGGAGGACCAAGCAAAGGACTGGGAATAAATGCAGTGGCTTTTAGACTAGGAGGTTCAGCTGGTTAGCATGAGACCAGGACACATGGAAAAGGCACAGCATTGTAAAGACTAGGTAGGCTACAAGGGTGACCTCAGAATGGGAGAGGGAGAGTGGGAAATTCAAGGTCCTCCACCAGCCTGGGTGCTCAGTGAAACCTGTCTTGCTAAATTTACTCTCATGACTCATTCAAATTTCAGGTACTACCCTAGGGCCAGGGGCCAGGATTAATTGTAAAAGGCACTCTTACCCATGATCCTACTAAAGCACTTTGCATCTTTCCAGAAAGGAAGCAGAAAAGACAAACTTTATTCTTGTCTTTTTGAGGCTATGTCTGAGGAAAGAGAATCTCAGAGGTCAACCTCTTGTTGCTTAGTGACAAAGAGAGGTTGTGATTGCACAATGCTGCTGATTGTTGAGGTATTGCTCAGCCTGCTTGGTTTTACTTCTTTATGAGAGAAATCTGCCCCTCATCATCAATATCCTGGGAGAGTCCTTACATATAGAAACATAGTCCACAGTGGAGTGTGATGAACTCATAATCAATAAAATATCAAAAGAACATTTTAGAGGTGAATCCTCCATTTTAGAATTGTGCAACCATACTGCCAGAGACATAAATTTAGAAAGCATTCCATGGACTCAGAAGAAATGTGAAAAGGGTTTATGGCTTTTAGGATAAAAGTGCTGCTTTAGAATAAGGTTCTGTCAACTTTTCTCTTAGGAATCTATGGTGCCTGAGAACACTGGGGCAGGTGACTGTTACCAGGGCCCCAGTGAAGAAAGAGCATAATTGAACAGCAAAAGAAGGAGCATGAAAATATTTGACATTGTGGTTCCATTTCAAGCTACACTTTGGCAGATTATTGCCTCTTTCTCTCTCATTTGTAACATAGGGACTTGAAGAGTTCCCCCCTTTCAGTAGCCAAAATCAGCCTCTAAAAATGTACCAATTGGGGCACCTGGGTGGTTCAGTCAGTTAAGCCTCTGAATTCAGCTCAGGTCATGATCACGCAGTTCATGGGTCCGAGCCCTGCGTTGGGCTATGTGCTGACAGCTCAGAGCCTGGAGCCTGCTTTGGATTCTGTGTCTCCCTCTCTCTCTCTGCCCCTCCCCTACTCGCACTCTGTCCCTCAAAAATAAATACAAATTAAAGAAAAATGTACCAATAAAAAGTGTAACAGCCGGGGTGCCTGGGTGGCTCAGTCAGTTAAGTGTTTGACTCTTGATTTCAGCTCAGGTCATGATCTTATGGTCAAGAGCCCCATGTTGGGATCCATGCTAAGTATGGAGCCTGCTTAGGATTCTCTCTCTTTCCCCACCCTTTCCCTGCTTGCACATGCTCTCTCTCTCTCAATAAACAAACTCTTTATTTTTTTGTATTTAAATTTTTAAATGTTTATTTATATTTGAAGGAGAGAGAGAGACAATGTGAGTAGGGAGGGGCAGAGAGAGAGGGAGACAAAGAATCCAAAGTAGGCTCAAGGCTCTGAGTTGTCAGCATAGAGCCTGGTGTGGGGCTCTAACTCACAAACCATGAGATCATGACCTGAGCCAAAGTCAGATGCCCAACCAACTGAGCCACCAGGAACCCCAAATAAACATTTTTAAAATAGTTTAACAGGAGGAAACATTTACACCCAGATGGTGTCACTGGTATAAGCCCTGCTAGCCAGAAAGCCCACCCTAGTATAGTTACCCTGAAGATCCCTTCTCACATGTATTCACAGGTACAAAAAGGTTCACTGCAGTAACTGCATAGGGAAAGAAAAAAAAATTGTAAGCAGTCTGAATGTTTTACCAACAGGGCAATAAGAAACTTACTTAAATCCACAAAGATATATATTAAAAATGCTGAGTCAAAAAGTCAAATTGTAGAAATATGCACAAATTATACCATTTATAAAATGATTCAATCATGTAAAACAATGCTATATATTGTTAATGGATACAAACATATGAACTTAAAGTATAAAACATGCATAGAAATGATAAGCATAAAATTCAGGACAGAAGATAGATGATATCATGACCTGAGCTGAAGTCAGATGCTTAACCAATTGAGCCACCCAGGGCCCCTAATATATATAATATATAATATAATATAATATAATATAATATAATATAATATAATATAATATATTAAATATATATATATTTAAGTAGACTTTTTAGAGTAATTTTAGGTTTCCAGCAATATTGAATGGAAGGTACAGAGATTTCTCATACACCTCCTGCCCCACACATACATGACCTCTCCTATTATCACTATCTCCACTAGAATAGCACACTTGTGGTAACTGCTAAACCTAAATTGACATGTGATTATCCCCCAAAGTCCATAGTTCAACTCTTGGAGTTGTATATTCTATGGGTTTGGACAAATGTATACTGCAATTACACATATGCACCATTATAGTATCATACAGAATAGTTTCACTGCCCTAAAAATCCTCTGTGCTCCACCTATTCATCCCTCCCAACCCCCTAACCCATGGCAACCACTGATCTTTTTACTATCTCCATAATTTTGTCTTTTCCACAATGTCAAATTGTTGGAATCCTACATACATAGGCTTTTCAGATTGGCTTCTTTCCGTTAATAAGATGTATTTAAATTTCCCCTATGTCTTTGCCTAGCTCATCTCTTTTTAGGGCTTAATAACATTCCATTGTCTGGATGTACCACAGTTTGTTTATTCATTCACTTATTGAAAATGACATCTTGCTTACTTTTTAAGGTTTGCAATTATGAAATAAACCGGCTATAAATATCCATGTGCAGGTTTTTGTGTGCACATAAGTGTTCAAGTCCTTCGGGTAAATACCAAAGAGCATGACTGTTGGATCATATAATAAGACTATGTTTAGTTTTGTAAGAAATTGCCAAAAAAAATCTTTCAAGGTGGTTGTACCATTTAGCATTTCCATTAGTGATGAGAGTTCCTGTTGCTCCACATCCTCACCTGCATTTTGTGTTATCTGTGTTTTGGAGCTTGGCCATTCCAACAGGTGTAGAGTATTAGCTCATTTTTTAAAAGTTTATTTATTTTGAGAGAGAGAGAGAGTATGAGTAGGGGAGGGGCAGAGAGAAATAGAGAATCCCAAGCAGGCTCCAAAATGCCAGCATGAAGCCCAATGTGGGGCTAGAACTCATGAACCATGAGATCATGGCCTGAGCCAATATAAAGAGTTGGGAAATCAAGAGTCTGGTCAGTTAACTGACTGAGCCAACCAGGCACCCCTCATTATTGTTTTAATGTGCACTTTCCTAGTGATATAAAATATTGGGCATCTTTTCATATGCTTATTTGCCATCTATATATCTTTTTTTGTGCAACATGTTAGATCTTTGGCACATTTTCAAATTGGGTTGTATTCTTATTGTTCAGTTTTAAGAGTTCTTTATATATTGTGAATAACAGTCCTTTATCAGATGTCTTGAATCCACACACTTAATTATAATCAGGTTTTTGTCCCCATTACAACAACTAAAACTGCCCCTGTCAAGGTCACCCATAATTAATTCTTACTCTTCATTTTCCTTGACCCAACAGGAGCATCTGACATTGATTAAGTATGCAGTTAGATGAGAGCTTGAGGCAAGGACTGTGATAAATAGATGACATATTGTGTGTCTGAGGGCACAACAGCCTAACTTTGTGGCTTTTAAAATCGTAGTCTTATGGCTTCCAGATCATGAGCCACAGGTGCAGATCTGTCATTCCAGGGGCTGACAGATCAAGAGCCACAGGTGCAGAACACATACTCTGACTTCAACCTCTGCCCCAGAGTGACTCCCTAGGTTCATTGTAATATATTTACAATGTGGGTTTCACACTCCCAACCCCTGTGGGGCAAGATGGTCAAGACAATTCCAGCAAGAACCTTTTAGGGCCAAAAACTCCCCTTCCCAACCCGCAGGAGTCCTCCCTCCTCAGTCAGGGATGGCTCTAGCTATGATCCATAATCTATACAAACATAAATAGAAAAGACAACCATCTTAAAGACAGTTGCCATCTCTGGGCCTGCCCACTCTCCCATCTTAATAAACTAAAAAACTGCTTTGTACTTGCTACTTTCCTTCTGGCTGTCTTTATTCCAGTGGGAATCCTCATGTAAATCTTTCCTGGGGAATCCAAGAACTGAGCCTTCCAATCAAACCTCCATTTTCCCACCCTAACAACACATCCGGTCTCCTCCTCCTCTTTTTTTTTAAAATTTTTTAAATGTTTTATTTATTTCTAGGAGAGAGAGAGAGAGAGACAGTGTGAGCAGGGGAGGGTCAGAGAGAGAGGGAGTCACAGACTGGAACAGGCTCCAGGCTCCGAGCTGGCAGTCAGCACAGAGCCCGACGCGGGGCTCGAACCCACGAACCGTGAGATCATGACCTAAGCGAAAGTCGGACGCTTAACCGACTAAGCCACCCAGGCGCCCCTCCTCCTCCTCTTTTAAGGATGATCCAGAAGACTTCCACAGCACCTCATTCTCCTGGTGTCCCTTCCCTGTCCCTGACCACACCTGCTTTTGGTTCTTTGCTGCTTTTTCCTTATCGAGGCCTCTAAAGTGTGTGTCCTGGGGCTCGATACAATGTTTTCCATCCATGCAACTTTATTGGTGAACTCTTTATACTTCACGGCTTTAAAGCCCATCTATAAACATTAGAGGCAGAGTTACATAGACCCCCTCCTCCCTACACCCTTTGCCCCTGCCCACTCTGCCCTCAGGCTGCCCCAGTACGTAGCAGGCCAGGTACCTTGGACTATTTCTTGCCTTCCTTTCCCCATCAGGCCAGGCCCCCAGTTCTGTGTTCCCTGTTGACCACAGCTCCTCTCTTCCCAGCGGCTCCCCCACCCAGCTCTGGTTAGGCCCACTTGGGCCCGAAGCATGTCCTAGCCGCTGGGCACAGGGTTCTCTCCACAAGTAGCAGGGTGTGTGTCAGGTAACTCCTGAGCAGTCTGAGGGGATGCTGGGTGAGGTGTGAGTGGCAGCAGGTTGTGACAGTGGAAGCGCGCAGGTACACTTTGAGAGGTAAGGCATGCAGCGGCATTCACGGCGAGGAAGGGGGCCTGGCCTGGCCCAAGAACGTGCGGGTAAAGCCTTTAAAACCATTAATCCTGCGTGGCGGAGGAAGAGAGCCCAGGAGGCAGGGCTTAATTCCCATTGGTCAGATCGGACCCTGGGGGCGGGACTACGCATGCTCAGGCAACCTCGGCGGGACTGAGTGGCCTTGAGGTAAAATAAGAGACGCCCCAAGTGGGGCGCGGGAGCTGTTCTCAGAGGTGGAGGCGGGAGGGGTTTGGCCAAGGAGGGAAGGGAGGAGGATGGGATGAAGGTAGGGATTCGGAGAGTCGTACTGGGCCTTGCTTATAGGTTCGAGATTTCTGGTGACGTCGAGGAGTTTCTCGGGATGGTGGCTTGTCCAACTTGATTCTTGTCCTGGAATTCCTAGCTATTTATTCTTTCTCTGTGACGGAAGACCGCTCTGGCTCTTCAAGACTTTCTGTGCTCATCTTTTTTTTTTTTTTTTTTTTTAATGTTTTATTTATTTCTGAGAGAGAGACAGACAGACAGCATGAGCAGGGAAGGGCCAGATAGAGAGGGAGATACAGAATCTGAAACAGCCTTCAGGCTCTGAGCTAGCTGTCAGCACAGAGCCCGACGCGGGACCCGAACCCACGAACCTTGAGATCATGACCGCAACCGAAGTCTGACGCATAACCGACTGAGCCACCCAGGCGCCCCTTTGTGCTCATCTTTGGAGAGTTGTTTTTGTCAGATTGCCGGGTGTCCACAGTCTCTCATCCCAAGTCTGGGATTAGGAGACGCAAGGAAGAGAATCGGCCCAGAAAGTCATAGTGAGCAGGAACCCGGGGAAACTGACTGGGATTTGCTTTATAATTATACAGTATCCCTTGGAGGCCTTTGGAAAGGACCAGAGTGTGTCTCTCGTTGAAAAGAGACTGAAGATGAGAGCAAATGGCCCTAAGAGGTTTGGGAGGGTCTGGTTGAGGCCCAAAGGGCCAGAAAGTCTGAGGGAGAGAACTGGTTTTTTTTCTGTGACCGAGTGTAAGAGCCAGAAGAGCACATGGAGGACCTTACACTGTGGTCTCAGGAGTCTCTGTTGTTGAAGACGGGGCCAGATGGTGGGGGTGATGTGTTTCCCCTTAGGGCATTCTCTTTAAGGCATTTGTTCCTCCCTTGTCAAGGCCCTTTCTAGGGAGGCAGTTATATTCCTTGCAGGCGCTTAAGCCTTTCCTCTGCTTTTATGCTTCTTCTAATAGGGTTGAGGCATGAGAGGGAGAGAGAAGCCTGCCCTTGGAAGTTTGTAATGTGTGCATTTCAGTTTTCATTTACCTAGTGTCCTACCTAAAAATGACTACCTCTTCATCTAGTGTGCTGGCATCTACAAGAATAGGTTTAGGCAGATGGGATTTCTGCCTTCTGGGAAAGCCTATCATAGGTAGCATGGTGACAAGTAAGTGCATAGAGAAGAGATAAACCTGAGGCTGAGCACATCAAGCCCCATGGGGTCCTTAGACATAGGCAAGGATGCAACCATGGGATTTTTTCAATATTTAAGAAACCTCATAGGAGTAAGTTAGGGCTGGAACCCGCAGCAGGGTAGTTAGTCTAACCCCCAAGCCACATACTGCATAGATTATTCTCTTTTCTCAGCATAAACAGAAGTGGAAGATGAAAGAGGATTTATCATTCTAGATGTAATAATAACCGTCTTGTAGTGATGTGTATAAAATTGTTTAGATTCTAAATCAAGACTCTAGAAGGAAGAATTTCCAAAGTGTGGATGGGAGAAAAAGACTCAGACTATCAAAGAAATAAGTAAACATGAGAGTCAGGAATCCTACATTTACCTCAATTCTTCCTCTTTATTAAAGTATGTAATGAATCTGTGCTGATATAGGGGTTTAAAATGTAATAATTGAGAAATCATACATATTTTTAAATTTGTGGATACTTGGAAAGTTTTACTCCTTGCCCTAATTTAGTTTTCATTAAAAAAAAAAAAAACCAACTCATTTAACAGTAAATATTTTCTGGGCACCTCTTATGTGTCAGGCACAATTTCTAGAGTCTGAGGATATAGCAGAGAACAGAACACACAAAAATACCTATCCTCATTATATTCTTGTAGGCTTGTATGCTGAGACAGACAAAACAAGATACATTTTAAAAATATATAATGTATTAGAATAATGGCATGCTGAGGAGAAAAAGCAGAGAAATATTGATTATTGAGGTGCTCCAGTTTTGAATAATTTGCAAGAACCCCCTGGAAGTGGTGGAGGTGGTTTGGCCTAATATGCTGATAATCTAAAGGAAGAGTGAAGCAAGTGGAGAAAACAGTATGGGAAAGGGCCTGAAGCTGATTGAGTGCCCAGCAAGGGAGAGCAACAGTGAGGAGCCCCATAAGAAATGTGGAATGGATTGTAGTTGGGAAAAAAGCAAGGCTAAGGAAAGATTGCAGAGACACCAGAGATAATCATGGAAATTCTGGCTTGTATTAGAGTAAGGTAGGAACAGTGGAGAGTTTGAACAAAGGAATAACATGATCTGACTTAAGGTTAGAGGAACTCTGAATCTTAAAGTTGTCAGATTTAGCAAATAAAAATACAGGACACCAAGTTAAATGTGAATTTCAGGTAGTACAGGACACACTTGTACTAATATATATATATTATATATATAATATATATTGTGTTATAAAATATGTAAAATATACAAGTGTGTCCTGTGCAGTATTTGGGAAGTTCAAATTTAACTGGGCATCCTATATTTTATCTGGTAAACCTATAGAGGAAGGAATGAAAAGTGAACAGATTCTGGACATGTTTAAAAGAATTAATCATAGTATTTGCTGACAGATTGGATGTGAGAAGAGAGTCAAAGAGGACTCTTAGATTTTGGCCTGAGCAATTAGAAAGATAGAATTATCATTAACTGGAATGGGAAGACTGTAGGTGGAGATGTTTTGGGGAAAAAATGATCTTGGTTTTGGATGTGTTGGTTTGAGGTACTTACTAGTCACCCAAGTAATGAGGTCAGGCCAGCACTTGAATATAGGAGTCTGAAGTTCAGGAGAGGGGTATGGGCTGGAGGTAAAAACTTGGGTGTTGTCAGCTAATATAGGCATTTATCCATTCATATATTAACTTTTTATTGTGGAAAATTTAAAACATATAAGAGTAGAAATCATTGGATGAATGAATGCCAATGTACCCATCACCTAGCTTCAACAATTATCAACCTAGGGAAAGTCTGTACCCCTTTTCCGGTCCCCTAATCCATCTCCATTATTTTAAAGCAAAGCAAAACTTTTAAAGATTATTTTATTCATTTAAAATTTATGTATGTATAAAAGATAAGGACTATGTTTTTATCATAACCACAATATCATTACCATACTTAAAGTAACAATTTCTTAACATAATTAAGTAGCTAGCCAATGTTTAAATTTTCTTAATTGCTTTCTTATAATTCAGGATCTAAACACATTGTATTTGGTTGGTGTGGTTCATAAATCTCTTTTAATTTATAGTCTCCCATCTCTCTTTTTTTTTTCCTGTCTCTTATGCTTTAAAAGAATATGATCATTGGGGTGCCTGGGTGGCTTAGTCGGTTAAGCATCCGACTTTCGCTTAGGTCATGATCTCGGGGTTCATGGGTTCAAGCCCCGTGTCGGGCTCCAGCTCGGAGCCTGGAGCCTGTTTCAGTATGTGACTCCCTCTCTCTCTGACCCTCCCCTGCTCATGCTGTCTCTCTCTCTCTCTCCTAGAAATTAAATAAAATAAAATAAAATAAAAAGAATATGATCATTTAAACTGTAGAATTAACCACTCTGGATTTTGGTGATTGCATTCCACTGGTTCTGTTTAACTATTGTATTTTCTGTGTACTGGTCCTTACATCTAGAAGGTTAGTTAGATTAAGGCTCAATATTTTTGGCAAGTATACTTACTTCTTTGGTAATGCTTGGCACCTCCTGTTGAACCTCATCAAGAGGTTCATACTAGGGCTGGTGTCTATCTTTGTGAATAAAAGATCAATTGAGGGGTTTAGGTTTTCAGCCTGATCTATTCATTATAAAGTTTCCTATCAGCCTTTTACTTCATGGTTTAAACAGCCATTTATGATCATTTTCTAGACCCATTATTTTCTTTGGAACTCCAAAATGGTAATAATCTAATTGTACCATCCATTCTGTGTTTATTAGCTGGAATACTTCTTTTTTAAATGTTTTTTTTTTTTTTTTTTTAATTTCTAGGAGAGAGAGAGAGAGACAGCGTGAGCAAGGGAGGGTCAGAGAGAGAGGGAGTCACAGACTGAAACAGGCTCCAGGCTCTGAGCTGGCAGTCAGCACAGAGCCCGACGCGGGGCTCGAACCCACGAACTGCGAGATCATGACCCAAGCGAAAGTCGGACGCTCAACCGACTAAGCCACCCAGGCGCCCCATTAGCTGGAATACTTCTATAAAGAAGAACTTTCTCACATCTATATGTTGGTTACTTTGAGGTGCATGTATTCTAGGAAGGTAAGACGAATGATTCTTTTGTCTACCCTACCAGCTTTCAAAATAATAAATTGGTTGCCTATCCTCCAAAGTGACTGATGAGGATTATATATTTATAAATTTATAAATATATAAATTTAACAGAGGAAGTCCTTTAAGCTAGCTCTCCAATAATCTTTGGCCCTGGTAGTCTTTGATAATTTCCTTGTTCTCTGGGACAAGATGTTCCGGGCTCAAGTTGTACATTTTCTGCCCCAGACCTTTTAGTGGTGAATGGTATTTCAAGACCAAAAGCTTGGTGCTAGGGTTGTACATCAAGAATTACTAATAATTTTCTATTTATTTCAGACCTAGGATTATAGGGTTTTTGCTTGACTTTATTTTATGTTTCTGCCTCTTTTCTCATACACTGAAAATTTTTGTTCCTGATGACATTAATATATTATTGATTTGTTGTATTCTGATAGAGATTACATGCACATATGTATATGTATATATACATATTATATGTATGCATATATATATATATATACACTAACTATGATTACTGAAAACAAATACAGAAATTCCTTTACTATTCATTTTTTCCTTAGGTTATACTTCACTAGAGATGTAGTATCAAATTATCATATTTAGAAGCACAGGAAATAGACTCTTCCTGTGAGGCTCAATAACCAGCTTGTATGTTCCATTTTGCTCCTTTGTAGGAATTGCTTTATTTTTCCCATTTTTTATTTGATTTTGTTTTATAACTATGTGGCTTTGTATACTTACAGTATTTACATTATTCTAAAGTTGAAACTGTAGGGGCGCCTGGGTGGCTTAGTCGGTTAAGCGTCCGACTTTCGCTTAGGTCATGATCTCGCGGTTCGTGGGTTCGAGCCCCGCGTCGGGCTCTGTGCTGACTGCCAGCTCAGAGCCTGGAGCCTGTTTCAGTCTGTGACTCCCTCTCTCTCTGACCCTCCCCTGCTCACGCTGTCTCTCTCTCTCTGTCTCCTAGAAATAAATAAAACATTAAAAAAAATAAAGTTGAAACTGTAAAAACTGCTATATTTGGAGAAGTCTAGCTTTCATTTCTAGCCTTTCCACCCTTTTTGTACACTCCAAGGTAAACATTTTTGTTGGTTTTCAATTTATCTATTTTTCTTCTCTCTGTCTTCTTCCTTGCCTTTCTTCTTTCCTTACTTAAAAAAGAAAGCACATGCTATGTGTGTATATTTATTTATATTCATGTTCCTTTGACACTTTTTGGATGAAATATTACATACCGCATACACTGTTCTTCACCTTGCCTTTTGTTTTTGTGTGTGTGTGTATGCTCAGCAATATATCTTGGAGGTCACTCTCAGAGTATATTGAAGTATATCTTATATATATATATATATATATATATATATATATATATAAGAGTATATATTCCTTTTAACAGTTCCATAAAACTCCATTGTATGAATATACCATAGTTTGACCAACTGATGGACATTGGGTTGTTTATGGTCTTGCTGCTATGATGGTATTGTATTGAAGAGCCATGTGTATATATAATTTTCTATTTCTGCCAAGTATTATTGGGATATATCCCAATCCTTAAAAGTAGGATTGCTGGATTAAACAGTAAATACATTTGTAAATGTTCTTGATAACGACAAATTCTCCTCCACAGAGGCCTTCCCAACAGAAGTGCATGAAAGTGCCTCTTTCCTCCCAGCCTCAGTAATAGAGTACATTATTATACTTGCATTTTTACCACCTTTATAGGAAAGAAAATAATCTCTATGATTAACAAAATTTTTTAAAAAATATTTATTTATTTCTAGGAGACAGAGAGAGAGACAGCGTGAGCAGGGGAGGGTCAGAGAGAGAGGGAGTCACAGACTGAAACAGGCTCCAGGCTCTGAGCTGGCAGTCAGCACAGAGCCCAACGCGGGGCTCGAACCCACGAACCGTGAGATCATGACCTAAGTGAAAGTCGGACGCTTAACCAACTAAGCCACCCAGGCACCCCAATTAACAAAATTTAAAAACAAATTTTTTTTAAATGTTTTATTTATTTCTAGGAGAGAGACAGCATGAGTAGGGGAGGGTCAGAGAAAGAGGGCGTCACAGACTCTGAAACAGGCTCCAGGCTCTGAGCTGGCAGTCAGCACAGAGCCCAACGCGGGGCTCGAACTCACGAACCGTGAGATCATGACCTAAGTGAAAGTCAGACGCTTAACCAACTAAGCCACCCAGGCGCCCCTTAACAAAATTTTTTTAATGTTTATTTTTGAGAGAGAGAGAGAGAGCTCAAGCATGTGGGAGAGGGGCAGAGAAGGAGGGAGACACAGAATCTGAAGCAGGCTCCAGGCCCTGAGCTGTCAGCACAGAGCCTGACGTGGGGCTCAAACTCACAAACTGTGAGATCATGACCTGAGCCGAAGTCGGACACTTAACCATCTGAGCCACCCAGATGCCCAAAATCTGTATGATGTTAATTTACATCTCTTTTAATGTGAGGTTGCCCATTTATATATGTATATGTCTTTGTATTTATTTTTCTGTGAACTGTTGGCCCATATGTCTTGACCATTTTCTGTAAGACTTTTATTTGAAACAAAATGTTCTTTTTAAAAATTTTATGTAGTCAGGGGCACCTGGGTGGCTCAGTTGGTTAAGCGTCTGACTTTAGCTCAGGTCATGATCTCACGGTTCATGAGTTTGAGCCCCACATCAGGCTCTGTACTGACAGCTCGGAGCCTGGAGCCTGCTTCAGATTTTGTGTCTCTTTTTCTCTCTGCTCCTCCCCCACTCATTCTCTGTCTCTCAAAAATGAATAAATATTTTTTAAAATTTAATAATAAATTTAAAATAATAAAAATTTATGTAGTCAAATTTATTGGTGTTTTCTCTTATCACTTTTGGATTTTTGAGTCAAAGTTTTCCCCACTTCCAGGCTATAGAGGAATTTATCAGCTTCCCCTCCAGTGCTTTTTTTTTTTTTTTTTTTTTTTTAAATGTTTTATTTATTTCTTTGGAGAGAGAGAGAGAGAGACAGCGTGAGCAGGGGAGGGTCAGAGAGAGTGGGAGTCACAGACTGAAACAGGCTCCAGGCTCTGAGCTGGCAGCCAGCACAGAGCCCGACGCGGGGCTCGAACCCGCGAACTGCGAGATCATGACCTAAGTGAAAGTCAGACGCTTAACCGACTAAGCCACCCAGGCGCCCCTCCCCTCCAGTGCTTTTATGATCTCATTTTTATATTATCTCTGATCTATTTGGATATTTTATATTGTATGGTAAAAGGACTAGATCCAGTCTTAATCTTTTTTCATATAGCTCTTCATTTATCCCAACTCTACTTTTTTTTTTTTTTTAAAGTTTCTTTATTTATTTTGAGAGAGAGAAAAAAAGGCAGAGAGAGGAGGAGAGAGAGAATCCCAAGCAGGCTCCTTGCTGTCAGTGCAGAGCCTGACGCAGGGCTAAATCCCACAAACTGTGACATCATGACCTGAGCTGAAATCCAGAGTTGGATGCTTAATTGACTAAGCCACCCAAGTGCCCCTAAAGATTTTTAAAAATGTTTTGATGTGTATTCATTAAATTTTTTAAATTTTTATTTAGTTTTGAGAGAAAGAGAGACAGTGTGTGAGCAGGGAAGGGGCAGAGAGAGGGAGACACAGTATCTAAAACAGTCTCCAGGCTCTGAGCTGTAAGCACAGAGCTTGATTCAGGGCTCGAACCCATAAACCATGAGATTATGACCTGAGCTGAAGTTAGATGCTTAATCGCCTAAGCCACCCAGGCACTGCCTAAAGATTTTATTTTTAAGTAATCTCTACAACCAATGTGGGGGGTTGAACTCACAACCCTGAGATCAAGAGTCACATATTTCTACTGAGCACTGGGCACTGAGCCAACCAGGTGCCCCCAAAATACCTGTTTCTGACACATAGGTAATGGGAATTTTCACCAATTGGATGGTAATATAGTTGCTGAAATGTCCTCATCTATATATGACAGTCACCAGTAAAATCATCTTTAGGGATAAGTTATACTTTCTTAACCTTGTAAATTAATATTCCTCTCTTTTTAATAGGGCTAAACATAAGAAATGAATTTTAATGTTTGGAATATCAAAGAGATGCTCAGTATTCCCTCAGGTTCTGGGTAAGTTTTCTGGTTTTATACTCTGACACTTAATGAAAGTTTTATAGTTATATTGATTTCATTGAAAAAGGCTCCCTTTCCTATTAGTTTATTAGTAATAGGGTTACTTCATATAGCTTTTCCCCCTTCTTTTCCCTTCACTGCTACACTCTCCCATACTTGTCTTTTTCCTTTTGCCTATTTTCTTTTCTTTTCTTTTTTTTAAAAAGCAGGTTCACACCCATTGTGGATCCCAGTGCAGGGCTTGAACTCATGACCCTGAGATCAAGACCTGAGCTGAGATTCAGAGTCAGATGCTTAACCAACTGAGCCACCCAGGCGCCCCTCCTCTTGCCTAAGTTCTGATGATAAAAGCAATGTCAATTTATCTATGTGTGTTGATTGAGCAGTGATTCTGTGTGCAGAACTGGACCTAGGGAATATGAGGCCTGTGAGAATTAGAAATGGCCTAACATCTAGAAACTCACCTCAGTTGGAGTGATTTCTATTGAAATGGCAAGGAGCAAAATCAAGACAATGGTTAGATATGTGTTCATTTGTATGGTTATAGGTACTGTGGAGTTAAGAGCTACTCCAGCTGTTGATAAGGCTCACTGAAATACTGCCCCTTCTACTACTCAACTGAGGTACTTACATTGGTGTCCATCAGCCGTGCAGTGGGCCTGCCATTGCTAACTTGGTGGATGTGCCCCAGAAATAGTATATATTTAAGAGATTTCTAATTGTTTTTGGTATGCTTTTATTATTGGATAGTTTCTTTTCTTCCTAATACCTTATAGAAGACAGTTATTAATTCAGCATACCTAGAGCATTGTGCTTTTTATTTCTCAGAAAGAAAAAAAAATGCTTTCACTTGATACAGAGTAGAGAAAAATCTATCTTTGTTAAATTCCAGATCACAGCTTTAAGATGTAAATCCTACATGATTTCTGTAAGCTTACAGGTTTTGGGTGTGTGTTTTTCTTTTTTTTAATCCAGCACAGCTAATTATTCTCTTTAACCTAAGAGGGGAGTCGCAGAGAGCTATTTAAGCTATTTTGAGCAATGATTACGCAACCCATATTATAATATATGTGTGCATCCCATTACCTTAGCTAATCTTAGATAATGGTTCTATGAGTGAAAATAATTGCTCTTTCCTATGCTGAATTATTAGTTTCTTTTTGTCTCGCATTAATATATGATGGTGCCTTTGGCTTGGAATATGTACTTATATGCTATGTAATTACTTTAATTTAGCTTTTTTTTTTTATATTTTTATTTATTTCTAGGCGAGAGAGAGACAGCATGAGCAGGGGAGGGTCAGAAAGAGAGGGAGACACAGACTCTGAAACAGGCTCCAGGCTCTGTGCTGGCAGTCAGCACAGAGCCGGACGCGGGGCTCGAACCCGCGAACCGCGAGATCATGACCCAAGCGAAAGTCAGACGCTCAACTGACTAAGCCACCCAGGCGCCCCTAATTTAGCTTTTTTAAAAGGAATGATTTCTGTTTGTGTGTTTTAATGAAAAGCATGTTTTTTTAGCTTACACAGCAGCATTAAGTAACCCAAATTGTTATTGAGATCTTTTTTTTTAATGTTTTGTTTATTTATTTTGAGAGGGAGAGAGAGAGAGTGCATGCACATGTGTACAATTGGGGTAGGGGCAGAGAGAGAGGGAGAGAGAATCCTAAGCAGACTCTGGGCTGCCAGCACAGAACTGGACTCAGGGTATGATCCCACAAACTGTGAGATTATAACCTGAGCCAAAAGCACAAGTTGGTCACTCAACTGACTGAACCACCCAGCCACCCCCATATGTGAGGTTTAAATGTATATATCTATGGGCAGCAAGTTGGAAGTCCACAGCTGAAAGTACTTAAAGCAAGACTAAGACACTGACAGTGTGAAAGGGAACATCACCTTGTTTCAAAAACAATTTTTAATGGATTCTCCTATGCACAAATCTGAGTTGATCACATTCTTCAATTTGGATGAGGCCTGTATTAGTCTACTGGGCTACCATAACAAAATATCCTAAACTGGATGGTTTCAACAGTAGAAATTTATTTCCTCAGTTCTGGAGATTGGAAGTCCTAGAAGTGAATGCAAGCCAGATCATTTCTTATAAGGGCTCTCTTCCTGGTTTGGAGACAACTATCTTCTCTCTGTGTCCTTACATGGAGGAGAAAGAAAGAGAGAGGGCAGGGGTGTATGAGTGGCTCAGTTAGTCAAGAGTTCAATTCTTGGTTTTGACTCAGGTTATGATCTCACAGTTTGTGGGTTCCAGCCCTGCATGGGCTCTGCACAGTCATTAGGATTGGGATTCTCTCTCTCTGCCCCTCCCCTGCTCTCTCTCAAAAAACAAATATATAAACTTAAAAAAAAAAAAAAAAAGAGGGGTGCCTGGGTGATTCAGTCAGTTAAGTGTCCAACTTTGGCTCAGGTCATGATCTCACAGTTCATGGGTTCGAGCCCCACGTCAGGCTCTGCTGGCAGCTCAGAGCCTGAAGTCTCCATCTTCTGTGTCTCTTCTGTCTGCCTCTTCCCTGATTGTGCTCTGTCTCTGTCTCTCAAACATAAATGAACATTAAAAAATTTTTTTGTTGGGGCGCCTGGGTGGCTTAGTCGGTTGAGCGTCTGACTTTCGCTTGGGTCATGATCTCGCGGTTCGTGGGTTCGAGCCCCGCGTCGGGCTCTGTGCTGACTGCCAGCTCAGAGCCTGGAGCCTGTTTCAGTCTGTGACTCCCTCTCTCTCTGACCCTCCCCTGCTCACGCTGTCTCTCTCTCTCTCTCCTAGAAATAAATAAAAACATTAAAAAAATTTAAAAAAAAATTTTTTTTGTTTAAAGAGAGAGGGCAAACTTTGGTATCTCTTATTGTAAGACCTTAATTCCATCATGAAAGCCTGCCCCCATGACCTTGTCTAACCCTAATTGCCTCCCAAAGACCCCATTTCCAAATATTATCACCTTAGGAATTAGAACTTCAACATAATAATTTGGGATGACACAGCATTCAGTCCATAACTAAGCTGTCTTGTGTTTTTTCTATTATGATTCCTGCTCTACCTCTAATCCAGATCCCTTCCTTCCCTGTAGGCATAGTCTAGGAGAGTTAATGAGAGTTCTAATTCACCTTCTATAACACTCAGTTATATACTTGTTTGGTGTGCTATGATGTAGATTCTCTTTGTGATGAACAGATTCAACTTTTTTTTAAGTTTATTTATTTATTTATTTATTTATTTATTTATTTAGAAAGAGAGAGAAAGAGAGAGAGAGAGAGAGAATGAATCCTAAGCAGGCTGTTCACTGTCAGTACGGAGCCCAACATGGGGATTGAACTCACAAAATGCAAGATCATGGCCTGAGCCTAAGTCAAGAGTCAGATACTTAACCAACTGAGTCACCCAGGTGCCCAAATAGATTCAACTTCTTAAAAGATAATGTTCTTTTAACCCCTAAAGATTTCAGGAACTTTGATCTCCAAAATGGTGTTATAGCCCACAGTGCTGTTGTACCAAAAATAGTAGTGTCAGTCCTTAATGTTTGAATTTCCATCTGATTGTTCTCAAGTTACTGTAATCAAAATGTCTGACATTCAGAATTTCTTTGTGTTGCTTTATGTGTAGTACTGGCAGTATGCAGGGTTTTAGGAGATCAGAACAAATTAGTACTTTGCCTAAGGATATTCTGAAATGAATATGATTTCTGAACAAATTATGATTTCATTTGTTCAAGATGTTTGTCCACTTGCTATACTTTTCTTTTCTTGCTTAATCTTTCAGGACCACTAATTCCTCTAGCTGGAATAATAATCAGACTGATCACTCCAGTCTCAGTGATTCCCAATTCCTCTTTGGATCCCAGTTCTGTCCAGAAAGTTCAGAGACTCTGTCAGCACCCTTGGACTTTGGTGTCTACTTGAGACATCCTAAACAGTCACAACAGAATTCTCTGGACGTAAGTCTCATTTCCAAAGTTTCTCTGCACACATTTCATAGTCATTATGGAGATAAGCTATAATGTTGGATTTTATTTTAGAATTTATACATCTCTAAAAATTACTCTCCTAAATGGATTTGTGCTTGATTGGTGGTGACTCAGTACTCTGTCTTGGGATCAGACTTGGTAATCTGAAATAGATAAAATATTTATATTTGCAGTTTCTTCTATTACTAAAGCAATATAGAATATTGCCAGTACTTTGACTCTCTTAGGAAAACCAAAAATGGCATGACGTTTTCTAAGGCATACTATTGTTTGTAAAATTTTCATAAGAAAGAAGAGCTTTAGAAAAATAGGAATAAATTAACATAAATTTTATTTTATATGGATATTTTTTCCTAAGAAACTTTAGATGCTTTTTTTAGTCTACTGTGCTATAGTAGTGTCGGCCCTTCATTTCCTTCAAGAAGGACATGAGGATTTTGAGGACTTGGTTAATGAATAAGGGCCAGAATCAAGAATAGAGTCTCTTGAGTCCTCGATTTTTTGAGACCAATCTGTCTTCTTTGGTGGGTCAGAAATACTTTTACATATATATATATATATTTTGGTTTAAAACTAGATTTAACTTTATATACGGACTTAACCTGCATCAAACAGAGACTCTAAGGATACGATTAAGTCAGTGTTTTAAGATAGTACAGTATGGGGGCACTTGGATGGCTAAGTCGGTTAAGCATCCGATTTCAGCTCAGGTCATGATTTCACTGTTTGTGGGTTCGAGCCCCACGTCGGGCTCTGTGCTGACAGCTAGCTCAGAGCCTGGAGCCTGTTTCAGATTCTGTAACTCTGTCTCTCTCTGACCCTTCCCTGCTCATGCTGTGTCTCTCTCTCTCTCTCTTTCTTAGAAATAAAATAAAAAAACATTTAAAAATGTTTAAGATAGTATGGTATGTTCTCAGATAAGTATTTCAGTACAAAAATTGGTACCCAGTGATATGAAGGAATAAATGTACTCCCTGAATGTTTCAGAGTAAGTTTTGCCTCAAATGCAGGAATTGGCTCACCACATGCCAGCATACTTACTGTCCATGTCAAACTTATCAAGTCTAGTTCAACAGTAATTGAGTTAAACTTATTAATATGAAAACTTTAACATATTTCAGAGACTGCATAAATAATTCAGTTATTGTTTTCAAGTTTGTACAACTGATTTTTTAAAAGTTTTTCAAAGTTTATTTATTTATTTATTTTGAGAGAGAGAAAGAGAGAGCAATCAGAGGAGGGACAGAGAGAGGGAGGGAGAGAAAGAATCCCCAACAGATTCCACACTGTCAGCACAGAGCCTGATGCGTGGCTCGAACTCACAAACCATGAGATCATGACCTGAGCCGAAATCAAGAGCTGACCCTGAGAGTAAGAGTCATCTGCTCTACCTGATCAAGCCAGCCAGGCACACCAATTAGCTGATATTTTAAATATCTCTGTGTTGGTAAGCCGTAAACCTTATTAATAAAAAAAAGGTTCTTTAATAAGATTTTCTGATGTATATGAAATAAAAAGGAAATACATGCCATGTTGTTTTTTAGTGTTATTGTTTACACTTAAATGTGACTATGTTATGTAGAAATAGTGAATGCTATAAATATTTTTATGTATGAAATGCTGTGGTTTGTTTTGTTTTGTTTTGTTTTTTCATTTAACAGAGTGAACCTAGTATTTTCACAAAATACCAAACAAAACCCCAGCTATTTGGAGGAAATACAAATGATAGAGGCTTATTTCCTCTTCCTTTGTCAGTTGGACAATCAAAGGGCCTCTTGGAACAGTTTGAGGAGAAAAAGAAAAGGGCAAAAGACAAATGTGACAGGTATGCAAACCTTTCAAGTGGATGTGACAGCTTCTTTTTTGAAGGAAACAGAAAATGGAATATTAATAGTCAAATAATTCTATTTGAGCATGTTAGCACACTTACCTTTATAGATCAGCTAATAATTACTCTTTATTTGCTTACTTGTCATTGTGACTTGTGGCAGATTTGAATATGGCTGCCACAGTTCTGGCCCCTCTGAAAGTACTTCTTTTTTTTTTTTTTTTTTTTGAGACAGAGGGAGACAGAGCATGAGTTGGGGAGAGGCAGAGACAGAGGGAGACACAGAGTCTGAAACAGGCTCCAGGCTCTGAGCTGTCAGCACAGAACCCGAGGCGGGGCTTGAACCCACAAACCGTGTGATCATGACCTGAGCTGAAATAGGACGCTTAATCAACTGAGCCACCCAGGTGCCCCAAGAGAGATCACTTTATTATTTTTTTTAATTTTTAATTTTTTACTGTTTTATTTATTTCTGAGAGAGAGAGACAGCGTGAGCAGGGGAGGGTCAGAGAGAGAGAGGGAAACACAGAATCTGAAACAGGCTCCAGGCTCTGAGCTGGCTGTCAGCACAGAGCCTGACACAGGGCTCAAACCCACAAACCGTGAGATCATGACCTGAGCTGAAGTCGGACCCTTAACCGACTGAGCCACCTAGGCGCCCCGCAACAGAGATCACTTAAAAAAATTTTTTTTTTCTGTAGCTAAAAAAAGGTTTTTTGAAATGTTAAGTTTCTCATGATATTTTCTTCCTTCCTTGCTCTCTCTCTTTTCCTATATCATTTCCTTTTTTTGTAGTGAAATGAGTTTCTGTTAACAGTTATTTACAAGACAGCAAAAATATATATAGTGTCTATATATATATAGAGAGAACAAATGATGAGCACTCTGAAAAATCTCCATTAAAAAAATTAAGCTTAAGATATTGACTTATATGATAGGCAAAAAGAATCATAATTTTATTTTATTTTATTTTTTATTTTATTTTTTATTTTTATTTCTAGGAGAGAGAGAGAGACAGCGTGAGCAGGGGAGGGTCAGAGAGAGAGGGAGTCACAGACTGAAACAGGCTCCAGGCTCTGAGCTGGCAGTCAGCACAGAGGCCGACGCGGGGCTCGAACCCACGAACCGCGAGATCATGACCTAAGCGAAAGTCGGACGCTTAACCGACTAAGCCACCCAGGCGCCCCAAAAAGAATCATAATTTTAATAAATTCTGGCAAAAATAAAACCCAAGATTCTAGATTTTAGTTTTTTTTTTTTTTTGTCAATAAGTACTTGTTAGAAATGTAGTAAGACCAAGGGATACAGGAGTGCTGATGCATAGGAGCACATGTACCCCAATGTTCATAGCAGCACTCTCAACAGTAGCCAAAACATGGAAAGGGCCTAAGTGTCCATCAAATGATGAATGGATCAAGAAGACGTGGTATATTTATACAATGGAATACTACATGGCAATGAGAAAGAATAAAATCTGGCCATGTGTAGCAAAATGGATGGAACTTGAGGGTGTTATGCTGAGTAAAATAAGTCAGGTAGAGATGGACAGATACTATATATTTGCACATATAGGTGGATTAGCAGGAACTTAACAGAGGACCAGGAGGGAGAAGAAGAGGAAAAGAGGGAGAGGGAGGGAGGCAAACCATGAGAGGCTCTTGAATGCTAAGAACAAACTGAGGCCTGATGAGGGTGGGGTAGAGGGGCACTTGCATGGGGGAGGGCACTTGCGGGGATGAGCACTGGATGTTATATGGAAACCAACTTGACAATAAACAATTTAAGAGAAAAAAAAAGAAATGTGGTAAAAATGGGGTATCTGGCTGACTTAGTCAGTAGAACATGCAACTTATGATCTCAAGGTCGAGTTCAAGCCCTATGTTGGGTGTGGACCCTACTTAAAAAAATGTGGTGAGAAGGAGAGATAAATTTTTAAATGAGAGAAAGAAAGCATATCTCTGTTAATATGGAAGTAGGAAAGTGATAAGACATGGTGCAGGATTCAAACATAAGACATGCTACAAACTTATAAGACATGGATTTACATATTGTGTTTTGAAAGTACATATTTCCCCAAACTCATAGAAAAGGCTTTGAGGGAAAGAAATCTCAAAAGAAGACTAATCATTCAGATTGCATTTGTTATGATTCTTTACAAAAAATTTTTTTTAATGTTTTTTATTTATTTCTGAGAGAGAGAGAGACAGCATGAGCAGGGGAGGTTCAGAGAGAGAGGGAGACACAGAATCCGAAACAGGCTCCAGGCTCAAGCCGTCAGCACAGAGCCTGATGCGGCGCTCGAACTCACGAACCATGAGATCATGACCTGAGCTGAAGTCGGATGCTTAACCAACTGAGCCACCCAGGCGCCCCAAATTGCATTTGTTATGACTCTTTTGGTGACAAGTAAAAACTTACCTCAGACTAGCTCTGACAAAATGGAGGATATATTAACTCTTTTAACCAGTCTGGGAAGGACAGGGAATGAAATCAGAATGAATGAATGAAATCAGAATCTCTTTTCTGTGCTTCTCTGTTCATTTATATACTTTGTTCTTTCTTGTAAAGACCAGCTTCCTACCAGCACAGAGAAAGGGACTCTTTTTCCATAGTTCAAATTTGAAAAATTCTAGTTGAGTCTTCTGGTAGGCTTGCTTAGGTCATAGGGATGAAAGGAGAGAGGTGTGACTAGAAGTCCTCACCAGAACCACTTTCTGGGTGCAGAAAGAAACAGTTCCCTATCAAAGGAGGATTCTGGGTACACCACACAGTGGATGGCCATTACCCAGATTATTGTTTTTTGGCTGTAATATTTGAGAAAACAGATTAGTCTCATAACAAATGAACACCTAAGGACCACAAGTAGATTATAAAAATAACCATGTTCTTTCAATAATTGTTGATTACCATAGTGAAATTCATTCACTCATTCATTCAATTGTTCGTTCATTCGTTCATTAAATAAACACTGTTTTGTTGTATTACAAACTTATCTTTGAAGTTCTTAGTCTGGTTAGGAAAACAGGCATTTGTTGGATACAACTAGACCAGAATTATTGGTTGTAAGCAGTAGAACTAAGTTCATTTCAATGGAAAAGGAATTCTTAAAGAGAATATTTGAGGGGCACCTGGGTGGCTCAGTCGGTTGAGCGTCCAACTTTGGCTCAGGTCATGATCTCACAGTTCATGGGTTCGAGCCCCGCATCGGGCTCTGTGCTGACAGCCAGTTTAGAGCCCGGAGCCTACTTCCAATTCTGTGTCTCCCTCTCTCTCTGACCTCCCCTGCTCACGCTGTGTCTCTTTCTCTCTCTCAAAAACAAATAAAACATTAAAAAATTTTTAAAAAAACAAAAGCCTTAAAAAACACAATGTTTATATAACTCTGCTCTATTTTTATGTATTAAAAAAATAAAAATGGTATCATTTCCTATGGACTGTTTTTCAACCTGCTTTTTAAATTTAATAATCTTTAATGATTATGTTTATTTCATCTACAAAATCATTTCTAATAGTTTCATTGTACTCTATCATATAGATCTTTCAAAGGCTGTGTTTTAAATATTTAATACAGCATGAGGGAGTGCCAAGAATACATAATGGGGAAAGATTAATCTTTTCAACAAATGCTGTTGGAAAAACTGAATCCATATGCAAAAGAATGAAAAAGGACTTTTATCCTATACCACACCTAAAAATCAACTCAAAATGGATTAAAGACTTAAAGATAAGACTTGAAACTGTAGAATTCCTAGAAGAAAAACATAGGTAAAAAGCTTTCTGACATTAGCTTTCCGAACGATTTCCTGAGTATGACACCAGAAGCACAATCATCAAAACCAAACATATACAAGTGGGATTACATCAAACTAAAAAGTTTCTACACAACAAAGGAAATAGTCAGCAAAATGAAAAGGCAGCTTACAGAATGGTAGAAAATATGTGCAAACCATATATCTGATAAAGGGTTAATAAATATATAAGGAACTCCTACAGCTCAATAGTGTAAAAACAAATAGCCCAAATCAGAAGATGGGCAAAGGAACTGAATATACACATATGTAAAGAAGACATACTAATGGCCAACAGGTGTATGAAAAGGTGCTCAATATCACTAGTCACCAGGGAAGTGCAAATTGAAACCACAATGAAATATCATTTTACATCAGTCAGGTTGACAATTATAAACATATGTATGTATGTATGCATTGGCAAGGATGTGGTGAAAAGGGAACTTTTATATATTGATGGTGGGAATGTAAATTGGTGCAACCCCAATTCTAAGTATATGTCCAAAGGAATTAAATCAGTATCTCAAAGAGATATCTGCACTGCCATATTCATTGCAGCATTAGTTACAATAGCAGAGATGGGAGTAACCTAAATGTCCATCAGTGAGTGAACAGATAAACAAAAAGTGGTAGATGGGGCACCTGCGTGGCTCAGTCATTTAAGTGGCCCACTTCGTCTCAGGCCATGATCTCATGATTCGTGGGTTTGAGCCCCACATCAGGCTCTGTGCTGACAGCTCAGAGCCTGGAGCCTGTTTTGCATACAGTGTTTTCCTCTCTCTCTTCCCCTCCCCAGATCGTGCTCTGTCTCTCTCTGTCTCAAAAATAAATGTTTTTTTTTTTAAATAACTGATCAGAGAGAAATTTTCTCTCTCTCTTTAAAAAAGAAAAATAAAAAGTGGTATATACATATAATGGAATAGTCTTCAGCTTTAAAAAAGAAAATTCTGTCACTTGTGACAACATGGATGAACCTGGAGGATGTTATGTTAAGTCAGACACAGAAGGACAGATACAGTTGACCTTTGCACAACACAGGTGTGAACTGTGCAGGTCTGCTTGTATGCAAATTTTTTATATTACAGTATTGTAAATATTTTCTCTTATGATTTTTTTCTCTTGTGATTTTCTTAACATTTCTTTTCTTTAGCTTACTTTATTGTAAGAATATATTATATAGTATGTATAACATGCAAAATATGTGTTAAGCAACTATTTATGTTATTGGTAAGCTATAATAGTAGGCTACTATGTTTTGGGGAAAATCATAAGTTATATGCAGATTTTCAACTATGTGGGGATCAGCTCCCCTAACCCCTGCATTGTTCAAGGGCCAACTGTACTATATGATACCGCTTATATGAGAAATGTAAAATAGTCAGACTCAAAGAAGCATAGTGTAGAATGGTGGCTGCTGGGGGCGCCTGGGTGGCTTAGTCGGTTAAGCGTCCGACTTTCGCTTAAGTCATGATCTCGCGGTTCGTGGGTTCGAGCCCCGCGTCGGGCTCTGTGCTGACTGCCATCTCAGAGCCTGGAGCTTGTTTCAGTCTGTGATTCCCTCTCTCTCTGACCCACCCCTGCTCACACACACTCTCTCTCTCTCCGAGAAATAAATAAAAAATATTAAAAAAAAAAAAAAGAATGGTGGCTGCTGGGGCTGGGGTATGGGGCAAACAGGGAGGTATTAATTAAAGGGTACAAGGTTTCATTTTATACAAGAATAAGTCCTAGAGATCTACCGTACAGCATAGTGCCTATCATTTTTTTTTTAATGTTTTTTATTTATTTTTAGGAGAGAGAGAGACAGCGTGAGCAGGGGAGGGTCAGAGAGAGAGGGGGTCACAGACTGAAACAGGCTCCAGGCTCTGAGCTGGCAGTCAGCACAGAGCCCGACGCAGGGCTCGAACCACGAACCGCGAGATCATGACCCAAGCGAAAGTCGGACGCTTAACCGACTAAGCCACCCAGGCGCCCCAGCATAGTGCCTATCATTAAACAATACAGTATTGTATACTTTAAAATTTGCTAAGATGGTTAAATTTTTGTTAAGTATTTTTTATCACTACTACTACTACTAATAATAATAATAAAAAAAGGGTGAGAGAAAGCTTTTAGAGGTGATGGGTGATGGATATATTTATGGCATAGATTGTGGTGATGGTTTCATAGTTGTATACATATCTCCAAACTTGTAAACATTAAATATGTACAGTTTTCTATAGCAATCATAACTCAATATGATTTTAAAAAATACACATTGAGGGGTGCCTGGGTGGCTCAGTCAGTTAAATGTTAACAGTCAGTTAAGTGTCTGACTTTGGCTCAGGTCATGATCTCACAGTTCATGAGTTCAACCCCTACATTAGGCTCTGTGCTGACAGCTTAGAGCCCAGAGCTTGCTTCAGATTCTGTGTCTCTCTCTGCCCCTCCTGGCCCACATTCTGTCTGTCTCTTTCTCAAAAATAAGTAAACATTAAAAAATAAAAAAAAGATCTTTATAGTCATGAATTGAAAGAAATAATATTTTTTAAAAAATACAGGGGTGTCTGGGTGGCTCAATCAGTTAAGTGTCTGACTTGGGCTCGGGTCATGATCTCATGGTTCGTGGGTTCAGGCCCCATATCAGGCTCTGTGCTGACAGGTAGCTCAGAGCCTGGAGCCTGCTTCAGATTCTGTATTTCCCTCTCTCTCTCTCTGACCCTCCCATGCTCACACTGCTCTCTCAGAAATAAATAAAACGTTAAAAAAAAAAAGACATAAAAAATACAGCTTGAGGGCGCCTGGGTGGCTAAGTCAGTTGAGTGTCTGATTTTGGCTCAGGTCATGATCTCATGGTTTATGGGTTCGAGTCCCCATCGGGCTCACTGCTGCCAGCACAGAGCCTGCTTTGGATCCTCTGTCCCCCCCACCAACTCTCTGCTTCTCCCCCCTCATGCTCTTCCTGTCAAAAATAATAAAAACATTTTTATTATTATAAAAATAATAATAAGTGAAGCTTGAACACTCACCACTCAGCATAAATGCTGACTATAAGCAATTGACACAGCTGTCTTCATGTGAGGTTGCTGTCAGATCTGCATATAGTATCATTTACTTAAATACATTGTTATTGGCCATCTCAATAAGCGGAGGATTTGATTCAATAAGCTTCAATAAATTTTTTAAAAATAAAAATCATTCCAGATGGCCAGTAGACACATGAAACGATGCTTAGCATCCCTCCTCATCAGGGAAATACAAAAAAAACCACACTGAGATACCACCTCACGCCAGTCAGAGTGGCTAAAATGAGCACATCAGAGAACTCTAGATGCTGGCGAGGATGTGGAGAAACAGTCACCCTCCTACACTGTTGGCGGTAATTTAAACTGGTACAGCCCCTCTGGAAAACAATGTGGAGGTTTCTCAGGAAACTAACAATAGAACTCCCCTATGACCCAGCAATAGCACTGCTAGGAATTTACCCAAGGGATACAGAAATGCTGATGCATAGGGACACATGTACCCCAATGTTCATAGCAGCACTCTCCACAATAGCTAAAACATGGAAAGAGCCTAAGTGTCCATCAACAGATGAATGGATCAAGAAGATGCGGTTTATCTATACCATGGAATACTACATGGCAATGAGAAACAATGAAATCTGGCCATGTGTAGCAACATGGATGGCCCTTGAGGGTGTTATGCTGAGCGAAATAAGTCAGGCAGAGAAGGACAGATACCATATGTTTGTATGTATAGGAGGATTAGGAGGAACTTGACGGAGGAACAAGGGGGAGAAGAAGGGGGGAAATGGTGGGGGAAAGGGACAGAGGCAAACCATGAGAGACTCTTGAATGCTGACAAAAACTGAGGACTGATGGATGTGTGGGGGAGGAGGGATGGGCATGGAGGAGGACACTTGCGGGGATGAGCACTGAGTGTTATGTGGAAACTAATTTGACAATAAACTATTTGTAAAAAAAAATAAAATTAAAAAAATAAAACAAAATAAAAAAATAAAAAGCATTCAATTTGAATGGATTTTGAAAATGCATTAAAAACACCAACTAGGTAAGCTCCTTGAAGATAGGGAGTTGAGTTTTTTCTCACTCCACATCACTAAAGCTTATAACCAAGGACTTGTCACAAAAGAGGGCTCAATAAATAGTTAAATAAATGAGTGAATTTTCAAAGCAAAATAATTCACCTTCCTTTCATTCTTAAAAATAGAGGGGCACCTGGGTGGCTCAGTCAGTTAAGCGTCCGACTTTGGCTCAGGTCATGATCTCACGGTTCGTGAGTTTGAGCCCCATGTCGGGCTCTGTGCTGACAGCTAGCTCAGAGCCTGGAGCCTGTTTCAGATTCTGTGTCTCCCTCTTTCTCTGACCCTCCCCTGCTCATGCTGTCTCTCTTTCAAAAATAAATTTTAAAAAACATTTTAAAAATTATTTTAAAAAATGGTGTGTGTGTGTGTGTGTGTGTGTGTGAGCACAGATGAACAGAATTTCCCAATTGACTTTTTGTAGAGAAAAGATTAGGTCACAATTGACTTCCATGAACTTATACATGATATTGGGGTGGGTAAGAAATCTCTACTTCAAGCATTCTTTTTTATTTTATTTTGGAATAATAAAAATGGCTTCCAAATGAACAGTAGGTTTTCATGAAAGTTTCAGTTATCAAGCACTCAGTGTTTTTACTCTATTTATTAAGTGTCTTTTAAAGGCTTTGAATTAATCAGAACTTGACATTTCAATTCAGACAAGGTGTAATCAAGGGTTAGAAAACAGTTAAAGTAATGGGAGCTATCAGTTATATATAAAACATTTCAATATAAAACTATATATAAACAGTATTTAATTTGTATAATATAGTTTCATGTTGGGAACATTGGTTCCCAATTGTACTAATAAGGAGTGAGGTCATTACCTATTATATTTAGTAGGCTTTCATAGGCAGCATTTTGGTAGCATTATTAGACTTTAGACACCTTTAAAATTTTATATTTCTTTCAGTCAAGTTATTACATGTTAGTTTTTTAAAAATATAATTAGGATTATAGTGAAAAACAGCAGGACTTTCTCCACTTCTTTTTTTTAAGTTTATTTATTGAGAGAGAGGGGTGGGTGGGGAGAACGAGCAGGGAGCAGGTAAGAGGTAGAGGGAAAGGGAGAGAGAGAATCCCAAGCAGACTCCCCACTGTCAGTGCAGAGCCCAACTTGGGGCTCAAACCGAGGAACCATGAGATCATGACCTGAGCCCAAATCAAGAATCAGATGTGAGCCATCCAGGCACCCCTCTTTCTCCGCTTCTAGTTCCTTTTTCCTTTTTACACCAAATTGTAACCTTTTTAGCTCTGTTAGTACTTAACCTCCATATATCTCATGGCATATGTTAAATAACTTATATTATCTTTTCTTGATTTTTTTTCAGCTTCAGAGAATGACTTGCTACCCTGGAGTATAAAGTTGCTTCTCTGCCTCCTCCACCATAAACTTCTCTTCCATCATCCCAATATAACTATTTGAACATTTTCAGTTAAATAATTTTTCAATCTTTAAAGCCTTAACTAGATAGCCTAGAAAAATTATATATACAATAATTACATTTTCTTAATTAAAAAAGAAAGTTGTCTTGGTTTCTATTTTGCTGAGTTTTTGATGTAGGAATCAGTCTTTCCCCAAACTCTACACAGAAATTTTAGTTAAAAAGCTCCTTGGGGTGCCTGGGTGGCTCAGTTGGTTAAGCATCCAACTTCAGCTCAGGTCATGATCTCACCGTTCATGGGTTTGAGCTCCACATTGGGCTCTGTGCTAACAGCCAGCTCAGAGCCTGGAGCCTGTTTCAGATTTTGTATCTCCCTCTCTCTCTTACCCTCCCCTGCTCACGCTGTCTCTCTCAGAAATAAATTAAAAAACATTAAAAAATTTTTTAAAAAGCTCCTTGTTTTATAGTCAAACACATCAGAATCCTTTCAGTGTTATTTTCTTCTCAGAGGCATTTTTTTCCACTAATTCTGACTTGCTCTGCAGCGCATCTGTCATCCTGAGTCTCCCCTTCACCATTGTCCTAGGCATTTCTACCTCCTCTCTGCAATGCTGGATTCTCTGTTACTTGGATCCTTTTCTTCCTTAGTTTACTCCTTGGATTTGGTCGAGCATATATTCTAGAAACTTCCTGACAACAGGCACATGGCACCTAAGTAATTTTTTGAGACCTTACATATCTGAAATTCTTTACTTTCCCCTCACACTTGATTGCAAATTAGGTTGGCTATAGAATTCTATATTGGTTCATTATTTTTCCTCAACGTTTCTAAAGCATTGTTCCCATCGCCATATCACTTTATATGTTGCTTTTAAGAGGTTTGATGCAGGGAGGCCTGGGTGACTCAGTTGGTTAAGCATCCAACTCTTGATTTCTGCTCTAGTCATGATCCCTGGGCTGTGGGAAGGAGCCCCATGTTGGGCTTTGTGCTGGGGATGGAGCCTGCTTAGGATTCTCTCTCACTCTCTCTCTCTGCCCCTCTTCCCTGCTTTCATGCTCTCTGTCTCTCTTTCAAAAAAAAAATAAGTAAACAAAATGAGAATTTTATAGAACCGTTAAACTGACTTTAAATGGAAAATGTTAGGGGCACCTGGTTAGCTCAGTAGGTCGAGTATCCAAAAGACTTGGTACAAAGAATAGCTCTATTTGGATTTAAAAATTGATGTTTGTGTTTATATTGTGCAGATTAAAGAAACAAAATCTGTAAAATTTCTGATGATAATTCATGTCTGAATCTTTTCAAAAGTGGGATATTCATTTGAGGAATAATTGTAATAGTTTCTTTTCATTAGAAATTAATATTGCTCCCGGAATTGACTCTGCCCATTCTCACAGTCAATACAATAGTCATTAGACTAAGATATTTCTGGGAATTTTGTACTACCAGAAAGAAATCACTATTTTCTGAAGCTATTGTTGCTATAAAAATGAAAGCTGGCCTGTTTTACTGTAGTAATTACTTGAGTTGTATATTTAACCTTTTTTAATTTTTTTAATTTTTTTTTTATTTTAAGAGAGACAGAGATAGGGTGAGTAGAGGAGGGGTAGAGCCCAGAGCCCAGTGTGGGGCTTGAACCCACTAAACTGTGGGATCATGACCTAAGCTGAAATCAAGAGTTGGTGCTTAACTGACTGAGCCACCCAGGTGCCCCTAATATTTAACCTTTTTAAAGATACATATAGAGTAAATTTTATTTTCTTCTTATTTTTTTGGTATCTGACAGGTTTAAATGTTCATGTATTTATAGAGGGGGGTGAGAGAAAGAGAGAGAGAGAGAGAGAGGCAATGGGGGGGAGGGGCAGAGAAAGAAGGAGAGAGAGAATCCCAAGTAGGCTCCATGCTCAGCTCGGAGCCTGGTATGGGGCTTGATGAGGGACTCAGTCTCACAACCAAGAGGTCACGATCTGAGCCCGTATCAAGATTTGGATGCTTAACCAACTGAGCAATGCAGATGCCCCCTAGAGTAGATTTTTATCTTATTTATTTATTTATTTATTTATTTATTAAAAAAAATTTTTTTAAATTTATTTCTGAGAGAGAGAGAGAGAGAAAGAGAGAGAGCATGAGCAGGGGAGGGTCAGGAGAGAGAGGAAAACACAGAATCTGAGGCAGGCTCCAGGCTCTAGCTAGTTGGCAGCACAGAGCCCAACGTGGGGCTCGAACCTATGAACTGTGAGATCATGACCTGAGCCGAAGTCAAACACTTAACCAACTGAGCCACACAGGGGCCCCTAGAGTAGATTTTTAAAAAGAAAACGTGGTTTGCTTTGGCAGTGGTCATGAAAAGTCTATGTCCTTATTTTTTGTGGCTGCACATTAAATTTTTCAGGACTGAGTCTCCTAGCTCTAACCAAGCACTGTTTTGCAGCCTGCCATGTTCATGAAATCGATTCTGTTACATTTTCAGTATTTCACAAAGATTCGTTTTCTTTTTTTTTCTTGCTCATTCTAGTGAGACTGTATACAACTTCATTTCCCATGTCAGAGAAAGCATTCACCGGGTAAGTATAGCTACATGTCAAGGAATGAGAACATTTTATATTTGAAGACGTTTTTTTTTTAAATTTTTTAAATGTTTTATTTATTTCTAGGAGAGAGAGAGAGAGAGACAGTGCGAGCAGGGGAGGGTCAGAGAGAGAGGGAGACACAGAATCTGAAGCAGGCTCCAGGCTCTGAGCTGGCAGTCAGCACAGAGCCCGATGCGGGGCTCGAACCCACGAACCGTGAGATCATGACCTAAGTGAAAGTGGGACGCTTAACCGACTAAGCCACCCAGGCGCCCCTATTTTAAGAAGTTTTTAATAGTTACATTGCATTGATCTTAATTCAATATCTTAATAGGATAGCAGTATTTTAACCACCTTTTTTATCATTAAGTGACAATACTCCAAGTTAGTAAAATAAGGCAACAGTCTGAATTCTTTCTTAATTTGGGGTTTCTAGTTGCAGGCATCTGTGGAAAAGTCTGAGGAACATCTCAGTTCAAGAAGCCAATCTATTTTGGATTGTTTGGAGACTATGGCCAAGACATGTGAGTATCTTGTGTTTGAGGTTATCAGCAGAGGGCACTAGTGAGCAGTGAACCTAACTTTCTGACCCTAGCCATGTTTCTGCCAGTGGTGAGGTTTCACAGTATTTCCAGAGGAGAGGATGGGTACCTAAGATTAGCCTTGAAGAGATGTGGTACACACTGAATTCTGTAGTGGGGACCCCTATGTGTGGGAATGTTCCTGGTCCCTAGAAGCCCTCTGTGAACCACTAATCCTCCACCCAGTAACCCCACTGCCCCTGGGTAGGTTAGCTCTGCCAGATTTCTCATCTCACTGCCTGAAGTGAATAAGCAGCATCCCTGAGTCCCAAATGAATTGCTAGCTGTACTGTCTGTAAAGACACTGTTCCCTTAGGACTTAGAAATAAACACTCTGCTCACTTTGGAGTTAGAAATAATCCAGTCACCTCCACTTCTTCTTTCTGTCCTGGTTCCAATGAGAGCTATTTTGTAGTGAATCACAGCATCTTTCTCCATTTCAGTTATAGTTAGTGGTTTGTAACGTGCCATGCTCTGCCAGTTATTGATTTATGTTTAGATAAAACCATGGTCCTGGTTTTATGGCAGAAGAGAGCCATTACACAGCTCTCCTTAGGTGGACACCTCTGTAGAACCAACAGCTTCTCAGCTAAATAGCAAGATGATGACTGCATCTGCACTTGTTTGCATTTGTCTGTGTGTTTATTTTTTGTTTCAAACAATTGAAGTCAACTTATTTAAATGCTTTGGGATGGATTGCTCATGATTTACAAAAATTAATGCCTTTGTGTTGCTTAGAAATTAATCTCCATCTGTCTGCAAAGAAAGCACTGTACTGTCTGCTAGCTTCCAACCTGGGTATCCCACACACAGGCCAACTGTGCATCTGTTTGGAAATCAGTTCAGGAAGCCTGGGACTATTACCCTCATAAGAAGTAGCAAGACAAAGAGCAGAAGCAAATCAGGAATGCTTCCTTTGTATAACATGACAGAATAACTCATTTGGAAGTATCCAAGGAGAGTACTATTCCTGCTTTCTACATTTAAAACTAGGTGAAATGAAAAAAGGAAGGTTGCAGCAAAAGTGTGACATTCTTAGTCCAGTACAAGGAATGAAAGTGCCCAAGGTCCCAATACAAGATCAAGGCAGAGTGAGGGTTAGAACTGGGCCTGGCTTATACTAACAGTAGCGGTCCTGATCCTTCACCCCCGATGGTTCCTTTTTAGAGGGTAAGATTCAGGAGAAGGAGTCACATTGATAGGGAAAACAGTAAAAGATACTGTGGCATCATATTAATTAGAAAGCCAGGTCATTCTTGAAAATGAGCACAAGTAGTCTGTCCAGAGTCATTCCTTTTCTAGTAGGTAGTGATGAGGATCAGGTAGTTAGTCATTGAGAGAAGAACCAGACAAATCCTCTATCATATGGTCTGGCCCAGTCCAGCTGACCAGAAGCACTGAATTTGCCAGTCAGTACATTCTACAGCCTTCAGTATGCACTGACTGTGGCTTGTAAGGGAAAGGGAGAGAGAAAAGATGTGTGAAAGTACTCTCTTGTGCTATTATGTAATTGGCGCCTTCACAGAATGAGGTCATGATATCTTTCCCCAGTCACAGTCTGCCTGTTCAACCAGAAGGATCACTCAAAGGCATCTGATCTAACTCCTCTTGTTCTTTAGCTGAGAACTAAGGACCAGAGTAATAGAATGAATTGCCAAGGCCATCCACATCCTACTTTAGGTTTAGTTAGGCTTAGCAGAGAGCAGTACCATCTAACAGGTATCAATTCTATTGAAAAATATCATTAGGAAAATAAAAATGAAGGGCTGTATTGAAAATCAGAAAATGTCTCTTTTAGAAAACAGATAACTCTATACATAAAAATTAATTCCACATGAATAAATATATTAAGTATAATTATTAAGTCATAAAAAGAGCTATAAGAGGAGCACCTGGGTGGCTCAGCCAGTTGAGTATCCAACTCTTGATTTTGCCTCAGGTCATGATCCCATGGTTGTGGGATAGAGCCTTGTGTCGACTTCCATGCTAAGCATGGAGACTGCTTATGGTTCTCTCTCCTTCTGCTCTTTCCCCCCAACTCATGCACATGCGCGCACTTTCTCTCTCAAATTAAAAAAACAAAAACTATAAGAAAACATGGACAACGTTTTTATAATCTTGGAGTACAGCAGTGTCTTCTTAAGCAAGGTACATATAATCATTAAGAAGAATGAGGTCTATCTTTGTGAACCATCTTGAAATGGAAATATCTATGCATTGTTAAATAATAACAGCAAGGTACTGCTTGTGTGCACATAGTTCACTCCAGGACACATCTTGTGGAGGAGTGTGACCAATCAGTGAAAATTGAGAAGGGTATCCCCCCAAAAATGGGAGACTGAGGAATCTCTTATTATAGGTGGAAGCTCCCGGACTTTTCCTCAGGCTCTCATTAGCACAGCAGAGAGAACAAAACCACGTAAAAGGAAAACCACTGGCCATCAGTGCAAAAGCATCAGAATCTTATCTGATGTCGGTAGAGCCGTTGTCAAATCGCTAAAATAGAAATGAATAAAAAAATCATTTTCCAAGAAAACAGTTATTATCCAGAATATGGAAATGGATTTTAAATGGCATTTTACAAAAAAAGCTAAAAATATCTGATGTTTACAGCCAAAGCAAAAATGAAATGAGTCCCCTTCTAAAGAACCACTCATACACACACACGAACACAATCTATAATCTATACATGGATATCCACATTTATCAATGTATCCATGCAGAATTCCAGAAACTGCTCATAATGTTAATTATGTATAATTACTATATGTTCTAAGAAGTAGAACTGAGGTCTGGATGAGAGAATGAGTTATTTTTCATTGTGTGCCTTTTTATACTGTTAAAGGTTTGAGGGTTTTTGTTTTTTTTTTAATGTTTATGTTTTAGAGAGAGAGCATGAGCAGGGGAGGGGGAGAGAGAGAGGAGGACAGAGGATCCAAAGCAGGCTCTTCCTGACAGCGAAGAGCCTGATGCAGGGTTTGAACTCATTAACCATGAGATCATGACCTGAGCCAAAGTTAGACACTTAACCAACTGAGCCATCCAGGGGCCACTAAATTATTTTCTTAAATAAAAATTTTTTAAATGTTTATTTTGAGAGAGAGAGAGAGAGAGAGAGAGTGTGTGTGCAAGTGGGGGAAGGGGAGGGCAGAGAGGGAGGAAGAGAGGTTCTTCCTCTCATGGGACCAAGCAGGTTCCATGCTGTCAGCAGGGAGCCGAATGTGGAACTGGATCCCACAAACTATGAGATTATGACCTAAGCCAAAATCAAGACTCAAGTGCTTTTAAATGAATAAATAAAGTCGGGTGTTTTACCAGCTGAACCAGCCAGATGCTCTTAAATACACTTTTAAAAAACCCCACAATTTTTTAAAGTTTATTTATTTATTTTGAGAGAGAGAGAAAGAGAGCACAAGCAGGAACAGAGAGAGAGGGAGAGAGAAAATCTCAAGTAGTCACCACACTATCCAAACAGAACCCGATGCAGGGCTCGAGCTCATGAGCCCTGAGATCATAACCTGAGCTGAAGTCAAGAGTTAGACGTTTAACTGACTGAGCACCCCAGGTGCCCCAAATTAACTTTGTAAAAGGAAAAAAAAAAGGATAGACTTTGGAAGTAATGAGCTCAATACAAAAATCCTGTGAAAGAGAAGATCCCAAAAGAAAAGATCCCCTTTTGGGGCGCCTGGGTGGCTTAGTCGGTTAAGCGTCCGACTTTCGCTTAGGGCATGATCTCGCGGTTCGTGGGTTCGAGCCCTGCGTCGGGCTCTGTGCTGACTGCCAGCTCAGAGCCTGGAGCCTGTTTCGGAGTCTGTGACTCCCTCTCTCTCTGATCCTCCCTGCTCACGCTGTCTCTCTCTCTCTCTCCTAGAAATAAATAAAAAAAAACATTAAAAAAATTAAAAAAAAAAAAAAAAAGAAAAGATCCCCTTTCCCAGGGGACAAGGAAAGACCATGTGGGACCACAGATAAATGCTTTCTCAGTACTGAATCTGGAATTGAACACTTTTCTTGCCTTCCTCAGTCTCTGCTTTTGTGGTTGGTAACGTTTATTGTTGCTAGGAAACGTTGCTATTTAGGAATTTATCTAGGATAGGATAATTACATTTGCTTCCTACTACAAATATCTGCAAAGATGTCTGGAAAAATATTTGACTAATTGAGTTTAGGAACAGGAATCCAGTACTTGAAACATAAGTAAACAGCCTTTTTCTAATTGGTTGACATATGGAATTTAACTTTGTATTGAGAAATAGGAGAACATTTGCTTTCTAAAAAATTCTTACTTTTTTTATTGTGGTAAAATACACTTAAAATTTACCATTTCTTACTGTTATTTTGCAAGACTCTACTGGCTTGTCTATTTCTGTCATAACAGGCTCTTTCTTGCCTCAGAACTTTGCACTTGCTCTTTTCTCTATCTGAACAACCTTCCCCTAATCTTTGCAGGGTTAGCTACTTTTAATTCTTCTGGTTTCAACTTAAATGTCTCCATCTCTGATGACCTTATATGAAGTAGGTGCCCCTGCTCTTATTTTTATTATAATCCCTATCATAGCATTTATTACAGTTTTCATTTATTTATGTTCATGTTTATTGTTATTTTTTCCTTTTCAAAATTGCAGAATTCATGTATATAGTAGACAGTTTTGTTCAAAACTGTTTCTATGTTCCTAGTACAGTATCTGATAATAATTTTCAGATAAAACTGTAAATCTCCATTGAATGTGTTCAGACACATCAGGAATTCTGTTTCATTTTCTCATTAGAGACCTCCCAGCTGAACTCGGCCTTCCAGCTCTAGACTGGGCAGATTACTCCTGAGATCCCAATCTTAGGGCTTCTCTTCACCATCATTTTGAGGATCCAGTTATTTTTTTCATCCCCAGTCTTGGATCCCTTTGCTTCCTGGACTTTGGTTTACAGTTGTATTTGGTGATACACATCTTCCAATAGCTTTCTGAGAAAGTATATGGGAGGTAACTTTTTTTATACATCGCATTTTTGAAAATGACTTCTATCTCCACATGGGTCTAGAATCCTAAGTGAGAAATTCTTTGCCCTCAGAATTTCTAAGGCATGGCTCCATTGTCTTCTAGTTTTAGTTTGGTTATTGAGATGTTTGATGCAATTCTTCTTCTTGATTCTTTATGTTATTTGGGTTCCCCCCACAACTATCCTTTAACGGACATTTCCTGAGTTCTTGAGTCTCATGTTTTCCCTTGATATTCTTTTCTTTCCTTTCTTTCTTTTTTTTTTTTTTTTTTTTTTTTTTTTTTTTTTTTTTAAATGCCTATTGCCTGGGTTGCTCAGTTGGTTGAGCGCCCAACTTCGGCTCAGGTCATGATCTCACGGTTCGTGGGTTCGAGCCCCGCGTCGGGCTCTGTGCTGACAGCCAGCTCAGAGCCTGGAGCCTGCTTCAGATCCTGTATCTCCCTCTCATTCTGACCCTCCCCTGCTCACACTGTCTCTATCTCAGAAGTAAATAAAACATTAAAAAATTTTTTAATGCCTATTTATTTTTGAGAGAGAGAGAGAGCGAGCACGTGGCTGAGTGGCTTAGTTGGTTAAGTGTCCGACTTTGGCTCAACTCATGATCTCGTGGTTTGTGGGTATGAGCCCCATATCGGGGGCTCTCTGCTGTCAGTGCAGAGCCGGCTTTGGATCCTCTGTCCCCCTCTCTCTCTGCCCCTCCCCAGCTCATGAATGCTCTCTCTCTCTCAAAAATAAATAAGCTTTTTTTTTTTTTCAAATCTGAAATGTAAGACTCCCCTTAAGAAGGTAATTATGTTTTATTTTAAAGAGAAACTCTGAAGTAAATCACTTAAACTTTATGAGATACCATGTGGTAAATTCCTGCCCTTGGCTGATAAGAGAAGACAAAAGACAGAATAATTAAAGCATGGGGACCTAACAAAGCACCTATCAGATTGAGGGAAGTTTTCAAGTAAGATCTAATTTGAGTCTATTATCCTGTCTTTTCAAGCACCAGATGTTACTTTTGTTTTCCTTCCATTTTTTGTGAAGAGTTAAGCATCTTTTGTTACCAAATTGTTTTTTACCCATCTAAAATAAAAACATTTTGTCAAGAATTTTGAAACATCAGGGGCGCCTGGATGGCTTAGTCAGTTAAGCGTCCGACTTTCGCTTAGGTCATTATCTCGCGGTTCGTGGGTTCGAGCCCCGCGTCGGGCTCTGTGCTGACTGCCAGCTCAGAGCCTGGAGCCTGTTTCAGAGTCTGTGACTCTCTCTCTCTGACCCTCCCCTGCTCACGCTGTCTCTCTCTCTCTCTCTCTCTCCTAGAAATAAATAAAACATTAATTAAAAAAAAATTAAAAAAAAAAAAGAATCTTGAAACATCCTTTAGATATATGAGAAGATAAAAGGAATCTCTGGTATATTATTCCTGATTATTTGTAAATTGTACTTGCTATGCATTTAAGATGTATGTGAACTTATAAAATAGTTTATAGCATATGGCAGATACTCATCAAGTATTTGTTGAATATATGTAAGAGCATCTTCACATGACCTGCCATTTAGAAGAGGATGACAATAATTGATTGCAACACAATGGGTTATTAAGATTGTATGTGTGTGTGTGTGTGTGTGTGCGCGCGCGCGCGCGTGCGTGCACGCATGTGTGTGTTTAAAATCTCTCTATGCCAGGGGCACCTGGGTGGTTTAGTAGGTTAAAAGCTCTCTATGCCAAAGAGAGGAATCAGTATCAGTCCTGAGAGGTTACAACTTGGGTCACCAAGTTCATTACAGCCCAAGTGTAAAGAGGGGATACATAAGTGGAGGGTGATAAGTGATGGTACAGCACACAGCACAGAGAAGGAGCCCCCAAGCCAGCCAGGAAATGCTATTTTCCAAGGAGGGGACTTCTGAGAGCAGAAGAAAGAATAAGAATGAGTTGCACTGAGGTGGTGGTTGAGGGGAATGGGTAGAGTTGACAGGGGTAGAAGCAGGGATAGACTCCAAGCCAAGGGCATGCACAAGGGCAATGGCGAGAGGGAGATTGCTTAGGAAACAGAGCCCAGAGATGTGGAGGTGGATAGAGAAGGTGAGAGGAAGTGAGCCTGGGTCTGATGGCCAATTTAAAGATTTGGACTTTATCCAGTGGCCAGGGTGGTGCCATTGAAAGTTTCAACAAGGGTTTCAGAGGAGGCATGATCATATCTACACTCTCGAGAGAATACTCTGATGACGGGACCAAGAAGGTAGGCCAAGGAGGAGGTTGGTGCCATCATTTGGGCAGGTTTCAGTGTCCCTAGGAGGTGCTGAGATTGAGTCTGCCTTGGCCAGGATGTTCTCGGGAAGGGAAGGAAGAAGAGACAGCAGAGGAACTGCCCTACTCTGGCTTTCTCTCCTCACTAAGGCTGATCTGGGTAGAGTTCTGGGCACTAGCTGAGCAGGCCCAGGTGGCCAGTGCCAGATTTTAGCTCCTCCCTCTCCGCCACTGTGGTCTGGGCAGGGTGGGCATGCCATAGTCTTCGTGAGATAATTGTCATTTTTCTGTATTTAGTGCAAGAGACTGTGCAGGCCCAGAGTGATCTGGTGTTGGGAACTGTGCATGACAAAGGCAACATGGAGCAGGTTGTCCTCGAGATACAGAAGAGATTTGAAGCTGTAAGTGTGGATCCCAGCTTCTTTCATCAAGTATGTTTTTGGCTTTGTCACTAAGTCCCAGAGAGACACCTTTAAAGTTGCAATTTTTTTCTTTTTTTTTAATGTTTTATTTATTTTTTAGGAGAGAGAGAGAGACAGCGTGAGCAGGGGAGGGTCAGAGAGAGAGGGAGTCACAGACTGAAACAGGCTCCAGGCTCTGAGCTGGCAGTCAGCACAGAGCCCGATGCGGGGCTCGAACCCACGAACCGCGAGATCATGACCTAAGCGAAAGTCGGACGCTTAACCGACTAAGCCACCCAGGCGCCCCGAAAGTTGCAATTTTTTTCAACCAAGAGCAGAACCAAGACAGGTCCCTTGTAATGGACCAAGGTAGAGGCCAACTTCCTTCTCAAAGGTTCTCCGGCATGATGTGGGGAGCAGGGGGTCCTGCTCCAGGGTGTTACCATGCCTCTTCTGTGACGCACCCAGCAAAGGACAAGCTGTGGTTCTGCCAGCACATGCTTTGATTGGTTTGCACATTTCACTGTATGTTCTGAGTTGCAGTGTCCATAACTCTTTTCTTTCCACTGTCTTTCCCTAGAGACAAGCAGAATTTATAGAAATGAAGTCCGGCCTGAAGCACCTTGAAGTTTTAGTTGCCCAGCAGAGTAAGGACTTCCAGCAGCTGTGTGAGCAGCTAGCCCAGCTAAATGTGGCCAGTGTCATAGCAGAGCTGAAGAGATTGATTTCAGTCCCTCAGGTACCTGGGCAGGTGAAAGACAGCACTTCCCAGACCTCACCACCTCTGGCCCAGAGCCTCAGCTTCACCAAGCAGGACAGATATGCCTCTGAGGAACCAGTTACGTGGCAAACTCAGGCCCTCCCTGCTGTCTGGAATCTTAATATGAGCTCCCTGCAGCCTGGGGAGTCTGCTGTCTGTCCTGAGGGAACAAAAAGTGCTGCTCTCCAGGGAGAGGCTGTGCTGATGGCAGCTGGAACCAGCAAAAGAAACAGGCAAGTAAAGGACAAGGCAGTGCAGACCAACTGCAAGAATTGGACTCTGAATAATACCAGCTCTGAGAACCACGGCTCCAGCTCCCCAGGCCACAAAGTGCCTTGTGACAGGAACTGGGTTTCCCAAGGAGCCTCAAGGCTTATACCCCTGGACTTTGAATCCAGCATTAAGAACACCTGCCAAAAATGTCAAGCTGAAGGTGTGTTTTCGTGTGCCCCTTGCGAACAAAAGTTGGTAACTACACAGAAAGGCACAATTATGGAAAGAGGGAGGAAAGGCAAGCAGCAGCAGCCCAGGAAAGCCTGCAGAAGCAGGCCCCTAGCCAGGAAGCAAGAACAAACCCCTAGCAAAGCCTGTGCTTTCAATTCTAAATATCCTCAGCTTCCAGTTTCTGGCCCACAGAGGCTCCCCCTGGAGCAGCAGGAACCCCTTACTCAGTCCCTGCATCTGTGGGGTGCCAGGACTCCCACAAAACCAGTCAGCCCTGTTCTGAGAGCAACAGTCATGCCCAGTAAGACAGTGAGGGAAGCGCAGGAGAACATTTTGCAGCCCAGTGGGCATTCTTCCCAAGAAAATAGCCTGCTTTCTAAAAGTTCTCTGGGGGACCACCAGATGAGCTGGTTCAGTGACCTCCGCCTTGTAAGTTCACAGTCTCCTCTGTGCAAGGAGCCAGGCAAGAGTATGCTCTATGATCTGGGTTTTGACAGCAGTGATGATGGCTTTTGACCAGCCCATAAACTGACTTCAGCTGATAGTTAATTGGTCTCAGCTGGAAAGACAAATTCTAGAACACTGGGGCTGGCTAACAGCAGAAAGTCCCTGCAGCCTGATTGGAGCCCTCAAGAGGTCAGTGCAGGACAGGTGTGGGGTGGGAGGGCAGCTCTGGCATTCTGGGTAGCAGGTGCTTCCCATGACAGGCATAAGGGATAATTGCATCCTTATTTATTGGCGTGAGGTATGTGAAGATGGTGATGAGCTGGGGCAGCAGCCTCAGTGTAAGGCATCAGGAGGAGGGTGCTTTTTTTGGTGAAAGCAGGGCTGGCCTCCGTATGGATACTGAGTGGCAGAAGGGCTCTCACAGAACTGTTACTGTGATAGCATGACTCCCAAACATTTTTGGTCTTCACAGGATTTCCTACACATGACCAATGCCTATCCAGGTCTCAGGATTTTTTAGTTACTATTCTTATCCAGTTTTACTGTCAGAGCACTTGCAGTTTTTGATCAGTGGACGTATTACAGGACACGCTGTCTTCTTGTGAACAGAGAAATAGAGAATGTTAAGCTGCCAATGAAAAAGAGGTGACATGCACCCAATAAATGCCCAGAGCGCCACTGTACACAAGCCACACAATCCCATTTTTCTTCCCAGCTGTTTTTCCCTATCCTGTTTTCAACCACCTTCAAGCTAATGAGAGCATCTAAGGACACCGCATTATTTCCAGAGAGACATGGGCTTATATGAGACTTTGGCTATTTATATCTTGCAGCAGTTTTGAATTTTTGTTATATATATATATATATATATATATGTATATTTATTTTATAACAAAAAATAAAAAATTTTAAAAACATTTTTTCCATTAAGTTTATTGAAGGATCTCCCAACAACTTACTTAAGAAAATCAAGGGGCACCTGGGTGGCTCAGTCGGTTAAGCATCCAACTTCAGCTCAGGTCATGATCTCATGATTCATGGGTTCAAGCCCTGCATCGGACTCTGTGCTGACAGCTCAGAGCCTGGAACCTGGTTTGGATTCTGTGTTTCCCTTTCTCTCAGCCCCTCCCCAACTCATTCTCTGGTTCTCTCTGTCTCAATAATAAACAAACATTTAAAAAGTTAAAAAAAAAATCAAATAGGGTGTCTGAGTGGCTTAGTCGGTTGAGCTTCTGACTTTGGCTCAGGTCATGATCTCACAGTTCATGAGTTTGAGCCCCACACCAGGCTCTCTGCCGTCAGCACCAAGCCCAGAGCCTGCTTCATATCATCCATTCTCCAATCCCCCTTTCTGCCCCTCCCCCACTCATTCTCTCTCTCTCTCTCTCTCTCTCTTCTAAAAAATGAATATTTTTAAAAAAGAAAATAAAATGCATAAGACATATACCATCTTTTTATTCCATAGACTTCACCCAAATGATTTTGAATAAACACCACCCTACTTTGACTAATTTCCTTTTTTCTTTTCCTTTATTGTTTGAAAGTAAAAATCCTCACTGGATTGATTGCCTTCCAGAATTTGCCCATTTTCTTTTTTCTTTTTTTTAAAATGTTTTATTTATTTCTAGGAGAGAGAGAGAGCGTGAGCACGGGAGGGTCAGAGAGAGAGGGAGTCACAGACTGAAACAGGCTTCAGGCTCTGAGCCGGCAGTCAGCACAGAGCCCGACGCGGGGCTCGAACCCACGAACCGCGAGATCATGACCTAAGCGAAAGTCGGACGCTTAACCAACTAAGCCACCCAGGCGCCCCAGAATTTGCCCATTTTCAAGGCAATGCAGTAAATCACACTGGGACCTCTAAGTGGACCATTACAGAAAGCAGTGGCTCTTGATTTTTTTCTTATTTTCATTATTTTCAAGGGTGTGTATCCCTTTACAAAGGTGTGAGTTTAATTTAGCTGCAACACCTTTGTCAGGGATACTAGGCACTAGCCTAAGCTGCTCTTACTCCTGTTTCCAAACCACGGGCCTCCGATGACCTCTAGCTGGGAACCTCAGACAATGACAGTAGCCCTTTCCAAGGCCCAGGAAAGACTTGGACTTGGACTCTGCCTCAGGCTGCCCTGGCATCTTCTCACTGCATGCCTGTTCACCCTGCCCTCTGCCAGTCTCTATTGCCTTCCATACTGGTTTTCTCTGCTTGTACAAGGAAGGCATGGGAGGAAGGGGCCCAGCCATGCAAGGGGGTCCTTCCAACCCTTCCCAAACTGACTGCAGGTGGTTGCTGAGCAGCAAGCATGAGGCTTGTAGACCAGAGGGGTTTGTATCTGGAAATCTTTTATTACTCTAAGCTGAAAAGTTTGATCATTTTAACTCAAAGTTGAGACCCTGTTGAGAGAATCCAATTAATATTTATGACTGTGGCTTTCTCACTGAAGGGTCTGTCCAATTTTGAAATGCCAAAGCAGGACCCTCTGTTCTCTGATTCTGCTGTGAATTATAAAATCCTGTATTTCTTCAGAAGTATTTAATTTTGTGTTATGAAGTCAAAGATCAGAGTGACTCAGTGTTCTATGAGCTGGGTGTTTTTGTAGAATGAGCAGTAAATTTATCTCCCAACAAGGCTGAGTTAATTAAAATTACACTGCCTGTCTCTGGTAATCATCGGGAAAGGATATTCTGTTTCTTATTTTATTCCTAAGGCTTTTTTTTTTTTTAAACTACTGTGTTCCTGCCAGATTTGGTGAGCATGACATATCCCAGGCACATCCCCAGAGCACACGATGTTTTTGGCTCTTTGGATAACTGATAGAGATGTGGCTACACAGGGGCGAAATAGTGGGAGGTCTATGGACCTAGGGCCCAAAGAGCCACCTAGGGGCTCCTCCCTCTGATAATGACCCCAGCTACATCTGAGGATGGAAATAAAGCGAACCACAGCACCCAATTGTCTTGACATTCAATTGTCATTTTTAAAGTTTTTATTTATTTATTTTGAGAGAGAGAGAGAGGGAGACAGAATCCCAAGCAGGCTCCAAGCCATCAGCACAGAGCCTGATGCAGGGCTCGGCTCGAACTCACCAACCATGACATCATGACCTGAGCTGAAATCAAGAGTCAGAGGCTTAACCCCATCTGAGCCACCTAGGCACCTCTCAAGTATCAATTTAAATGTCCTCTACAGAGTGGGCATCTGGGTGGCTCAGTCTTAATTTCGGCTTAGGTCATTATCTCACGGTTTGTGAGTTTGAGCCCCACATCCGGCTCTGCACTGATGGTGCAGAGCCTGCTTGGGATTCTCTCTCTCTCTCTCTCTCAGATAAATAAACTTAAAAAATAATGTCACCTACAGAGAGACCTTTTCCTGACCTCTTCTGTAAGAGCTTGCCCTACTCACTGCCCGTTCCCTTACCCTGTTTTAATTTTCTCCTACAGTTCCATCTGAAAGGCATATTGATGCACATACTTGATTTGCCTGCCTTGGTGGGTGGAATAGAAACCCCAGAAGCAAGAGCAGCATCTGCCTCATCCCAGGTGTATCTTCAGCACCCAGGAGAGTGTCTGACCTTAGTAGACACGTGACAAATACTGAGGGCAGGGATTGCTTGCTTAACATTTGAACAGCTCTTTGCAGCCCTGTCCCAAAGTCAGGTCTCTCTAGCATCCCTTTGCAACTTCCTTTGTGTTTTGTCTCAGAAGTTCCAAAGGTCTCCTGATGAGGGGGTCTCCTGCAATATGCCCTCTTTTCTTCCAGGCAAGGTGCCAGCAAACTCTCTCCACTCAAAATGCCCAGAAAACCACAGCCTTTCTTTTGCCTTCCAAAAAGATAGTTGCTTCCTACAAGGGATGAGCAATTTGGAAAATTTTTTCATGCCAGGCCTTAGGCCAGAACTCTTCATCAAAGCAGGCATTTTCAAGTTGGGCAAGCACAGAGAGTCCTTCCTCACTAGGGCTAGGATCCATTGTCAAGTAGATTTCCTAAGTAAAACTTGGTCCACTCTATTTTTCTGGGACATAAAATATTAACATTCTCTCACATACTCCAGGGAGAAAGCAAATTGCCAGGGCCTCAGATAGTCTTGGGATGGAAGCCTTTTCAATTGTTATTTATGGTCAGGTGTAGTGGCTTCCCTTGTTCGAATGCCCTATTCATTGGCCATTGCCATATTCAATGCCTTTTGCTTTATTTAGTTAGAAGAGGTAGCATTCTGGTAACAGGTGAGCCCCCAGCTGGGCCATTCAACAAGAGGAAGATTGGCCTGAATTAGGCCTCTTTTGCAAATCCTCGTCCTCAATTTCTTTGAACACTGACAGCTCACAACTTCACAAGTGGGAGGATGGTGTTGCTGCCCTATCAGCACGTTCCTGGATACACAGGTGAGAGACACAGGGGCTGAGGAGTTCTGTTGCCTTCTGCCTGGTCCAAGGAGCCAGGGCAGGTAGGCCAGGAGGGAGCTCCCCTATTCCCCTACTGAGGGTAGCAGGAGGCAGGGGAGAGGGGGACCTGGAGATCCAGAAATGAGAAGACAGGCCCCAGTGCCTGATAGCACTGGCTGAGCCTCAGAGAGGCAGAGAAGTTCCCCCAGAACAGGAAGTTCCCCCTAACCGGAAGTTCCCCCAGAACTCACCTCACAAGATTTCAGATTCTGATCTAGACCCATGTGGCTAGACAGCCATGCCCAGTAATGTGGAGAACATGGCAGTCTAGTTGAGGCTGAGGGCAGGGTCAACATTTCCAGCCTTTGAATTGTCCTTTTGAAAGAATTGTTGCTCTGCTCTCGGGCCTCAGCTGTGGTTCTCTGCTCCAAGCTGACCTTCACTCGGCCATTGGCTCCTCTCTCTCCTTTATCCTACCCCTTCTTCCTCAGCCTGCCCTGCCTGCCCCCCAGCAGGTCCTAGGAGCTTCTGTGGGCCAGATCCTGCCTTACAAAGTCAACCAGTCTGTATACAGAACTGGTTTCTAGTAGCTTTGGCATGGACACTGGTGGGATGCAGCCAGGGGACTCTTACAGGGCTGGATGGACCCGGCTTCTCACATGCCTTATGCTGTGGCTTGAATTTGCAGTTTGCAACTAGCAGGTTCCAAAGCTCCTATTTATTCTTGAGGTTGCCTTGTTTCTATTTTGATTCTGCTAATCCAAATCACAGTTTGGTGTTTCCACGGAAACAATTCAGTGATTGTTTGGTTTGCCAAGATGAGCTGCGGGGGAGAGAACCAAATGACGTAAAACATTTTTAGTTTCTCAAATAGGACTATCATTGTCTCAAGAAGTCATTGGTTCCAGCCCCCCACAAACCCAAGGAAATGTTCTAGAGTCCTTTTCCCCTTCTAGCTAAGTCTGGAGACCACGCTCCAAACCCCCTGTGTGTGTAGATGAGCACACATCTGCCCAGTCAAGCAGACGACAAAGGCAGGAGGGTCTCCTTGGGACACCTCAGGAAGCCAGGGAGGCAGAGACAGGAGTCCAGGTCACCAGGGAGACGACCATATGGCTGCTCCTGCTAACCTGGGACTGGAGAGCCAGAGGCTCAGGGCTCACCTGCTTTAAGTGAACAAGCTGTATTTCTGCAGTGAGGAAAAGCTTCTTATCCAAGGATCCAAGATGAATCACCCCTCTGGCAAATCTGAAGTTTTACATAAAGGTTTAGCTAAAACAGCTGTGTATCTGTCTGGGGCCATGGAGAGCGGGGCCTCTCCCTGATGCTGAGCCTTGTTCTCAAGGACCACAGTCTCCTCCACAGGCAGAAATAATCCTCTCTTTGCAGTCTTCTCTGGCTGGGGTGAGGCCCCTATTGCCAGAAGCCACTCCCTGTGCAAAAACCTGGGGGAGCGTGAATGCAGACCTAGAGCTTTCCGTCCGGGGATCCAGCAACTCCCCTGCCAAGGCCCCGTGACTTCTCCCACTGTGGGTCTGGTCTCTGCCCCAGTTTTTGGGAACCATGAAGGTCAGGTGTGGGCGGTTCGCTGGTGAGGGATACCCTTGGCTGTGGTGGAGATGGGGTTTCTAAGAAGCCATACATGTCCACTGCAGAAAAATGAGAAAATACAGACAAGGAAAAAAAAACAACAACAACAAAACCTTACCTTCCATAACAATTTCCTGTATATGCCGTGCTCATACACACATTTGTACAAACTTGGAATCAACTGCACTTTCAAAAAATACATTTCAAATTTTGGAATAACTTTAGATTTACAGGAAAGTTGCAGACAGTTTGTATCTACCCTTCACCCAGTTTCCCCTAATGTTAACACCTTACATAACTGAGGCATATTTGTCAAAGAAACTAACATAAATACATGAACTCTAGCCTTTTACTTAGACTTCCCCAGTTTTTCCATTAATGTCTTCTGTTCCAGGATCCAATCCAGGATACTACCCTGTGTTGTAGACAGCATGTCTCCTTAGTCTTCACTGGGCTGTCACAGGTTTTGAGTCTTTCCTTGTTCTCATGACCTCGACAATCTGGAGTGCTGGCCAGGCATCCTGCGCAATGTCCCCCTAATCTGGGTTTGTCGGACATTTAGTGTATGATTGGACTGGGGATGTGGGGGCTTTGGTAAGGGCACGAGGGGGAACACCCTTTTCATTGCTCCCTGTGGGGGGCAGAAAGTTCATCCACATGACATCACTGGTAGTGTTACCTTCACGTGCTTACGTGCCATCAGGCTTCTGCACAGAAATCTGTTTTTCTTTTTCCTTGCTCTGTTCCTTGGAAGTGACCCACTAAGTCTAGCCTGGCCTCAAGGGGTGGTGTTGGGGTAAGAGAGTGGATTAAGCTCCAGCTTCTCTTTGGGAGACAATCCACACCAGCGCTCATTATTTGGACCTCACTGTTTTGAGCCCTTTTTTGGATCTCAAGTAGACCTCTCTCTATGCACACAGCTGTTCTTTACTTGAGCAGTATGGCTAAGGATGCTGTGAGCATTATTTTCATTTGCTCCTGTCCGTTTTGCTATGGGAGAAGAAACTGGCCCCCAACTCCACAGACTATGAGTGCTTATTGAGGCTGCCATCCCCTGCAGAGAACAGGCAGCCCTGTGCAAGGGTGGAAAGTGTGCATGGGTGACAGAACGCCTGAGGCCACAGTCTGTGTAGGCTGTGCTGGCCTGGGCTGGGCTGGTCCCAAGGAGTGCACAAAGCCCACCCTGGTTGTGGCCCCAGTACTTACTCACGGGCCCATGGGAAAAGAATACCAGAAGACGCAGCAGAGGCCCACGACCCATACCTGCCTTGGGTACTGGGTGTATTAAATGTCAATCAAAAACACATTTGAGATTTCAAGGAAAGTGAAAAAAAAAGTTAACAGTAAGAAACATTTCAAAGCAACAATAAAAAAAAATTGGGCTTTCAGCTCAAAAAGGGACACAACTAGAAGTTAAAGACGGTGTGGTAACCCAGTTCTGCCAGCCATTCGGCAGTGGCCCACAGTGACACCAATCACTGCCTGAGAGGCAGCCTCCTGCTGGAAAGAACCAAAGCTGTCCTTACTCAATTTGGTATTTAAAAGAGGCCATCAAATTGTAGTCTTCTTCCAAGTCCAGCACAGTCTCAACGATACTGTGATCATCGAAAGCCTGCTTGAGGCTGCCAGGCTCTGCATCTGAGGCCTTCTGAGGGCTCTCACCCGAGAGCAGAGCCCAGGTTTCCTCCCTGAAGGGCGAGCCTCCACAGTGGCCACACACGCGACTCAGCGTGTTTTCAAATTCTAGCTTCCCAGCCAGTTCTTCAATAGCTCGGATGCTTGCATGGTCTTGAAAATAAGAACATCCAGCATTACAATTCCAGTGAGAGGCTCCCAAAGCCATTCCAGGCCCAAGTTAAAACCCACAGATGGGCGGTCACTCTTCAGGGACTGTGCCAAGCCCGGCATTGCTGCTCTGAGGCGGGCAAGCTGCCAGAGTGAGGGCCTCATTTTTAGGTGGGCTTGATGCCCTCCCTCTCAGCTCCACATTTCTTGAGCCCAACTACCTGCCAGTTCCCAGGGAAGGTGTAAGTGGGAGGACACAGAGATGCATACGCTTGTCTTGGATCTCAGGGAACTCCCTGACCTGCAGACATGACCAGACATAGTGTGAAAAAAAAACCTAGTCTTTTGGGGAATCCACATGTTGCCTGGGGCTGGCAAGGGTGTGGAAGATAGTGAGCTGAGGCAGGTGACTTCAGCTCCCCTCTTGGGACTACTGGAGGAGACTGTCTTCTCACAGTGGGCTGGCAGGGGTCTTGCTCTGTGGCCTGGAGTATCTTCTCACCAGGCCTCCTTTTCATCTCCATAACCTGGAGACACTTCCAGAGACAAGAGCTTCAGGCAGCCCCCAAGGCCATGCATCCCTTAACTAGGGGCTGTTGGTCCACTGTACAGTGTGAGTCATTTAGAAATGGAGCATGTATAAATACATACATACATACATAATAATAAAAATAGGTCATGCATAGTTTACATAATGTACAGATGTGTAGAAAAAAACCTTCTGATGGGTACAGCAGTGTACAGCACTATGTTAACAGTGGCTTTCTCTGGCTGCTGGAATTACAGGGGAGCTTTGGGGATCCTTCCTTCTAATATTATGTTACCCACCCACCCCACCACGCCCCCTCTTTGCCTATATCCTTGACTCCAGGTCTCAACTCAACCACCAAGTCCTGGGGAGCCACTGTCCCTTATATCCAGGGATTCACTGTACTAGACATTTATGAAATGACCTGATTCCTGTGTGACTCCATCAGGCTATCAGTTCCATGAGGGCTCTATGCAGACAGCCTGCCATAGGGAAGACAAATGTACCATGTAGATGGATGAGAACTAAGACAGTGGTTTTTTTTTTTTTTTTTTTTAAGACACCTGCTGACTCAGGACCTGCACGAAGGACCTATTCTAAGGAGAGGACAGACCTGCCCTCTGTACTCACCGATCATATCAAGCAGATCCTTTGTGACCTCTTGGCTAGAACTGCTGAGTGGCATGTTTGAGTCAACCTTCAAATCTTTCTCCATATCTTTCCTGCAACCCCCAAGGTAGGAAAAAAAAAAAAAAAAGAAGAAGAAAGAAGAAAGAAGGAAGAAGAAGAAGAAGAAGAAGAAGAAGAGGAGGAGGATTAGAGCCTCTTTCAAGAAAATATTGTAGGGAACTGTGTTAGATAATCTTAAAAACAAAACTGGTAACTTTAAATTGTCTTCTGTGCTGCGTATAGAGAGGACAACTGGAAACTGCTAAATCAGTGAGGCTGACTAATAGCATCATCCTACTGACTCACAAGTATCCCAGACAGTGCATTAATACGTATGAATACCCACATGACATTTGTAGCATGGAACCAACTAAATAGCTTCTTTGTTCTCTGCCTCTGGGTCAGCCAAGATGGCAGGACCTTGAAGTTTCATCCCATAAGGTCATCCTTTCTCCAAATCAAGGTGCCGAGAATCAGGCAGTTTAAACCTACCGGGAGAGGGGTGCCCTGCTGGCTCAGTCAGAAGAGCATGTGACTCTTGGGCTCGGGGTGGTGAGTTCAAACCCCATGTTGAGTGTTGAGATTACTTAAATAAACTTTAAAGCTACCAGGGAGTAAAAAGGTCTAGGGGACATCTTAACCCAGGGACGGCCTAAAACTGGTGGGGTGGGATGGGGTGGGGTGAAGGGAGAAAAAGCAAGAATGAAGGCAGGAAGTATCCATTCAGCTTGTCCCTAGTATGGACATTGTTTCTGCAGCATAAAAAATGAAGCGCTTTAGAAATCAGGTTCTCTAACGTTCCCTACCCCTGTAGGGCCTGCAAGGCACTTTCTAGGACTAGTCTGACCATCCTAAGGGGGAGGCAAAGGCAGTGCTATGAATTCAATTTAGGAACTTCAAACGGAATTTTTAGAAATGAGATCCCCTTAATCGTAACTTCTTACACTATCAAACTGGAATCACCTTAGGCTGTCTTTTCTCCAGTTCTCCCCATCTCCTGTGGCTCTCCAAAACTGTCTTTCCGGTGCCAAAATGGAGGAATGCGTCAACACGTTTTCCTTACTGGCCAGAGGTTTCCTTTTCGCGTATAAAGCATGTGGCTTTGCGTTCATTGGGGCATGGTTTGGAGCAAAAGCAGGGCTCTCAGTCTCAGGAGCACAAGGGACTGGAGCGAAAGGAGCAAGAGAGGAGGAGGAGCAGGCTGCCAGCGGGTGCCTCCTGCAAAGAAGCCGGTGCACAGAGAGGGGGAAGGAGAGCGGCGCGGTGTCCTGCTCCAGCCTCTGCTGGCCTGAGCACTCCTTGGAATGACTGACACCTTCAAAGGCCCGGTCAATGGCTGCAGTCAGCTCCTTTCTGCATCTTCTCAGTTTTTCAGACATTTCCCCTAAAAGCGACCATGTCTTTATTATGTAATACATTAGGAATGCATAGAGCATCAGGAATATAACATTAACATATCAAGCTGCAAACCACCCCCGAAAGGCGCATCTCCTGGAGCTTGATCCACGCCACAGGACAGAGGCCACAGTAACCCACACTCCAGGTGGGAGTGGGGGTGGGGGTGGGGGTAGGGGTAGGGGTGGACTTCCTCCCTGTGCGGCGGGTGTGGCCCGCGGTTCTCCCGGAGGAACCTTGCAATCTGGAGCCCCAGGACGCTCGGCCCCGCCTCCCCCTGCTCCCGGGCCCGCCCGCCCCTGCCGCCCAGTACAGCCGTCTCTGCAGCACCCTCGGCCCCCGCCAGCAGCCAGCCTCCGGCCCTCGGCGGAAGGTCCGCGGCCACGTCCTCACCCGGCAACGCAGCCACACCGCCACCCCCACCAACGGTCGCCTCGCGTGCCCAGGAACGGCGCCTCCCCCACCCCCAAAGGTTAAAGGTCAGACAAGAATGCCTGGACGACCACCTAGTTCTTTAAACCCATGTGGTCCAGAGGGGAACGGAGCTAGCGGGATCCCCACCCCCCTCCCCTGCCCAGCGAGGGAGGCTGGTGAGGACTGCGGGGGCCGGAACCGCCTGGGAGAAGGTGGGGGCGCGGAACCCCCAGAAGCCACTGGAGGGGCGATCTTACTTCTTACCAAAGTTGGCAAGAAGGGAAGGTTCCCGTTCTCAAGCCAACATGGAGAGAAACCAGAGGGCCACGGAACCCAGCAGTTTTGTGAACCGACTTCTTTTAAGAGATGCCTAATAAAAGCTCCACACTGTATCCAACAGTCTCAATTCATCAAGAACGGTGAGGGACTTAACAGAACTGCTAGGTTCCACACGAGATTGAGGGGCAGGGGACCCCAACACCAAATATTTTCATTTCATTAGGGGGAAGAAAGATGGAAATTCCAAGATGACTTAAAGGGACACAGAAACTGGCTTCAGTGGCTAATTTTGAGGGAATTATAAACCCATCTCAGTGCATAGCAAGGGAGAAGGGGACAACATCAAGTGAAGTTGAGGCTTGGTTTACTGTGGGCAGACTGCTGGGGTGACCGGTAATCAGCACCAGAATAAGAAATCCAGGAACTCAGGGCAGCCTGCGGCAGGTCTTCATACTCAATTAGTGTTCCTCTCCATTCTTTAGAATGCACAGGACTTACTCCACTGTGCACACCCCACCCCACCCCCTAATTTCCACCCCACAGGTCTTATAAGAAATTTCTCACCACCTGCATAAAAAGAAAAATAATTCAGCCTCTTGACATAACCCTTCTGAGCAAACAGGGTCTTTTTTTTTTTTTTTTTCTTCTGCTCATAAAAGAGAATTTCCTCATCTGGTTTTTAGACTTGATAGTCTCCAGGGTGTCAGATGTTCTCCTGGGGGATTACACTGGCGCTGTGGGGTGGCAGAGTCACGGAGGCAGCATCAGTTGGTGTCCATACTGCAAGCCTCATCGTCGCCCATGCCCTGCTGCGAGCCGCTTGGGCTCGTCCCTCCCTCAGAGGATCCGGGAAAACTGATGAGTGAAGGTGTCTTATAAAATTCATCATCTCGACGTTGGTAAAATAGCACGTAAGCTGCTTTTGTCTAAAACACGAGAGAGGAAAAGTTCATTTACTGGTTGGAATTATCACCCATTCTCCCCAGCTTTTCTCTCACTGTTCCAGACCCACTCTAAGGCATCTGCCATTGTGCCCTGTGCGTCCATGCACAGAGGCAACCATGAAGGTGACTCTACCCAGAGTGGGGAAAGGTCAGCGCCCTGACAGAACCCAGAGAGTTGAGCTTCTCATTTAGGAAGGGTCCCAGAAGGAATGGCAGTCAACTCTTATTCCACCACACCCAGCTCCCGCTGTCACATCAGGATGACCAAATAACCAACCAGCCCAGGAGACTCTTCCCAGCACACCCAGGAGATTCTACCCAGAAAGGTAAGAGGAGGAACCAAGTATTAGAGCCTACTCACCACTATCTGATCCTCGGAGGCCAGGGACACATTGCTATCATCAAAATAATACCATTTCCCATTCAGTTTGTTCTTCGCGTACGCGGTGTCTGCCAAGTCAACAAAGAAAATACCTCTAGCAATCACCAGAGAACTAGTCTGGCTCGTTTATTACACTGAACAGTAATAAAACTCTAAAAATGTGAAACAATGTTCTCTCTCATATGTGGAATTTAAGAAACTTAACAGAAGACCATGGGGTAAGGGAAGGGGAAAAAGGTTACAAACTGAGAGGGAGGCAAACTAAGACTCTTAAATACAAAGAACAAACTGAGGCTTGATGGGGAGGTGCGGGGGAAGGGAAAATGGGTGATGGGCACGAAGGAGGGCATTTGTTGGGATGAGCACTGGGTGTTGTATGTAAGTGATGAATCATGGGAATCTATCCCCAAAAGCAAGAGCACACTGTATACTCTGTATGTTAGTTAACTTGACAATAAATTATATTTTAAAAAATGAATAAAAGAAAACAAAGACCCTGAAATTAAATTTATAGCTAACAACCAAAAGACAATTCCTTTTTGAAACTTGTTCTTTCTCAAAAAGGCTCTGAAAAGGTAAAAATGGAGTCATCAGGGACCAAGGCTTTATTTAAAAAAAAATTTTTTTAAACATTTATTTATTATTGACAGACAGTGAGAGACAGAGCACGAACATGGGCAGGGCAGAGAGAGAGGGAGACACAGAATCCTAAGCAGGCTCCAGGCTCTGAGCTGTTAGCACAGAGCCTGACATAGGGCTCGAATCCACGAACCGCGAGATCATGACCTGAGCCGAAGTCAGACGCTTAACCGACTGAGCCACCCAGGTGCCCCAGGGACCAAGGCTTTAAACTGTAATTTTGTGGGTTACTTGGGTGGTGTAGTTGGTTAAGCTTCTGACTTTAGCTCAGGTCATGATCTTAGTTTGTGGGTTCAAGCCCCGCATCAGGCTGTGCATGCTGACAGCTCAGAGCCTGGAGCCTGCTTCTGTCTTTCACCCTCTGTCCTTCCTCCCCCCCCCACCCCCCCACCCCCGCTTGTGCTCTCTCTAAAATAAAACATTAAAAATTTTTTTCATTTAAAAGAATAATAATAGGGGCACCTGGGTGGGCTCAGTCAGTTAAGCATCCAACTTTGGCTCAGGTCATGATCTCACGGTTCATGGGTTCGAGCCCTGCATTGGGCTCTGTGCTGACAACTCAGAGCCTGGAGCCTGCTTCGGATTCTGTCTCCCTCTCTCTCTGACCTTCCCCTCTCACACTCTCAGAAATAAATAAAACATTAAAAATTTTAAAAAATATATTTAAGCAAAAATGGCTCTCAAAATAACAGGCCACGTCAAACTCCCCCACTTGGTCCAGGGAGATGACTATTACTGCCTCGTTCTGCCTCTGGAGCCTCTGGGGTAATCCTGGTGAGGGACATGCTGGGCATCTGGGTTTGCAAAGCTGGGGATGTGGACAAGATGACTCACAGTCATCAGTTTCAGAGAAAGATAAATTTGAGTCCAAGTCTGTGGCTGGATAACAATGCCTCACGGTGGTCTAAGCATTTCCCACAGTCAATGCTTCCTGTCTTGATTCTATACTGTTCCCTAGCAGGATGTGTTTACAACAGCAATCCCAGCAGCAATGACCAATTCCTGCTCTCCCCAGACTCTACGCGACGACAGACTCTAATCGAGGACTGGGTGCTAGTCTCTACCTGCCACATGACTCTGGGCCAGCCATTTAGCTCTTCATCAGAGCACCTACACAAAGCAGGGGCGAAGAACACAGAAGAAGGTGCCGAGAGCCTGTCCCCATTGTCCGTGCTGGTCATAACAGCCACAGTGGTGGTTCTCGATCCTGGAGTTCCAACTGTGGACCCAATGTGGGTTCTCACACAACCAGGCTAAGCTCATGGATGAGAACACGGAAGGATATGGAGGCTACGAAACTTTCCCAAATGGTATGTTTATATACTAAAATAGTACTTAAAAGTAAGTTCATTTTTTTAAAGTAAATTCATTTGACATGCATGAACACAGATACCAAAATTAATTTTGGGAGGAAAAAAGTTGCAGGAAGTGCTGCAGGATATGATGTGATCAGAGGTAGCCAATAGCCATTCCAGTAGAGCCCAATTTTCAAACAGGTGCAGTTTTTATTTCCCAGCCTCTCCCACAGCTAGATGTAGCCATGTGCCTAGTTATAGCCAATGAGATGTACACAGAGGAGTTGTGGGAGATTTCTGGTAAGTTGGCTTAAAGGGGAAGTTTGTGCCCCTTTTCCTCTTCTTCTGATGGCCTGGAAGGTAGACAAGAGGGCTGGACACTGAGCAGCCAACCTGAGTGAGCCATGAGGTGATATAGTAAAAAGGGAGGGGCAGGAGAGCAGACTGTTGAGCCAACAGAAAAAGCTTACCAGTACAAGGGAGAAGACTGGGGCTTAGGGCAGTTTTGTAATCTGCTGAGAATATAAAGGAACTGATAGCTCCCATGGTGTCATCTCTAGGGTCCTAATACTGGGTGTAGTGGCAGTTGGCATGGTGCAGATGCAGCAGAAATGTGAGGAAACCCAGGTCTTCAACATCACTAATACCCTTCCGTAATCAACAAAATATAAGTCTTTTCATTATAAAAGTAAACCTATACATTCTGACATTCTGGAAAATAAAGTAGAGCAAAGAGAAGGTTTTCTTGCTTTTTGCTTTAATGTAATTTTCACACGAGCTTCTGCAATGACGCAGGTTTGAACACATCATGGGCGTCTCCCCCTGTGATCACTAACTTTATTTTGCAATGGCTGCACGCTCTTCCATCAAGTGCGCAGACAGTAGTGCCAACTGTGGGTCAGCAATCTTAATACTAATTTATCACTGTTATAAAGAGGTGAATATCTTTCTGCATAAAGCTTTTACCCAGTGTCAAGTCCTTTCTTTAGGATAGATTCCCAGAGGGGAGGTTATCAGATTCAAGAATATGAAGACCAAAAAAAAAGAAGACAGAATAGAGAAACAGCAGTTTGGACCAAGACTGAAACCTGGACACTTGAGGCCTGAGGTGCTGTGTAAAGAAAGTGCTTAGGGAAGTGCCTGGCACACAGGAAGAGGCTGGTGAGAGACTGGCTGAGGGCATTTCAACATCTCAGAGGAAACAGATGCCAGTACTTACAGTGGCCAACCCCCATGGCTCCATAATGATTAGACACGGCAATGAGGTCATACACATAAGGCCTTGCTGACAGGTCACAGACGAACTCGGACATGTTCAGAGCTCTGAGCACAAAACACAAAAATGGTCTTTAATACATTAAACTCAGAGAAAGAAGTCAGAGTAACTCAGCACTCCCAGGATAGAACATAGGGAAACACTCAAAAACTAACTGCAGAGGAAGGAATGAATAGGCCTTGGCGGCACGGGCCCTGGGGTCTTGCTCTGAGCACTGAGATGTTCAGGTTGGAGAGGAGAAGCTGCCTGGCTAACTCGGGCCCCAGACCAAGTGGCGAGGCAGGGCTCTAGGCACAGACGAGAGGGCTGCAGCAACTCTGTAGAAATGGCTGTTATTACCAAAATTCTAGTTGGTGCTATAAAAATTTTAGCTAAGTAACAAAACAGACCCCAGAAAACTTTCCCCCCAATATTTTATTTTGAAAATTTCAAAATAAAGTTAAATGAACTTATAACAAATATTCATGTAGCTACCACCTAGGTTCTCCCAGTGACATATCTACATGCTTCATTATCTACCTATAGTCCCACTACCTGGGAAATACTCTAAAATCTGTATTTTGTGGACCAACTCTTCTTTGGTTGACTTATTTTCCTGTGTCAGTTATGTTCTGCATCCTGGGACCTGAGGACACGAATAGACAGCCAGTCCCACTCTCTACCCCAGGGATAGGACAGGTGGCTCTGCGTCCCAACCTGCAGCCCCAATTCTCCTCAGGAGACTACACTCTGGTTACTTTGTAGCCCTGTTAACAAGCGGAGGCCCTGTGTTTGTGCTGTCCAGCTGAGCCCAGGCTCCCTGGGACCAATGATGGATGGGACGACCAGTTCAGTCAGGTGGTAGCAATGACCAGCATCACGCTGAGCGTGGAAAGTACTCTGCTGGAGAATCTTCCCCAAATGTGGGAGGATGGGGAGAGGGAGTGAGCCAAAGTCTAACAGCCCAGAGCGGAACAACAAACATCCTAATGCGGAAAAGCCTTTGGTCGCAAAACTCTCAGCCAATCAGTACCTAGATTTCTTGCCTACTGTACCATTTTCCTAAGAACAATGTAGCTCAGGGACCCACCTGACTGGGAATTCCACGACTGTGTCGAGTTTATCTCTCCAGTATCTATTGTAGGAGAAACGTTTGAGGTGGACCACCAGGATCTTTGGCAGGGACCACAGGTCAAACTTCTTCGTGGCTTGTTGATGCTTCTTACAGTTGGGACAGTACCTGTAAAGAAAAGAGAAACCTCCACTTAGCCGGGGGCCGAGGAGCCAGGGCAACCTGGGCACCCAAGCACAAGCCACAGCCACAATCCCCTAACATCTTTCTTGTACTCAGCATGGGCCGCTTCTGTGTGTGTGTGTGTGTGTGTGTGTCTGTCTGTCTCTGTCTCTCTCCCTCTCTCTCTCTCTGAGCCATGTTCCAAAACAGAGGGATGGCTTTTCTTAGTCTGGAAGACACAATTTGCACAGAAAGTCTATGATATAGGGACAGTCATGTCACAGCCATGTGATAAAGAGTGACACATCTCCCCTCAAAAGGGTTTTTGTGTACAGAGATGGCCACAGCAGAGTTCAGTCCAGGGTACACAGGTGCCCCTGCTTGGAATGGGGTGCCTCAATACCAGGGGTCATGCTCCCCAAGGGTCTCCATGGTGGTGAAGAGCTCGATGCAGTCTCTCAGGGCCACTGCGGTTTTCTTCTTCTTCTGAGGTTGCAACATGCTCACGTGCTTCTCATAGGCCTGTGGGGAACAAAGTGTGGACTTCTATTGGGGAAATGAGTTCTAACCCAGTTAAGCCAACCTCCCAAGCTCCCATGCCTGGAATATAATGCACTTTCTGCAGTATCTGAACATATAATGACAAAATCTTCAAGTGCTTTCCATTTCAATCTGCAGTAGAATTTGTCAAATTGCTGGGGAACTGGGGAGAGTGACCCGAATACACAGCCAGAGCAGAAGCCAGCATGCACCACTGACCAGGAGTCCCCAGTCACCTACCTCAGATTCTTGATCATCATAATAAAGGCTCCGGGTTTCACTGTCCCAATCGATGGCCAGTGTGGATCGAGCTGTGGAGAAGGACCAAGGTGTCACTCATAACTGAATAGCCAACAAGAGGAGAGGCTCTTCAGGTGACAGGAGTGACAAGAAAACACTCAGTCTTCACCATCAACACCTGTTATCACCAGCCATTGCCAAGAGCAATGCTTTGTCTTGAGCCAGTCTACTCTGAACCCCAGGACCCCCAAAACCTTTGGCAAACATTTCCTCAATGTCACAGTAAGTTCCAAAGATTCTAACTATATAAGGATACTGAAAGAACATAGATCAAGATGAAGTAACAGCAACCACATATATCTTCCCACCTTAACCCATGAGAAAACCTGACAAAATAATGAAGTGGTTTTGATATGAGGGATGTTAGGCAGAGCAAGAATGTGATCCCCAAGAGGAGAAAAAGGTGATGCCTAGGGGCCTCTGGGTGGCTCAGTCAGTTAAGTGTCTGATTTTAGCTCAGGTCATGATCTCACAGTTTGTGAGTTCGAGACCCGCGTTGGGCTCAGAGCCTGGAGCCTGCTTCGGATTGTGTGTCTCCCTCTCTCTGCCCCTCCTCTGGTTGCTTGCTCTCTGTCAGAAATAAACATTAGAGGGGGTTAAAAAAGAGCAGCACTATCAACAATAGCCAAAGTATTGAAAGAACCCAAATGTCCATCGATGGATGAATGATAAAGAAAATGTGGTATATATATATATATATATATATATATACATATATACAATGGAGTACTAGTCGGCAAAAAGAATGAAATCTTGCCATTTGCAACTACGTGGATGGAACTAGAAGTTATTATGCTAAGTGAAATTACAGAAAGATGGGTATCATATGACTTCACTCATATGAGGACTTTAAGATACAAAACAGATGAACATAAGGGAAGGGAGGCAAAAATAATATAAAAACAGGGAGGGAGACAAAATGTAAGAGACTCTTTATAGAGAACAAACAGAAGGTTACTGGAGGGGTTGTGGGAGGGGGGATGGGCTAAATGGGTAAGGGGCATTAAGAAATCTACTCCTGAAATCACTGTTGCACTATGTGCTAACTAACTTGGATGTAAATTAAGTAATTAAATTAAAAAATAATACATTAGGGGCGCCTGGGTGGCTTAGTCGGTTAAGCATCCGACTTTTGCTTAGGTCATGATCTCGCAGTTTGTGGGTTCGAGCCCCGCGTCGGGCTCTGTGCTCACTGCCAGCTCAGAGCCTGGAGCCTGTTTCAGCCTGTGACTCCCTTTCTCTCTGACCCTCCCCTGCTCAGGCTGTCTCTCTCTCTCTCCTAAAAATAAATAAAACATTTGAAAAAAAAAAAAAAGTGATGCCTACACTGCCCCAGCTCACTGCCTACACTTTCCAGGCCACAGAGTGCAAGACAGAGGTAGAAGGAGATGGAAAGTTTGAAGTGGAGAGTCAAAGACTAGAGTTCGAGAAGGTGGCTAGAACATGCAAGGCTCTGTACAAGAGGAAGCAGCCACACAGAGAGGAAGGAGCTGCAGGGACAGAGAGAGAGACAGACACGGAGACTCAGAAACACGTCGGTAAAGCTGTTCTTCAAATAAATTTTTTAAAGAAATATAACAAAAAAGAAAGAGAGCAAAAAGACAGTGCGCTCATTTCTTTGCTAATGAAGGAGACACGGCGCTGGTTCTAGGCAGGGGTCTTCACTTCTCCCTGCACAATGCGCAGTGTGTGCAGATGCCTCTTCTGTCTGCGCGGCGGCCCGTTACAGGCTCCAGCTAACAAACAGCCTACACAACCCATGACCATGGGTTGCACATTTCATGAGCGATCTCATGGAACAGAAGAAAACAACACATGGCCTCATTAAGTGACATGGTTCTGGGGAAATGCTGCCAGAGGTACGAGAAGTGTTAGCAACCCAGAGCAAAGGTCCTGAGGGTGGTGGCGGTGAAGGGAGAGCTCACATGCATCTGAAGTCATCAAGGAACAAAGGAAAAGCCCTGACAAAATGGCCAGGGCAGGGGGTGAGGTCTCGGAAACAGTTTTTAGGGAATTTTGAGCCAAGGACCACACAAATGTCTGTTCCTGGAGCTATAGGGAGATGGCAAAAGCCCAGTGCAGTGAGTACTGAGTGCAAATGGGATTTTTAAACGGACCCTAAGCCCCCAAAAGCCCAGTTTGAAAGGTCAAGGAAAATGCTTACAGTTGAGTTTAAGTAGTTTTCCATCAGTTGCAAGGGAATTTATATCAGCTGTTCCATAGGAGTTCACGAGGCTGAAGGTAAAAAGCCTTTTCGGGCAGGACTGGCCTTTGACCTTCTTTTGGGTGGTCTCACTGTGATCACTTCCCAGCTCATCCTCACCACTGCCTTCTGTGTCTGAAAGCTGCTCTTTGCCTTCATCCTGATGCTCCATTTCTTCATCTTCTCCTGGCATACAATGAAAACCAATGTGTATACAAACTGTCACCATTTTGATGTTGAAAATTTTATTTCATATTCAACTATGGTGCTTCCTTCCAGATTTTGTCCTGTGTATGTGAGGCTACATCTAAGCCTTCACAAGGCACCAGAATTCATGTGTGACCCTCACAAGTTGGTGAGACAGGCAGGGTGAGCACTGCTAACCTATGAGGAGGAAGCACAGGCCTAGGAAGACTCAGTGATGCCCCCAAAGGTACACAATGAGTCAGCAGGCCCAACTGTCCTAAATTTGGGCCCCTCCACACTTGGTACTTTACTGGGCTTCACCCCACATCCTCTGACTCTTTCAACTTCATCACTTGACCCACAGAGAGAAAAGAAAAAAAATGAGAAGCCAAGAAGACAGTTTAGTTGAGAAACACAATTTAAAAGACAATTAAGGGGCACCTGGGTGGCTCAGTTGGTTAAGCGCCCAACTTTGGCTCAGGTCATGATCTCATAGTTTGTGAGTTCGAGCCCCGCATCGGGCTGTCTGCCGTCAGCACAAGGTCTGCTTTGGATCCTGTGTCCCCCTCTTTTTCTACCCTTCCCCCACTCTCTCTCTCTCTCTCTCTCTCTCTCTCTCACACACACACACACACACACACACACACTCACTCTCTCTCAATATAAAAATAGAAAATAAAAGTCAATTAAAAAATATTATGATCACAAATTTAAGCAAAAGTCTTCAGTTCCTCTACAAGAAACAGGCTGACTGTCCCTTCAACAAGCAGTCAGTGAATGAATGTCTCTCAGGTGCAGGTACCATGCTGGGTCCCAGTGAACACTGGATCCTGCCCACTTTTTTTTTCTCTTTATTCATCAGAGAGTGCTGAGTTTCAATAATTTTTTTTAAGTTTATTATTTTTTTTTAGAAATTTCTACACCCAATGTGGGGCTCGAATTCATGACTCCAAGATCAAGAGTTGCACACTCTTTTGACTGAGCCAGTCACGTGCCCCTCAAGTCTTTTTTAATAGGCATTCTAGAGGCATATGCTGATGAGTAAATTTCCCAGGTATTTCAGAAATGGTTTATGGGGCTGCAATAAAAAGATCCATAAACATATTCACTGTACTTTCTGTTGTTGAGAAAAGGGGAAAGTCAGAGCGTTGGGTAAGTAATTTCAAAAAAGATGGGACAACTCCATAAGGTGATGTAAAAGTAACAAGAGAAGAAAACATTTACATTATGAAGTTTACAGGGTGCCTGAGTGGCTCAGTTGGCTAAGTAGCCAACTTTGGCCCACGTCATGATTTCATAGTTCATGAGTTTAAGCCCCGCATCAGGCTCTCTGTCCGCTCAGAGCCTGGAGTCTGCTTCGGATTCTGTGTCTCCTTCTCTCTCTGTCTCTCCCACGCTCACGCTCTGTCTCTCTCTTTCAAAAATAAACAAACATTAAAAATAAGAAAATAAATGGGGCGCCTGGGTGGCTTAGTCGGTTAAGCGTCCGACTTTCGCTTAGGTCCTGATCTCGCGGTTCGTGGGTTTGGGCCCCGCGTCAGGCTCTGTGCTGACTGCCAGCTCAGAGCCTGGAGCCTGTTTCAGTCTGTGACTCCCTCTCTCTCTGACCCTCCCCTGCTCACGCTGTCTCTCTCTCTCTCTAGAAATAAATAAAAATATTTAAAAAAAAAAAAAAAAAAGAAAAGAAAATAACATAATATGAAGTTTACATACTCAGGAAATATTAGTAGATGACACTGAGGAAAAGAGAATGTTGTACATAAAAATCCTCTTTTTCGAAGACCATCAGCCTTGGGAGTGTTTATAAGGAAAGGCAAGTGAGGCCCAGGACAATGCAGCAGTTTCCTCCCAGGCCACAGGAACAGCACAGCCACGCATGAGGGCGGGCCACGGACCCTATCAGTACCCTTCCAAAATAGCCATCTGGCACGAGACGTTCCTTTGCCAACCAGCTCACTCGGCTCCTGAGGCAGTGGCACTGGCCCTTTTACGTCTAAGTGAGCCTGCTCCACTCCCAGACCGGCTGGTGAGCTCCTGCCGTACCGGCTACCTCTCTGACAGGGATACAGCCAAAGCCTGCTTCCACCCTACTCAGTAGACAGAGCCTTAAAACTAGAACTCTGTTTCTGGTTGTGCCACTGGCTATCAGCTCCTTGGACAACCTCAAGAAACTTCTGCTAATGCAGTCAGAATTAAATATAGTGAAGTTTATATCACAGGATGAGAAGACAAAATAGAGTCCACTGAAAGCAGCTACCCAAGACCACTCAGAGAATCAGGAGAGCCACGACACAGGCCTGACAAGGAGCCCTGGCAGTAAAAATGTTAGAAGTACTTCATCATTAAATAGGGTTTGAAGTCTATCTCCTAACTAAGATGCAGTTAAAAGATTCAAAAGAAGGCAGTAATTCTTCCTGAACAGGAAATTGACAGATGCAATATCTAAAAAGCTAGGCTAAATACAACAGCAAATACTGACATGGTGTTATTATTGTGTGTCTATTCTGTGCCAGGTACTTTAACCCACATTATCTGTTAAATTGTAACCTCGAGGTGGCACCTGGGTGGCTCAGTTGGTTAAGTGTCCAACCTTGGTTCAGGTCATGATTTCATGGTTCATGGGTTTGAGCCCCGTGTTGGGCTCTGTGCTGACAGCTCAGAGCCTGGAGCCTGTTTCAGATTCTGTGTCTCCCTCTCTCTATCTGCCCCTCCCCCGCGCATGCTCGGTCTCTGTCTCAAAAATAAACAAACAAAAAAATATTTTTAAATAAAATAAACTGTAACCTCAGGGCACCTGGGTGGCTCAGCTGGTTAAGCGTTCAACCCAATTTTGGCTCAGGTCACGATCTCACAGTTGTGAGATCAAGCCCCACATCAGGCTCTGCGGTGGGCATGGACCCTGCTTGAAATCCTCTCTCCCTCTGCCAACCCCCACTCCTCAAAAAAAAAAAAACTGTAACCTCAAATCTGTGAAGCAGACATCATCATCCCATTCTGCAGATGCGTGAAACAAGGTTCAGAGGAAGGAGGCGACTTGTCCACCCCACATTTTGAGCTAGGAATCACAGTGCTTTAACTCCCAGAACACCAAAAACCCTTGGTCTCCCAGGGTCTGCTCAAGACAGCCATGACCACCCTGCCATCTCTGCTTGTGGGACCTGGACACAAAACACCCTCCTGTTCGTCCCTAGTGGGAGCATGATATTCTGGGCAAGAAGAAGAATATGACTGTAATGAATAGTAAAACCAAAATATTCACAATTTGCAATATCTGGTGAGGCCAGAACCTTGTGAGTATTAATTTTAATGTCAAGTCTCACTTTCCAAGACTGTGCATGTCTTGGAGAAATCTGGGCATTTGGATTTGCAACTGAAAATTTATGGTACTAACTTGGACGTTTGCGGTTGTATATTGGTAACAATTTGAAACCCATTAAATCGCCTAGGCCCCCAAAAGAAAGGTAAGAACAACAATGCAGGTCAGACACAGCTCTTCAGTCAGGGATGAGCTTGTGAGCAGTTGGCCATGAAAGGATGGCGAGGACTCTGGGTTTCCTGCAATGAGCCTTATCCTACGGCTTTGCAGACTGTGGCTCTCTTTGCTCCTGCAGCTGGAGCCATCCAGAGTCAGCTATTACCTGTAGCTTCCTGGGTAGAAAGAAACACTCAAGAGAAACTCTCTGCCCTCTGACTGGCTGGCCAGGACTCCTGTCCTCCCCAGAGACGGTGCCACACCAGAGTGGTGGGCAAGGGCCAACATAATAGCTCTGCAGACAAAAGCCAAGTCATGGAGGCAGTCAAGAGCCAGATAAGTGCCCACTCTGCAATCCCAACACACCAGTACCAAATCCTGACTTTGCCTCATGATCCTGGACGAGTCACTGAGTCCTGTCACACTCACTCTGCCTAAGGTAAAACCCAGCCTACATGTCTATGTCTAAGAAGATTCCATGAGGCGGTGAAGTTGGACAACGGTGAAGTTGGACAACGTGCACTGGCAGCATGGAGTGGTGCAACAGGGCTCCCAGGCCTGCCCTCTAGCCAGAGCCCCCACCCAGCCCTGGAGCCTCCCTGTCCCGTGTGTACAACACCTTTGGAAGAAGAGGGAGGTCAGGAGGGATTTGGTCAGTCACAGCCCCACAGCGTGGCGAGCGCTCACCTTCACAGCTGCCCCTGGAGCCATTGCAGGCTCCCGACTCCAAGGGCGAGCTGCCAGACTCATCAGGCAACGGCTGTTTTATATAGCGGCTTGAAAAAAAGGGAGAAAAAGAATGATGTGTTAGTTATAACATTTACCTGTTTTTCTCTACTATTCACCTTGAAGAAGTTCACAATCGATATACTCCCAGCTAGTCACCAAGCAATTCAGGTAAATAAAGGGGCTTTAAAAGTATGTGACTGTCGGGGCGCCTGGGTGGCTTAGTCGGTTAAGCGTCCGACTTTCGCTCAGGTCATGATCTCGCAGTTCGTGGGTTCGAGCCCCGCGTCGGGCTCTGTGCTCACTGCCAGCTCAGAGCCTGGAGCCTGTTTCAGTCTGTGACTCCCTCTCTCTCTGACCCTCCCCTGCTCAGGCTGTCTCTCTCTCTCTCCTAGAAATAAATAAAACATTAGAAAAAAAAATTTTTTTTTAAAAGTATGTGACTGTCAATACTTTAGAAATTGAGGAGAACACAAAAGATAAGATGTTTAAATAGCAAGTAACCCAAGACTACGATTCTTCTGTGAATACTTGTTTAAAGTCTTCTATGAATGTCACATGGCACCACCATTAAAAAAAATATTTCCCAGGAACATTAATTACTAGGTTCAGAACAATCGTGAAGATACTTCATAAATTGTATTCTGACACAAACTGCCCTCAAAACATTAGACTGCCTGTACCCAGTGACTGACAAATGTAACAGCCATGATCCTATGAACCCCAGAGGAGGCGTAGGTGACAGTTATCATGGTGCTTAAGATGTGCCAGAGGGGGGTGCCTGGGTGGCTCAGTCAGTTGAATGCCTGACTTCAGCTCAGGTCATGATCTCACAGTTCATGAGTTCAAGACCATGTTGGGCTCTGTGCTGACATCTCAGAGTTTGGAGCCTGCTTTGGATTCTCTCTCTCTCTCTCTCTCTCTCTCTCTCTGTCCCTCCCCCACTGTGAGTGCTCTCTCTCTCTCTCTCAAAAATAAACAAAATGTAAAACAACAACAACAACAACAACAACAAAACAATGTAAGACCCCTTATAAAAAAAGTGCCAGATGCCCCATCCCAACAGCACCTGTCCTGGCCCTCCCGGGGGCAGGCCCAACTGCATGTTCACAGAAGTGAGCACGTGGGACCAGCACAGGGACACCGCAGGGGGAGTCACCGCTATGACTGGGCCTGTCCTGATTTTAGATAACAAGCCAAATGCATTTCTGCCACCAACCTGATACGCTCACAAACAGCCTGGTACAGAGCCTCGAGGGTTAGCTTGTGCTTGGGGACAGAAACCAGCAGTGGCTGCCCATATAGAACTGCCCCGGAGGAAGTGCTTGATGGCCTGGACTTCTTTTCCCTGAAGTAGACTGGAAGCGTGACACACTCGGAGCCATCAACAGAGGTGCTGCAGACCTCGTACCTGTGTCAATCACACAAGGGGGCACCTTCAGCGGCAGGCCACCATGAGCAGTGGAAATCTGAGCTGCAGCTACATGGTGGCCAGGACTGTGGCTACTGGGACAAACTATACTTTAGCATGAAAGGTGGATAAACCATTTCCAAGAAGATTCTAGAAGCTGGGCAGGAATCCCAAGGGTCACGGTCAGCAAAATGTGAACCTACACAACCCGGGACTCACGGATAACGTGATTCTCCTTCCCCCAACCATGGCCTCAACTCTGCGGTCCTTCAAATGGGACTCAACACAGATGACAGTTGTCATCCGGACCATCACTGCAGACACAAAGGCGCAGGAAGGGTGCAGGGGTGCCTGGCCACCAAGTTTATCTTCTGTCACCAAGGAGCTCAACTTTTAAAGCGTTTAATAAAACCAAATATTGTACAAGAATGTATACCTAGAATATTACACAAAGATTCTTTCTTTCAAACGAGGAAGCAAATTTATAAAACTAATTGTTTGCCATCTTTGTTCAAAAACATTGAAGTAAAAGAATCATATTTAATTTTTTAAAAATTAGAGATAACCAAAGAAAATGCTAAATACAAATCAATGATTTTGAAAAATGTGTCTTACTTAGTGAATACATGGGATTGAGGAGATTTATAGATGTTTTATCCTGGAACAGATGTTACCAAAATTGCTGGCAACCGACTGTAGTCTTTCCCTCTTCCTATAGGGGGAGACACAAACTTACTGATTCAATTTTTGAAAACTATAAACACAAACACACACACACAACCCTCCCCAGATGCCTGGCAAACAGTCCTAATGATCTATGTTCTAAAAGGAGTGCTAAGAAAAACTCACAAAAATGTCCAAGGTGTGCTCTAGGTAAGGGCCCTCTGGTCCAGCATTAGGGTCAAGAACCAGGTCTTGAAGTGAGGCTGACCCAAATTCCAGGCTTGTCGCTATCACCTTCTGGATACTGTAACAGCACCAAGTGCTTCTTTTTGAGTCCGCTTACTCAGTAAACAAGTCCACCTTCTAGTGCAGCAGTGAGAATTCAAGGACTCAGCGACACAGTGCACCACATGCTCAAGTAACATTAGTGCCACCAGTGTGTTTTCATGACAATTACCAATTAATCTTTAAAACTTCCTGATGGTAGGCACTTAAGCCCTCTTTAAAACTTCCTGATGGTAGGCACTTAAGCCCTCTGCAAATTCATTTGTCGGTGATGGTTTGCCAAGCTTCCCACAGGGCAACGCCCCAGTTCCTCTGAGCTTGGGTACGTACAAACATTAGTTTCCAGAATTGAGAAGAGATGCTTGCTGTAAGGACTCGGTGAGAAGAGATGCTTGCTGTAAGGACTCGGGGTCAGAAACGGACAGCCTTAGCCTGACGCCGAGCTGACTTTGTCAAGTAAGCAAAGACGGCTGAGTGGGAGGCAGCTTGTGCAAGTGAACAGTATGAGGATCTTGGGTGTGGTCAAGAACTACTCCTTTTAGAGTGATCTGGAAGTCACAGGCCCAAAAACTTAAAGGGAAGGAAATGCTTCCTTCATGTACTGCAATCCTCAACCAAAACAAAAACCAAAACAATCCTAAAAACCTTTCTCAGCAAAGGCAAGTTTCCAAGCAGGGGGAATGAGGAAGAAACAGTATGGGTGTGGTTCCCTGAGCAAGTAACTGGCTGTCAGGGAGTGCAGGCAAGCTCACATTCCACTGTACCCCACCCAGGAGAGAGACACACACGAAATTATAGGGAGCAGCCTTGAAGTAAGAGGACCTGGGAGGGGCTAAAGAGATCACTGGAGCTGGCACTATACTGTCCCCATATGGACGAGAAAACAGTCTCAGCTTCCAGAATGTCAGAGCAGAAAAAGGCTGTTTCTGTCAACCCTCCCATCACTCTGAGATGACACCTGCCCAAGGAACCACTGGCTACACCACATCCCTTCCCTCATCTTCCTGCGGCCCCCTCTACGGCTGTGACTCTTCTTGAGAAAGGCATTTCTGACATCAGGACCATCTGTAGGGCCAGTAAATAGGCCCTCTTAATAGGTAGCAACTGTTGACAAAAGACTATGTCCATGCTGAAGAGAGTTATCTGGAATGTCTAGCTCTAAAGTGCCAGGAAGTGCTTAGCATTGACGGCTACCCACAATTTCCTGAACACCCCATCCCCTGGCATGAGGAGTCAGGGCAAATCCACATGAGCACCGACTACCAGATCTTCTGTTCTGGAGACACCTACAAGGCAAAGCCTCTAGAATGTTTCCTTTGAGCCTGCAGCAGAAACCACTGAGTACTCACACAAAAATGTCATCCCGAGGCATGATGTGGTTTAAACCTTCATCCATTTGGAAAATTTTGTGGAACCGGTGATTATATACATCTGTGACCACCATCTAAGAATCAACAGTAACAGAAAGATTACAGGATGGATAAGGGCCTCTACATAAAACCCCAGAGTAAATGAAAATGATGTGCTGCCAGGGTGTTGCCTCCAGAGAGACGGCCACACAACCAGCCCCAGAGCTCAGGGGCCAAGGCCCAAGGGAGAAGAACAGCATAGCACGACTGCCACCAGCAGAAAACCTGCTGGCTAACATTTGTCCTGAAGATTACGATGAGATCTGACAAGTGTCAGGAATGGTGAGGGGTGAGTGTTGATCAGAGACTGGTAGTCATCCAGAAGCCTCTGGGGTGTCTGCCAGGGCTAGAAGTCTCCAAACCATTCTCAGCACATAGCTAAACATACCAAACCCCAACTACGCAACTGCCTAGAACCAGCAGGGCTATGCGGGGAACGGGGCTGAGCAAGAGCACTGACCAGGGCTGGGACAAGGGAGGGACTTGGAGCATGCAGGAGGATGGGGGAGGGGATCGTCACTTTCCCCACCTCCGCAAAGGGCCAGGCTCGGCAGAAAGCGCACCATGGGCAGCTGCTTTTAAATAAAGATTTCTATCAAGAACATCACAATGTCACTTCACAGACTCGTGGAGTTCAGTGTAGGAAAGAAACTGTATCTTCTCACACTACAGAAGAGGTCATGTAGGCAAGGGCAGCAAAGCTGAGAGCAGAGCCCTACTCCTGGCCTTCTGACCATGGCTAGTGTGACCTCACTAGAGGAAGGACAGTGTTCCTGTGGCTGAAGGGAGTCTCAGCCATCGTATGCACAAGTAAGAGAGGGAAAGGAGGCCAGGGGCATCCAGATATAATCACATTTGTGCTGGCCAATAAAAACTACCCCTTAAAAATGGCTACAAGTTTGAAAATACACTCCAAAAGACTATGAAGTGGCCCCAGGAGGCTGAGTGCCACCGACCACCCGCCTTACATTTTCCGCAGCAATGCCAGACAGCCTGGAGAGAGCCTCGCACAGGTCCGACACGGCTCCCATCAGCGGCACCACCACGCGGTACTGCAAAAAGAGAGATGGGAGGGGTGACAAGGGCATTCGGCAAAGGGTGGGAGATGAGCTGGGAGGGGCAGGCAACACGGGTCATCCGAGACGACCTCCCAGAAACAGTGTACATGAGGTCAGGGCCCAGATGAGTTGTCAGAAATGCAAACGGGCAAGTCTTCTGCCTCAGCGCTTGCCTCTCTATTCAGGCGGCAGCACAGAGGCCCGCCCATCTCTTTCCCTCCTAAATAATGCTTTGTTTCATTCCTCAAGTTTCCTTCCTTTAAGGAATTGTTCAAAACTACACAGACTGCCATGTCATGTCATCTTTCAGAGGTGAAGAAACCAGAGCCAGAAGACTAAACAGTATAGTCACTCAGTGAGCCACCAGCGAGGTGGGACACTGAGACCCGCTCGTCACTCCATTCATGCAGACTTCTGTTCTATCCAGCCTCTCCTCGCTGCCTGGCCAACAGGGCCCTGCAGCTGCCTCCCAGCATTCTGATGCAAGGAGGCACATCAGTCGTGCTACCTTAGCTGCACGAATGGAGCATGGGGGAAAAGCGACAGAGAAGCCCGGAGCACCTTCACAATCTTCCTTGAATGATACAGGATTACACAAGGGTCTGATGGAGGCTGGGGACACACACTCAGGCAAGTGCCACGGGGATTCGGAGGCAGCTGGTGGTGGAAGAAGCCCGGCTCTGGGTCCCACAGTGAGGGGCGCTGTGGGGTGCAGATGTTCTCACCTGAGTAGGTCTGCAGCAAGGGTCAGCAGGAACCAGGAAGACTTCCATAACTCTATCTTTCTTCAGGGGCAGTGGAAGAGTTAGATAGCAAAATGGGTCAAAGGTCACAGAAACCTTAGCACATTCTGGGCAAACCAAAGTTGATTTGAAGAGACCATGGAATGTGTCTACAATCACAGAGTCATTCCTCAACCTGTGATTCTCCCAGGCTTCCTTTGCTACCACCTGGAAGGAGAAAAATAAACAAGACATTCTCAACATACCCAAGTCATTTATCCCCTCATCCAGAATGATCTACAGCAGAATCTGAGATGGACCGTGAGGCAGTCTCTATAGCAAAGAACTTGGTCCAGGCCAGCCAGGGCGTGGGCTGCTCTTGGTGTACCATACAACCACATGCCAGGTATATGCCCAATCCCACACTTAACAAAGTCTTCACTCAGGATCGATGGGCACACAGGCATCTGTGTATCCTCTGATTGGAGACCGACAGCCCTGAGAACGTCATGGACAAATGGACCTGACCAGGGCAAGGATTGCCTCCTTTAAGGTTTTCCATGATCCAAAGTCCCTTCAGTGAGGTTTTATTTTTTATTTTATTTTATTTTTTTTTAAAGAGTCCTTTCTGTTTTTTTTTTATATATATATATATATATTTTTTTTATTTCTAGGAGAGAGAGAGAGAGACAGCGTGAGCAGGGGAGGGTCAGAGAGAGAGGGAGTCACAGACTGAAACAGGCTCCAGGCTCTGAGCTGGCAGTCAGCACAGAGCTTGACGCGGGGCTCGAACCCACGAACCGCGAGATCATGACCCAAGCGAAAGTCAGACGCTTAACCGACTACGCCACCCAGGCGCCCCAGTGAGGTTTTAATTTATACTATAGTTCAGCTAACTCATGGTTTTTCCTTCAAGATATAAATGCCACTTTAAAGTTTTCGTATAATGAATCCCAATGCGATAGGGTAACTTAAATACTAAATTCCATTTTCACAGATCAGAAAATTGAGGCAAAAAAGTCAGTGCCCTAATAATGTTAGTAACAAACTATTTTAATGATCATATATGTATTTTAATGAGAGCAGTAATAATCCCAAGGCCCACACTACAGGCACTTTACAGTTTTCAGAATGCCCTTGTTTCTGGTTCAGCAATGAAATTATACTAACAAACTGACTCTCACTTAAAGAAGCCCCAGCCAGATTAGTACCTCTACTAGAGGTAGTCTCTTTCTGATCAGGAGCACATTACTCTACCACAGCCTGTGTCCACGTCATCAACAGCAAGACAACCAGGGTCCTGACACCAATATTCAAAGACCAAAAGAACGTTCCTATAACTTTCAGAAGGAGGCAACTTCTATGAAATACTATTGCTCAAAAATCTTCAATATCCTACCGAATCTGGCCGCCCGTTGGCATCCTTCAGCTCCAGGTAGGGCTTCTTCTTTACTCGGTTCAGATCTTCGTGCAATCCATCTAGAAGAAAGGCTAACAATTCCTGAGAGTCTTGTTGCTGGTAGCCAGAAAACTGAGGGGCGAAACGTCCCACTTGGGTCTGCAACAAAAGCAATCACATCGGAAGGCATAAGATTTAAACCAGTAAAAGCAGATGGGAAACTGCCATCAAAAGTAACTTTGCAAGGGCACCTGGGACAGTAAGGGAGAACACCATCTGGTCAAGTGGCCCAATTAATTCATCACGAGCCTAAAGGAGGCCAGTAGTTCTCACCAGAGAGAGAGGGCTCAGATCAAAAGCCAGGAGAACAGCAGATCTGACACCTGGGCACTATCCTAAAAGAACAGTGAAGGGTGGCATCCTGAGCAGACAAACCTCGTAAATACTGACACGAATCCCTCTCTTACTTCCTTCTTTGGTTCAGAGTCTCCATGAGAATTTTATTAATGATATCTGCATCAGCCAGAGGAAGCCTCCTATACCTAACAGCCTTCTTATCCTTAAATAACTGTCTGCCTTGTACCATTTTATACCCATTATCTTTGAGTGCAGTTCCCAACTACCACCACCAGCATCACCTGGGAGCTTGTTAGAAATGCACATTCTTGGGGTGCCTGGGTGGCTCAGTCAGTTAAGCGTCCAACTTCAGCTCAGGTCATGATCTCAGTTTGTGGGTTCAAGCCCCGCATCGGGCTCTATGCTCAGAGCCTGGAGCCTGTTTCGGATTCTGTATCTCCCTCTCTCTCTGACCCTCCCCTGTTCTCGCTGTCTCTCTCTCTCTCAGAAATAAATATTAAAAAAAAAAAGAAATGCACATTCTTGGGCCCAACCCGGACCTACAGAATTAGAAATTCCGGGGATGGGTCCAGTAGTCTCTAGTTTATTTATTTTTATTTCTTTTTTTAAGTTTACTTATTTATTTTGAGAGACAGAGATAGTGCAAGTGGGGAGGGGGGGTGTGGGGAGGGGCAGGAAAAGGGAGAGAATTCCACACAGGCTCCACACTACCAGCATAGAGCCTGATGTGGGGCTCATACCCACAAAGCTGCAAGATCGTGACCTGAGCCAAAACCAGGAGACAGATGCTTAATCCTTAATAGACTGAGCCACTCAGGCACCCCAGTATTCTGTATTTTAACAAGCCCTTTCAGAGGTTCTGATGAATCCTACAGTTGGAGAACCAATGCTCTCTATCTGTGTTGCCCATACCATAGCCACTGGGCACATATGACTAAATTAAAATGAAATACAATTTAAAAATCCAGTTCCCTGTTCACACTAACCACATTTTAAGTGGCTAGTGGCTACCGTAACAGACAGTGGAGACAAAATGTCCATCATCGAGGAAAGTCTACACTATCCCTAATATCCCTAAATACAATCTGCCAATTGTTAATTTACAAGAGCTTGAGCCTAATGTGTTGTCACTGATTCCAGTCTCTTTATGACTTTATGGTATGTGAATAGTAATTTACATGTATTTCCCAGGGATTAATCTGACCATGGGGGTAATAAAAAGGATTAGTTTGCAACTTCAATAAACCGTCTAAGATTTAAATTTTCTCTTTGAGCTAAGGTGTTACTTGGCTCCCCCTCTTTGAATAAAAAACATGCCTATCGGGGCGCCTGGGTGGCTTAGTCGGTTAAGCGTCCGACTTTCGCTCAGGTCATGATCTCACGGTTCGTGGGTTCGGGCCCCGTGTCGGGCTCTGTGCTGACTGCCAGCTCAGAGCCTGGAGCCTGTTCCAGTCTGTGACTCCCTCTCTCTCTGACCCTCCCCTGCTCACGCTCTCTCGTCTCTCTCTCTCCTAGAAACAAATAAAAATTAAAAAACAAAAAAAAAAAAACATGCCTATCTTTTTCTACCATGTGCTTCATGAAGGCTCCTTGAACCCTGGCGGTACAGGCTAAATAGGATTTCTCAGATTTCAAAATATGAAGCCAAGGCCCCCCCCCCAACAACACGACAAAACATTTAAGGCCCAAGTAGATCCAAGAGCCCACTGCAGTTCACCCGATCTCCCTCGCTGAGGGATCGAAGTGAGAACTGCCTCTCACACCACATTCCACCAATATTGAACCAATTCCTGACTTAGGTGGCCCAATTTGAACCACAGTGGGTATAGGTTCCAGGCTCAGAGAACTCGGGAATACCCTTCAGATAATGCTGGAAATGAAACTGAATTGTTATGGTCTGGCTTATTAGGATGTTGCCTATTTTAAAGACTGGCACCACATAATATAGCACAAATGACTTCTTTTTTTTTTTTTTTAATATTTTTATTTATTTCTAGGAGAGAGACAGAGACAGCGTGAGCAGGGCAGGGTCAGAGAGAGAGGGAGTCACAGACTGAAACAGGCTCCAGGCTCTGAGCTGGCAGTCAGCACAGACCCCGACGCGGGGCTCAAACCCATGAACCGTGAGATCATGACCCAAGTGAAAGTCGGACGCTTAACCGACTAAGCCACCCAGGTGCCCCAACACAAATGACTTCTGAAGTAGCCGCAGCCCAGGGTAGTGGGCTGAGGTCACTTAAGGTACGTGTGCGCTGAATGACTCAACAACAGAAAAGAAGGCTCTCATCCTGTGTGGCTTTTAGTCCCAGATCCCATCTTAACCTCCAAATGCAACTAGAATGCCTCATTTAAACACTAAATCACTCTCCCCAAAACAAAAAAAAGGAAACATATACAGCAACCTACTTTGAACATGCGAGGTGCCACATGAGTGTCCCTTCCAGACCACATCTGTTTAATGAGCTCTGCGTAGGCTTCTGCAATTTCCCCTTTCATTCCCAGCGGATTGTCTCTGTTGATCTCAGCCTCATACTCATCTTTGAGAAAGTAGTCCGTCAGTGGTGCGGTGTTGCTCAAGCACTGAAAGAGAACATGATTAGAGCTCACACCCCTTATGGAGAACACACAGAGATAAAGATAAACCAAGTTCTCAAGGGCAGATGAGGGTCAACTCCAAAAAAACGAAGTTCTCAGTAGATTCTCTGCAAGGCTCACAATGAAGTAAGGCACAGCCTCCCACAAGCCTTAGCTGGTGGCCTGTCTTGCAGCTAACCTCCCAAGGATATAGTCTTGGAGCTCACACTCTGCCTAAGAACTGTCTCTGAAATAATTACGAGAGGGCAAAAGCTGTGTAACCACGTGCCTGACATAGAATAATCGTCTACTCAATGAAGGATGATAAGTTTTAACATTATCATTTTAAGATGACATTTTAATTAGAATTGATTAGGAGGGGCGCCTTGGTGGCTCAGTTGGTTAAGCCTCCAACTTCAGCTCAGGTCATGATCTCAAGGTTCGTGAGTTCGAGCTCTGTGTTGGGCTCTGTGCTGACAGCTCAGAGCCTGGAGCCTGCTTTGGATTCTGTGTCTCCTTCTCTCTCTGACCCTCCCCTGCCCACACTTACGTTCTCTCAGAAATAATAAAAACATTAAAAAAGTTTAAAAAAAAAATTCCTTGTCAGGGCACCTGGCTATCATAGTTGGTGAAGCATGTAACTCTTGATCTCAGGTTGTGAGTTCGAGTCCCATGTTGGGCATACAGACCACTTAAAAAATTAAATCTTTAAGGGGCACTTGGGTGGCTCAGTTGGTGAAGTGTTTGAGTCTAGATTTCGGCTCAGGTCATGATCTCAAGGTTCATGAGTTCAAGCCCCACATGGGGCTCTGTGCTGACAGTACAGAGACTGCTGGAGACTTTCTCTCTCTGCTCCTTCCCCACTCATGCGCATATATCCACTCCCTCTCTCAAATAATCATTTTAAGATAAATAGATAAATAAAATCTTAAATTTGTCATCTAAATTCTCTAATTTAATGGTGTAAAGCTGTTCTACTATCATCTCATCTTTTTTTTTTTTTTAATGTTTTATTTCTAGGAGAGAGAGAGAGAGAGACAGTGTGAGCAGGGGACAGTCAGAGAGAGAGGGAGTCACAGACTGAAACAGGCTCCAGGCTCTGAGCTGGCAGTCAGCACAGAGCCCGACGCGGGGCTTGAACCCACGAACCGCGAGATCATGACCTAAGCAAAAGTCGGATGCTTAACCGACTAAGCCACTCAGGCGCCCCCATCTCATCTTTTTAATGGCTATAGGATCTGTAGTGATATTCCTTTTTTATTCCTAGCTTTTTAGTCATTTCTATTCTCTTTTATTCCTGATCAGTTCCTCTGAGCATTTCTGTCAATTTTAGTTTTTGGTTTTTTACTTTTTCCTCAAAGAACCACATTTGGTTGTATTTTTAATCAGCTTTGTATTTCATTAATTTCTATTATTTCCCTCTTCTCACTTACTTTGGGTTTCATTTGTTCTTTTCCTAGCATTGAGAGATAGAAACTTAAATCAAAGAATTTAACCCTTCTTTTTTTCCTGATATTTACATATAGAGCTACAGATCTCCTCATTATTATTATCTTCATTCAATAGTTGAGGAAAATCGAGGATACAAAGAGTTGAGAAAACCTACCCATGAAAGGCCAAATCTCAAGTTTCTTTTTTTTCTTAAATAGTTTATTGTCAAGTTGGTTTCCATACAATACCCAGTGCTCATCCCCACAAGTGCCCTCCTCCATGCCCATCACCCCCCTCCCCCCCAACACCCATCAGGCCTCAGTTTGCTCTCAGCATTCAAGAGTCTCTCATGGTTTGCCTCCCTCCCTCTCACCAACTATTTTTCCCCTTCTTCTCCCCTACGGTCCTCCGTTAAGTTCCTCCTAATCCACCTACACGTGAAAACATATGGTATCTGTCCTTCTCTGCCTGACTTATTTTGCTCAGCGAAATAACACCCTCAAATTCCATCCATGTTACTACAAATGGCCAAATTTCATTCTTTCTCCTTGTCATGTAGTATTCTATTGTATAGATAAACCACATCTTCTTGATCCATTCATCAGTTGATGGACACTTGGGCCCTTTCCATGTTTTGGCTATTGTTGAGAGAGTTGCTATGAACATTGGGGTACATGTGCCCCTATGCATCAGCTTTAGTACTCAGCTCTTCCCATCTCTCATCACAGTGGAGAAAAACAACTTCCAAACCCAAGAGTCACTGACTTTTTTATGTATCTTTTTATCTTTTCCTTTATACTCCAAGAAATTTCCAAGTTAGACTGTAAGTCCTGTGAGTACAAAAATCATGTCTGATTTGTTCACCACTGAGTCTCTATGTATAGTAAAGAATTTGGCCTTGCCCAAAGAGAAAGTCTGGCTTTTCCCTTGGCTTCTAGAAAGTACTCTGTTGATCCTTAGAATGTTATCCCTGACAGGAATATTTTTGTTTGCTTAGAGGTCTTTAGTTAGTCGTATTGGAGAGTCTAACACTGTGATTTAGGGTAGTGGTGGCCACACTTACACTGTCATCTTAGGGTGAGAGCCAGCCACTCTGGAAGACCAACAATGTGACTTGGTGGGGCAGGGGTGGGGAGGCTTGGGTCATATTCTATCAACAGTCTATCTGGAGACTGAGTGTAACCATCTGGGCAATCAATCAATCATGACATGTAATAAAGCACTGATAAAAATTCTGGACACCAAAGCTCAGATGAGTTTACATATTTGGCAACATGCCATGCTTAGTGTTACACATCAGTGCTAGAAGAGTTATGCATCCTGACTCCACAGGGAGAGAACAACAGAAGCTGTGCACTGGGGACCCTCCCAGACTCCTATTTGCTCCTTCCTAGGGCTAATTTTAACTTGTATCCTTTCCCTTTAATAAACCACAACTGTGAGTATAATAGTTTTAAGTGAGTCTGTGAGTTCTTCTAGCAATTATCAAAACTGACAGTGGTCTTGGGGACTTCCAAACTTGCAGTTGGTGTTGGAAGTGAAGCCAGTCTTGGGAACTGGGCTCTTCTAACTTTCTAACTAGACCCTAACTCCAGTCCATGTCCAGCACAGTACTGTCACATAATATAACTCAATAATTTTTTTCTCTAAGTAGGCTTTATGCCCAGCGTGGAGCCCAATGCAGAACTTGAACTCATGACCCTGAGATCAAGAGTCAGGCACTTACCCAACTGAGCCACCCAGGCACCCCTGTCCTAATAAATATTTGATCAATGAACAAATGAAGTATCAAAGGGAGGATTTGGGGATTCCGTGCAATCAGGGGCATGATATAAAAATGCTATCATTGGTGAAAAGATGGTACCAGCTGCTGGGAGTTCTCATTCTATCAGAAACCAACCAGGTAAGTACTTCAATATTTTCTGACCATTCCCTAACGGTCAAAATATTTTAACTGTAAAACCAAACCCAGAACTGATTAGGAAGACATTGTGGGGCCATTAACACTGATGAGGCCCTTCTATACTAAGGGTGGGAGGTGCCCTGACAGAGATCCCTGAAGTATTAACAAAGGGTAGGCAAGAACCCCTGGGAAAGAATCCTCCCAACATTTTAGCATGCCTTTCTTAACTAAGCCTCAGTGCTGTGAAGAAGCAGTGTTATTGAGATGGTAGTTCCCCTCTACCTGTAAAGCAGAGTTCATGAAACACGTGTTCCCCAGGTTTCCAAGTCCGCAGAGCCCAGGCTGTATGTGAGACGATGGGGACTCCTGACAATTATACGAAGCAGAGAAGGCAGATCCACTGGAAAACACAACCCACAACAGCAATAAAAGCGACTGTTGTACACATGCCCTCAGGATGCCTTTTGGGGCTCCTCCAGGGCCTCTAAAATTCTTATCTGGAAATAACCCCATGATACAAGTTCTTTCTACTCCCCTCGCCAGCCCTCTAGCCATACTCCTTCACCCACCCCTGCCCTTGATTTGACATGATGGGAGGTTACTACCTGCTGCATTCTTAAGGGGAGAAATGCTATCTGAGTTCTCTCAGGCTTTTGGCAAATATTGTGTATCCCTCTAGAAGGCTAACTGCCATGTGACTTCAGGAAAGAACATGTGGTTGCCAAGATCAAAAGCTCACACTTGCCACCACCCACCAGGCCACACTCAGTCCTGACTGTGCCTGGGTGTTCATGCACACTCTCTTGCCTCACCCTCCTCCTCCACTCTATCTGTGCTGTGTGGCAGGCACTCCTGAGATGCTTGCACAAAGGATCACAGCCATCTAGAGGGGAAACAGGTAGGGCTCTTCCATAGCGGAGAACCATTCCCTTAGAGCTCTTCTGCCATATGGCCAACCCATCCCTTCACAGATGAAAGCAGTGACTCCCCAGGGCCACCAGTGACTTAGGCTGTGGGCAAAACACCAGCTCACAGAAGGACAAGCAATGTATGTAAGTGAGAACTAGGAGGTACACACTATGGTGGGTATGAAACAGAGCGAGAAACCACATATAGCATGTCCCCATGGGGAACCCCAATCCCATTATGCTTAGTGTAGCAGCAGAACTCTCCAGATAGAGCCTGGGAAAGGACTCAGAGGGAGGAAAGTGAAGTGAAAGGACCTGCTCTTACCCCCTGCTGACACCGGAACTGTGCATCCCAGAGGTGTTAGTGCTATCACCATTTGCAATGGGAGAGGCAGACACTGAGGAATAGGGACTTGCTGATGATGTTGGAGAGGTAGGAAAATTTCTGCTAGGTGCAGTGCTTGATCTGGGAGAGAGAAGCAGAGACAATGCTACTGACTTTCTGCAAAAAGCAAGCACTACTGAATGCCTTAGGTTTCTTCTTAAGAAAGAAATGTTCTCCACATTCAGTTATTTAAAATAAAATGCAAAAGGCCTACTTTCATACTACTTCAAGATAAATTTTATTTAAATGAGAGTCAAGAAATTAATTGGCTTTCCTGGTCTCATGCATCCACATGGTCACCCACTGAATCTCTCTGGAAGATAAACCAGAAAGTTGATATTTAGGGCATCCTGGTTTGATTTCTAATCATAAAAATCATAAGCTTCCCTGAACTTTAAGAGTTACCAGTGAAAGCATCAGAAAAATGGGAATAAGGGATAAATATCCCCAAAAATACCTGACCCAAAAGGAACAGCTGGCCTATACAAATATGTATATAAACATATATAAATAAATATGAACAGGAAAATGATCATTTGGTTTCACTACGCTATTCAAGGAGAATTGCTTTGCTTCCTCAAATTTACTAAATGTGAGTAACCTCTCTGTTTCAAAGGCTGGTCTAATATGTTTCAATGTTTTTCACAGAATCTTGTTTTAGATTTATACTAACTCTCAAAATAATTAATTCAAGGACTAACTTCCCCAAATATTAAATTGGTATGAGTTTTATCAATTTTCTACTAAAATCTGTATAAGAACATGTAGCCACATTGTTTTGAATATGGACAAATGTGATTTTCCTTCTAGGTTTGGGGCTATTTTTAGACTACAGAAAATGATTACGATATGCCCCAGCAAAGAGCCCAACCTCATGGGATCTGATCTCAACCACGTTCCCTGCAAGAAGAAAGCAAGACATGGCAGCAGAGATAAGAAGTGATCCTGTACCCACACCTGCAGTGCAGAGACTTCATGAAACTATCCAGGGGCTTAAAGGGGCCTCAGGAACTGAGTCCTGCTCTACACTCTGAGGTCACAGTGAGGGAGAGGGAAAGAAGGCTCCTCAGATCTCACCTTCCCATAGAGAAATGTACCTTCTCTAATCCTGAAGAGATTTGTTTCACAGAGCCTCATCCTCATGCTGCAAAGAAGTCCAAGAACTCAGGTAGCTCATTAAATGAGAGTGGGCAGGGCCAAAGGCACTCTTTTCCACCAGATAAGTGACTTCAGCACATATCTGAAGTCTGTTCAATGTGATGCAGGTATTCCCAGCCTACTATGTAGGGTGGAAAGTCGCCACCCAAGGCTGGTCTAGCCGGGCATACTGTTATCTCAGGTCTGTTGACAGGTACTATAGGATAGTGAAATCGAATTCTGATGTGCAGAATCTCACGGCGTATAGTCTAACACTCCCCTTTTTAGTAACTATTCACTGGTAACTTATGCTATTTCTTTGAACTTAAAAGGGCAAAAATCCATAGAAGCCATAATCAAGACCTGTCAAGTTTTTAAACAGAACATTTCTGCTTGAAATGAAAGAAAACAAAGACAAATTTTATTTGACATTTGTTTAAAATGTTCTAGAAATTACTGTCAGTAGTTTTCATAATAAATTCAGTTGGGAAAAAAATCCAGTGATGGATACATAAGGATTTCTTTCTATATACTTGAAAATTTACAAATGACAAAGTTTTTCTTAAACTCCACCCTTGACAAACAAAAGCAAGACCTCTGAAGAGTGACTACCTGGGAACTGCCTGGGCACTTGTCACTTGTCATTAGGCAGCTTTAGAGTACAACTTGGGGGCACTGAAGGCTGGCAAATAGGCAACTGGTGGGAAACATCTGACTCTCAAGTGTACATATTAGGTGAAGCAAGATTTCACTGGGTCCCATGGCACAAACACTCTGAAAACAGAGACTACAACTCCAAATAAGGATCCCTCTGCTCCTTTAAAAGATGCTGGCTAAGCCTCTGGTCTCCTAGTACCTTTCTGCTGAGATATTTCCTGCTCCTAGGCACATCCAGTCCTTACTAATCACGACTAGAACTTGCTTTGAACCCATGACTGAGGTCCTATAGCACACCCATGCCTGCCCTCCTTGCTTGACCATGCTCTGCATGCTTCTCAGTTGTTCTCCAGGCTAAGGGCTGCTCCGGGGATAAGCCCACCCTTTAGGAGTGACCTCAAATAGTCAGAGTTTAGCACCTGGTATTATCATTAAGGTGACAATGAACTCTTAGGCAGAATCCTAACTGCCTTCACAACAACCCAAGCTGTGCTCACCCCACACCAATGCTGTTAAACCTCATCTGTGTACACCCACATCTCCACTTCAGAAACACACTATCCTCTTCTAGTTCTGAGCAGGCAGTATTGAAAAGGAGCCATGGTGGAGAACTAATCAGGTCTCAGGCAAGTAAAGTCACAGGGAGTTAGAGAAAGAGAGAGAAGTAAGACCAGCTCTAAAGCTGATTCTATAGATAGGTTTAAAAAAAAAAAAAAAAAGGATTAGGCCAATCAAGGACTTCCCCTGAGTGACACATTCACTTGATGTACTTTCCCATTCTCCCCATGTTAACTCCTATGTCCACTTGACACACGATGTATTACTGAATATGGCTGGTCTGAGAGTTTTAATTAGTGAGTTTAACCCGTTTATAGCTTTTCTAATCACTATTCTAGCTGGTCTTAATTCAGCCTCCTTATCTCATGTTTTCTAATTGCCAGATTTTTCAGTTGTTCCTTCTTTCCTTTTTTTTTTTTTTTTTTTGGCCCTCAATTTCCCTTCTTAGGTATGGCACTTTCCTAGTTGTCTCCTAGGGTTCTGTGATTTATAATAAAAAAAAATATGTATTTTTAAACTGTTTATTTAATTTTGAGAGAGAGAGAGACAGACAGACAGACAGACAGAATCTGAAGCAGGCTCCAGGCTCTGAGTTGTCAGCAGAGCCTGACATAGGGCTTGAACTCTGAATGACAAGATCATGACCTGAGCCAAAGTCAAACACAACCAACTGAGTTGCCCAGGTGTCCCCCATAAGAAATATATTTTCGTTCTTGTTCAAAATTCCTGGTACACAGCCCCTAAAACGCTTGTAATTTCCTCAGTGATAAGAGCAATGGGAGCATCTTTTGTTGCATTTGTGGTTTGTTTGTTTTTTTGTCCTTGTTATCTGAAATAGCTTCAAGGTGATACAAGTGGAAGAAGTGTGTGGTTATTTCCAACAAACACCTTTCAACCATACCTCAGTTTCTGTTAATGACTTTTGGAAGATCACGAAGAATGAGGGCCAGTTGCCAGGAGATCGAACCATGTGATTAGAAGGTTGGAACTAACAGCCACACACCCCCACCACTGGGGAGGGAAGAAGGGCTGGCACTCTTGAGTTCAGTTACCAACGGCCAAATGATTTAATCAATCATGCCTACTTACTGAGACCTTTACAAAAATCCCTGAAGTATGGGAATTTTGGAGAGCTTCCAGGTTGGTAAACACACGGAGGTGCTAGAAGGATGGCACGCCTGAATAGGGCATAGCAGCCCTTCACCCTTTCCCTATGCCCACCTGGTACCTCTTCTATCTCACTGTTGCCTGGTTATAGCCTTTTGTAACAAAATGGTCATCTAGTGAATAAACTGTTTTCCCAAATTCTGTGAACTATTCTAGCAAATTATCGAGCCCAAGGAGGGGTCATGGGAACCCATGATTTATAGCTGTTGACTCAAACACAGGTAACAACTTGGACTTAGAACTGGGATCTAAAATGGGCCAGTCTGGGGCACCTGGGTGTCTCAGTCGGTTAAGCATCTGACTTCGGCTCAGGTCATGATCTCACAGTTCATGGGTTCAAGCCCCACCTCGGGCTCTGTGCTGACAGCTTAGCCTGTTTCAGATTCTGTGTCTGCCTCTCCCCTGCTCACACTTTGTCTCTCTCTGTCTCACTCTCAAAAATAAATAAAGATTTAAAAAATAATTTAAAAAATAAAATAAAATGGGCCAGTCTGGGGTACCTGGGTGGCTCAGTCGGTTAAGTGTCCGACTTCGGCTCAGGTCACAATCTCATGGTTCATGAGTTCGAGTCCCGCATCAGGCTCTGTGCTGTCAGCTCAGAGCCTGGGACCTATTTCGGATTCTGTGTCTCCCTCTCTCTCTGCCCCTCCCCCACTCATGCTCTATTTCTCTGTTTCAAAAAATAAATACACTATAAAAAAATTTTTTCAACAGGCCAGTCTGATGAGACTGAGCCCTTAGCCTGTGGGATCTGATGCTACCTCCAAGTAGATAGTGGTGGCAGAATTGAGTGAAACTGCAGAACACCCAGCTGGTGTCACAGAACTGGATGGTGTAAGGAAAACCGACACACATTTGGGGGCCAGAAGTATTGGTAGAGTAGACAAGAGGGGTTTATTTTCCCCTTTTGCCTCCTAATAAGCTATTCTGTCCTTCTTCCTTAGTTTTTGAACCCCTATTTTTAGCTAGATACCTTGCAACCCTGCTAAACAGCATTTCCCAGCCTCCCTTAAAGCCAGGTATGGTCTTATAATTGGTAAAAGAGATGCAAAGGGATGTTTTAAGTGTGAATTCTGGGAGATTTCCTTAAAAGGAAGGGTTATGTCCCTCCTGCTTCCTCCTCCTTGCTACTTGAATACAGGTGTAACCACTGCAGCTCCGGTATCCTGGACCCACAGGGAATTACCTCTGAAGTAGAAGCTGCACACAGTAGGGCAACACAACAAAAAGGCTGGGTTTCTAATGATACCAGTGCTGGACTATCCATCTCAGAAATTCTTTTTCAAAAGACTTCAGCAGCTATCTTTCTTCACAAACTGATTGTCTAGTCATTCTTAATTGCCACTGAACCTTTCCTAATCAACATGGTGTATTTCAAAGATATATGTTCTATTTTTATATTTCTGGGAGTTACTCCATTAACTTATTAGGACCTGTAACTATTTTTATTTTTCCCATCAATCACTTAAACTTATAATTATCTACATTTCCCCACAAGAGAAAGAGTGGAGGATATTCCCATCTCTCTCTGCTTTTTATTGCCTCCATTTCCTCACTTGCCTTCCACGTGGGATTATCAAGAATTTACTTCTGGAATGCTTTTGCCATGGGTTGCTTTCTTAAATTTTTCTTCTTATTAAACTTTTTATCAAAGTATTACATAGAGGATGCATAAACCACCAAAGTAAAAAAAATCAAGAAACTGTCATCAAATGAACAAATCTATGTAACTAGTACCCTGACCCAGAAGCAGGACAGCACTAGACCCCAGGCGTCCTCTTCACGCTCCTGTCTGTCACAATTCTTCCCGCAGCTAACCATTACCATGACCTTGAGCCCCCTAGATGAGTTTTGCCTGTTCTTAAACTTCCTATCAAGAGAATATAGTATGCCATGTTTTGTGTCTGGCTTCTCTCATCCAGCATTGTTCACGACACTCAATGTTGTTGGGGACCTCCAGAATGCCACTGTGTGACTATGCCTCAATTAACCTATCCACTCTATTTTGGTGGATGGACATCTGGGTCAACCCCAGTGAATATGACAAGCAGTGCTGTTGTGAACATCTTTGAACTTTTCTTTAAGTGAACATGAGATGTATTTCTGTTGGCAATATGCCTAGGAGTGGATCGCTGAGTTGTAGAAAATATACACAAAATTCCTCATTTAGTAGGTGTTGCCAAGTCTTCTAAAATCACACCAATTTATATGGCCCATCAGCAAGGTCCAACAATTTGGGGTGTTCCACACCTCAACATCACTTGGTACTGTCCATCTTTTTCACTAAGCCAATCTGGTATGTGTGCAAAAGCACTGTGCTTTGGTTTTAATTTGCCATCTCTGGATGACTGCTGAGGTTAACACCTCTCCATAAGCTTGCAAGCCATCTGGATATCCTCTTTTATAAAGTAACTGTTACAGATTTTTTGCCCCTTCTTCTAATGGAGTTGCCTAACTTTTTCTTATTGACTTGAAGGCATTTCTTCCAACTTCTGGATACAATTTGTCAAATATATGTATTGCAGTTATCTTTTCTCACCCTGTGGCTAGCCTTTTTACTGTTTGATGAACAAAAGCTCTTAACTTAAAAGTTGCCCCCTTTATCCATTTTCTCCTCCATGGTTTGTGGCACTGTGTCTTCTCTCTTGTCTTGTGACAAAAATCTTTGCTTACTCCAAAATCACAAAGCCCTTGCTTTTCTGGCCAACAGAATACTTCCCTAGGTGTGTGCTCTCTCTCACATGTTAGAGATCTTACTGCAAGCGCCTGGGCTATAACAGTACTTCCTCCACACGGGAGCTCTGTGTGGAAAACCTTCCAAGGTCATCTATGCTAGAGAAAAAATTATTTCATCTTTACATTTAAGTAATAGTTTAGTAGGATATAAAATTCTGCTTTTAAAATTTTACTTCTGGGGTACCTGTGTGGCTCAGTTGATTAAGCATCCAACTTTTAATTTTGGCTCAGGTCATGATCTCACTGTGGGTTCGAGCCCCACATTGGGCTCTGTGCTGACAGTGCAGAGCCTGCTTGGGATATTCTCTCTGCCTTTGTCTCTCTCTCTCTCTCTCCCTCTACCCTACACCCTCTCTCTCGCAAAATAAATAAATAAGCGTTAAAAAATACATACACACACACACACACACACACACACACACACACGTGTATTTTTTTAAGAAAGTTATTTTGACACTGACAAAGTATCTTTTAGATCTACTGTTACTACTGAGAAGTTTGATACTAATCTGCTTCTTATTCCTTTGTGACTTCTTTCAGCAAGATTTGGAATGTTCTCTACATCTTCATTGTTAAACTTTTACTCTAGTGTGCCTAAGCGTGGGCTTTCTTCCTTCCATCTGTCATGTTTAGCATTCTTTAAATTTCAGATCTTTACTCTTTTATGATCTCTGAGAAACTCTTGGTCATTTAATCTTCAAATATTTTCTTCCCCTTGCTCCAGTCATTTCCTCTCTGCTTCTGAGATATGAATACTGACATTTTGACCCCCATCCTATAGCATTTTGCTTTTCCTATCTTTCATCTCATCCCTCTTAATGCCTTCTAGAATTCTTCAACTTAACTCTTCAACTTGTTCATTCAGTCTTCAGCTACATCCATTCTCCTACTCAACTCATCTCCTGAATTCTTTGTTCCCAAGAATGCCCCCTTGTTCCTTTCATGTACCCACCTCCTCTTTTCCTTGATGGTATTCTTTATGCTTACTCCATCCACCTATGAAGCTGGGAACATGAATTATGCTCCCACTAGCACAGGCTGTCAATCTGGCCATTTTCCTTTTCATTGCGACTATACCAGTCAGCTTCTCATCATGGCTCCCTCTGAGCTGTTAACCGGGTGAGACCACACTACTCCTCCCCTTACCATACCTCCTTCAAGAAGCTTCTTAACTCCCCCAGAGGCATAGCTAGAATCCAGAGTCTACACTGTCAACGGGGCCTACCACCTTTCCCCTGAAACCTCCTGCCATCCCTCCTGGCACAAGCCACAAAAAACTCCTGTCGGTCTTCAACACAGCCTGCTTCTGCCTCAGAACTTCCACTGCTGCTGGCACCTCTGCCTCGCAATGTAATTCTTTTTTTTTTTTTTTTACAAATAGTTTATTGTCAAATTAGTTTCCACATAACACCCAGTGCTCATCCCCACAAGTGTCCTCCTCCATGCCCACCCCTCCTCCCCCCCACATCCATCAGTCCTCAGTTTTTGTCAGCATTCAAGAGTCTCTCATGGTTTGCCTCTCTCCCTTTCCCCCACCATTTCCTCCCTTCTTCTCCCCCTTGTTCCTCCATCAAGTTCCTCCTAATCCTCCTATACGTGCACACATATGATATTTGTCCTTCTCTGCCTAACTTATTTCGCTCAGCATAACACCCTCAAAGTCCATCCATGTTGCTACACATGGCCAGATTTCATTCTTTCTCATTGCCATGTAGTATTCCATGGTATAGATAAACCACATCTTCTTGATCCATTCATCTGTTGATGGACACTTAGGCTCTTTCCATGTTTTAGGTTCACAATGTAATTCTTAATAAGGACTCCGCTCGCTGCTGATTCCTTCACCTCCTTCATGACCATGTTCAAATGGCACCTCTGTGGGGCCTGCCCATCATCCTATTTAAATCTGCCTCTTCCCAGGGCCTAGCACCTGCTGATATTCTTCCCTGATTTCTTCCCCATGTGGATTGTTCTTGTCATTTTACTTCTCCTTGAGGATGGAGACTTTGTTTACTGCTGTATCCTCAGTATCTAGAACAGTATCTGGTGGCATTAGGGGAGTGGGGAAGGGAGTGTACCTCAGGAATCCCACTCTGGGCCCACTAGCCACTGGATACATTTTGCAGGGAGACTCTAACCTTTAGGCAAATACAAGAAGATATTGTTTTTTTCCAAAAGCTATCTCCCTTGCCTGGAATCTGGGACCTCAGGGTGTAGAAAGGATGAGGAGAAGCAGCACTGGGAAGATAAAAAGGCAGAACTCAAACAGTCTCCCTTGACCAGTGCTTCCAGCCTCTTATTGTCAATCCTACCTCACAGACTGGAATCCAACCACCTCTGTCTCCCCAGGGGTTCCTCACAGTTTTTATGTTATTTTCTCTCAGTTCTGTGGCATTTCCAGTTCCAAGAAGGGAGTCAGCAGCCTAGTCTAGCCTTCTGATTACTGTTGTCACAAAGTACCAAAAATTTACTCGCTTAAAACACAGATTTATGAATAAACTGAATTTATATATTAGAAACACACACACACACACACACACAAAATGCAAATTTATTATCTTAACAATTCTGCAAGACAGAAATCCAAAATGACTCTCACTGAGCTAAAAATCAAGAGCTGTGTTCCTTTGTGGAGGCTCTAGGCTGCCCACATTCCATAGCCAGTGAAGTCTTTCTCCCATTTCATCACTGACTCTGCTTCTGTCCTCACATCTTCTCTGACTCTCCTCTCTCCCTCATCCATCCTGTGATTACACTGGGCCCATCCAGATAATCCAGGATAATCTCCCCATCTCAAGACCCTTAATCACATCTTAATCACTTTTGCCATGTAACCTAACATATTCAAAGGTTCTAGGGATTAGGATGTGGACATGGAGGGGGGCATTATTCTGCCAACACAGCCATTTTGTCATTTGTCAGGAACTAGTGACCAGGGTTTCTCATACTGGAGTCTATGGCTAGGTTATCTGTAAAACCCTTGAGACTGTTGACAAAATGCTTGTTTTCTTGCGTGTTTCTCGAGAGAGAGTGGGTAGGTTTCATGATTCTCAAAGGAGCTATGAGCCCATCACTATGAAATAGTCCCTGTCCAAGACCTGACTGAAGGAAGAGAGCAAAGACCAACACTGTCCCCATAACCGTCAGACCACAAACACGATCCCCCCACCTCCTACCATAAGAAAAACTCATCAGTCCTTTCTCTTCCCTTCTAAGGACACGGACAATTCCACACCACCCACAAACCTCTCCTGAGAGAGGTGCCTAGGGTCCCACTTTAGTGGCAGAATAATTCCCCAAGTAAGCAACAATAATAGTAGGCCCATGGGTAAAAAGTGGGGTGGGATCAAGCTACTACCTTTAAGTCATACAAGATCCCATGCCTGAGCCTTCTTTCCCAGCCAAGCCTCTCAGCACAAGTGGAGAAAATAAATGGCCTTGATAAAAACAAAGCCAACTCTTGGCAGAGAAGCATTCCCAGATCCAGAATGCTTCTCTTCCCTCTCTCATTCTCAACAAGGAGAGGCTCCCCATCTTGTTCACACACCCTGACAGCTTTCCTCAGACAGCTGCCCAGCACGCTGCTCACCCAAGGCCAGGATTACACTCTGGATATGAAATGGAATGTTTCTTCATTTGACTCCAAAAAATCTGTCTTAGTAACAAGTAACTGCTTTAGGAAACAGTGTCTCTCTGACACCTGCATGCCCAGCCACGAGGGAGAAAAAGTTCACTTACTTTGACTGCGAGGTCTGCCTCGGCCATGTGCCATCTTCATTTTGGGGCTCAATTACTAGCACCTGAGTGAAAGGGAAAACCATATAAGGAATATGCAAAGCACCTCACTGCTGGTGCGCTCAGAACCAGAGATCTGGCAGAGCTGCCTGCTGGGGCATGGTCTGAGCCCTCCTACCTGACCCTGGTACAGCCCCGCATCCTGGACAGTGTTGTCTAGCTTGCTCAGCTGCTCGTAAGTGTTGCTCATGTATTTGTTCCACAGCCGTGTTTCACGCTCAGCAGGGATGTTGAACAGCTTCCGCATCTCCTTCTCGATGGTTGCTAGGGACAAGCAGAAAGATCACTCAAGGCTTTCACCAGATGCAAGGCTAAAGGCAGCCGTACCGGGCAAATGCTCATCCTCTTTCCTGTTCAGATGGTCACAGGGGGCTTCGGACCAAAAGTTCTGACTGACCTCAGCCCCTTGGGGACCCCTAAGGCCAAACATCTTCCACAGGTATCATCTTACACTCATACACCTAGAAACTTTCCCTATGCTCCTCTTTCTTTGAGAAGCCATTTATATAGCACATCAATAACACAGAAAGGTGAGAAAATTTATCTCTGAAGTTAAGACCAAGGTGGCTTCATATACTAGCCCTGCCACTTTCTCACAGAGATTTTTTTAATAAGTTACTTTTGGGGCGCCTGGGTGGCTTAGTCGGTTAAGCGTCCGACTTTCGCTTAGGTCATGATCTCGCGGTTCGTGGGTTCGGGCCCCGCGTCGGGCTCTGTGCTGACTGCTAGCTCAGAGCCTGGAGCTTGTTTCAGTCTGTGACTCCCTCTCTCTCTGACCCTCCCCTGCTCACGCTGTCTCTCTCTCTCTCTCTATCCTAGAAATAAATAAAACATTAAAAAACAAAAAAAGTTACTTTAACATCTTTGAATCTGCATTTCCTCATCTTTACCACCATATGTCAAATGGGCAGGGGCCATGCCCAGCGTTCTACAGAACATGATTCTCAGCCTTGGCTCTCTACAAGAGAGCAGGCTTCCACATCAGGACTGGTAACTACAACCTGAGCCTACGTGGGTAACAATTCTGAAGGCGGTGCCTGGCTTCCCTCCCGTCAGCCACAATGCTCTGCACTCTCCCACTACTCACCAATTGTGTCTGCCTTGCTGAAATGGCAACTCAGCACATTGGTGGGGTCACTATTCTCACAGAGCTTCAGTTCCAGCAAATATACCTCTACCTTGCAGTGCTTGACAAACAGGCCATGCTCCACAACCTGCAAATAAGAGGCACAGGTGAAGGAGCAGGGGTTCCGCACCAGTCTTGGAAACAACAGGTTTCATCGGTGGTAAAAGGCAGAATCCACACTTATCAGCTTCCCTAAGTGATTCGGGAATCAGAAGTACAGATTTTTAAAGCCACTGGCATCCGTCCTAGGAATTTAAAAATCTTTTTCCCACCCATGAGGAAAAGCATCCAGATGGAACAACACTGCGAAACAGGGAAGGCATTGTTCGTCTCTAAGTCAGGATCATGAGGTCTCCTTTGCAGGTTTGTCAAACGAGAGATCTAGAGAATACAGTTAAATCCCTGTGGTAGCTGATCACTCGCCGTATGGCATTAGCAGACATCTGCAGGAGAGTGGCAAGCCCCCAACTTTTTGGTCTCTTAACCCGTCTTAGGGGCCCAGATTTCTAACTGGAGAAAGAAGTTAGTTCTGGCCCTGAACAGTGATCCTTAGAAGCATGGCCTCAGGACTGCAGTCCTTTCCTAGTCTAAGAAAGGGAACTACAAACCAGACAGAGTGAGACATTTACTCAATGCCTACGTATCAGCAGACATGTGGGTCCTTGTGATTTCCTGTTTGGTAGGACAAGCAAACAACTGTGGAAGTCAAGGTAGGCGGTCTTCTTGTGATTCCTATCTACCAGAGGGGTTAAGAATCTCAGTGTCTATACCATAGCCTGCTTTTCCTCAAGAGGCTATTCTTCTCTGGCTTATAAACACCTGCTTTTTGAGATATTAGACAGTGAAGCCAAAGACTCTTAAGCACAGAGAAAAAAGCAGTATCAGAAAAGTTGTAAGATAAACAGGAAGCAGTACACTACTGTAGGCCCCTATGACCCCAAGTCAACTTTCTCTCATACAGCCCTCCAGAAAGTGCTGTTATGGCATTGCTGGATACAACCCAAGCCACTGGGCAGCTCTGATACTTAGAGGCCACTCACTGTAATACCCCAAGTGAGAGCAGCCTCACTTCACCACTCACGATCACAATTCCCTAAAGGGAACCAGAAACAAGGCCTCAAACACCTCTATTTGACCACTTAGGTACATCCAATAACCTAGGAAACCAACACCAGTCAGTGTCCCCCGGGAAGCACTCGCAGACACTGACCAATGGCTATGACAATTCATGTACTCACTTTCCTGACAATGGGCTGCTGGCCTTCTACACAGCCATACCAGTTGAGTAATTTATTCCAGGCCTCAGTTGGGACCAATACATAGTCCAATTCATCAATTAAATGTTCTTTCAAGGTCTGACTCTCCGGATCTGAAAAAAGAAAACAGTTCATAACTCACTGCTCTTCTCCCAAGAAATGTTTGTTTTATAGGATTCTTATGTAATTTTCAGAAACAAGAGAATTATTTATAAGAACAGGTACAAAATTCCAAAATTCTGTCTCTGGACATAACACAGAGCAGACCTGAAAGCCATCTTTAGCCATGCTTTCAGAACATTTTATGATGAACATGTACTTCTTCTGTAACTGAATGGAGAAGAATAAAAGAGAAAACCTCCAATTTACATTTTCAATGTGCTTCCAAAGTCCACAATTAAAACTGTTAATTATGACTATTTAATACAGCGTTCTTAGTGAACCTTAACTGAAGTCAAATGTCTTCTCCTCAGGGTGCCTGCGTGGCTCAGTTGGTTAACAGTCTGATTCTTGATTTTGGCTCAGGTCATGATCTCACAGTTCATGAGTTTGAGCCCCACTTCAGGCTGCATGCTGACACTGCAGAGCCTGCTTTGGACCCTCTCTCCCTTTTGCTCTGTTCCTCCCCTGCTTGCTTGTACACATGCGCTCTCTTTCTCAAAATAAATAAAATAAACCTTAAAAATATATACATCATCTCGGGGAGCCTGGGTGGCTTAGTCGGTTAAGCGTCCGACTTTCGCTTGGGTCATGATCTCGCGGTTCGTGGGTTTGAGCCCCGCGTCGGGCTCTGTGCTGACTGCCAGCTCAGAGCCTGGAGCCTGTTTCAGTCTGTGACTCCCTCTCTCTCTGACCCTCCCCTGCTCACGCTGTCTCTCTCTCTCTCCTAGAAATAAATAAAAAAAAAAACATTAAAAAAAAAATATATATATATACATCATCTCCTGATTTACTTAACGGTTTTTTAATGTTTGTTTTCTAGAAAGAGAGAGAGAGGGATTTTGAGTGGGTGAGGGGCAAAGGGGGAGAGAGAGTGACACAGAATCTGAAGCAGACTCCAGGCTCCAGCTGTAAGCACAGAGCCCCAAGGTCATGACCTGAGCCGAAGTCAGACGCTCAACGGACTGAGCCACCCAGGCACCTCTTCTCCTGAAAAAGTTACTAAGAAAGCAACAATCACGTTATTGAAGTCAAATTTATTTTACCAAGAGTCATTCGGTATTCTTAGTTCTCAACAGTTCAAGTCAAAACCTAGCAAGACAACCCCCTATGGAGGAAGAACATACGTAACACTCCAACATGCTAAATGTCCACTTCACACCTACCACAGGCAGGCATCATGACCTGGAGTCAGAAGTGGAGGTTTGCGATCTGAAACCTACTTCCTCAGCTGAGGATCAAGGAACTGGATCAAGGGAAGACTGATCACCTCCCACCAAGGGAGCCTCTCTGTGCCCATCAACACCCACTCCTATGGTAGCACAAGCCACAAAATTGGGAAAGCAGACGTACCCACAATGGTGCAATTCATCTTTAACTCAAGGCAGATGAAGTTAAAAACTAAAACTAAAACCATAAGCAGCGTTTGCAAGGTGACCAGGGCTTCCCATCACCTACCCCCTCAACATCAGTTTATACCTTATCCCATCAGCTCTTCTGCCCTTCCTTAGAGCAAGTTTCAGATCTGATCCATGTCTGCCTTTTTCATTTCCAAGGAAATAGGAAAGGAATTAAAACAGCAGTGGAGGACAGGAATACCAAAGAGAGATGGATGAATGGACAAACATGATGTGGCACATACCTGTAACGGAATATTTTTCAACCTTTAAAAGGGAAGGGAAGGAAATTCTGACCTCACTATGAGGATGGACCCAAGAATACTATACTAAATAAAATAAGGCAGTCGCAGAAAAACAAATACTGAATGATTCCACTTAAATGAGGTATCCAGAGTAGCCAGATTCAGACACAGGAAGTAGAATGGTGGTTGCCAGGGGCTCAGAGGAAAGGAGGCTGGGAGTTACTGCTTAACTAGGTGTGGTGTTTTAGGTTTGCAAGGTGAAAAAGTTCTGGAGATTGGCTGCAAAACAATGTAAATATGCTTAATACCACTGAAATGTACACTTAAAAAAAAATCAAGGTGATAAATTTTATGTCATGTGTATTCTACTATAATTTCAAAAAAAAGGTGGACACTTCTAATTGATGAGCCACCCACTTTCCATAGCAGCTCTGGTATGATTGTTAACAATGACAAACCAGGTCTTTTCTGTCAGGAACAGAAAGATGATGGGGCGCGTGGGTCGCTCAGTCAGTTAAGAGTCTGACTTTGGCTTAGGTCATGATCTCCCGTGGGTTCGAGGCCCGCATCGGGCTCTGTGCTGACAGCTAGTTCAGAGCCTGGAGCCTGTTTCAGATTCTGTATCTCCCTCTCTCTCTGACCTTCCCCATTCATGCTGTCTGTCTCTCTCTCTCTATCAGAAGTAAATAAAATAAAAAATTTTAAGAAACAGAAGGATGATCCACTGGTATCAGTCTGCTTGAGACAAAAGCTTCTCCCCGACACTGACAACCTAAAAACAAACTTTTTTCTGATTTATAAATTAAATCTCACAGAAGTTATTTGCTTATTGTCTTACTTGGGGGAGACACCCCTTCTTCATTTCCAACACTAAGCACCATACAGATCTGGCCATCCATACTGTGCCTAGCAACAGCCAGAAACCTTTAAATGTGGGAAAAGAACATACAGCTTACAGCAGCAGCATCCCCAAGTACAGCATTTCCACAGGGCATTTTCCCCTGTAAGACTCATGATGATTTTCCCAAACATGTCATTCCTGGACACGACAGTACGAATGCAGTACACATAACTGGAATTTCGACTTCACTTAACTGGAAATTTCAAATTTCACTTAAAACTGGATCAGTCTAGGGGCGCCTGGGTGGCTTAGTCGGTTAAGCATCCGACTTTCGCTTAGGTCATGATCTCGCGGTTCGTGGGTTCGAGCCCCACGTCGGACTCTGTGCTGACTGCCAGCTCGGAGCCTGGAGCCTGTTTCAGTCTGCGACTCCCTCTCTCTCAGACCCTCCCCTGCTCACGCTGTCTCTCTCTCTCTCACTCTCTCCTAGAAATAAAAAAAAAAAAAAAATTAAAAAAAAAAAAAAACTGGATCAGTCTAAAGGCATCATGCTCGGGGTGCCTGGGTGGCTCAGTCAGTTAAGTGTCCGACTTTGGCTCAGGTCATGATCTCAGGGTTTGTGGGTTTGAGCCCCGCATCAGGCTCTGTGCTGACAGCTAGCTCAGAGCCTGGAGTCTATCTTCAGATTCTGTGTCTCCCTCTCTCTCTGACCCTCCCCTGCTCGCGCTGTCTCTCTCTGACTCTCAAAAATAAATAAAAAACATAAAAAAAAAATTTTAAATAATAAAAAAACATAATAATAAAATAAAGGCATCGTGCTCAAAAATCACACAGGGGTTTTGAATTGAGGATTTAGTCTCCAAATTTCTTCCAGAGAGTGGCAAATAAAGGTGGGAAAGGAGAGCACTGGTTGGCCTAAGCACAGGGATTCCAACTGGTAGACAGCAGGGGCAGAGGTGGAAATGAAAAAAGGGGTGCTCTGTAGACAACATAAACAAGGATATGCTGTACCCCATCCTCCCCCACTTCCAAGAGCTCCGTTCAGCCACTCATGACTCTAGGGAAAGGCAGCTCAACTGGACTGACAGGTGACTGAGAGCCTCGGAACTAAGGGGTGACCCTCGATCATGAGACAAGTCATTTCTGTACTGTCAATGTTCCAAGAAAGCAGGGTCTGAACAGAATGTACTTCTCACTTCCTAAGCACACAGCAAATGTTTCAAAGCCAAATGATATCAAATTGGGGGACCATGGAAAAAATGCCTTCCTTTAGCTGAAAAGCATCCAAAATGACTTCAGAGAGTCCCTCCAGCCCTAGGATTCTTATCACTAGTACTCTTTTTTTTTTTTTTTTAATATTTTTTATTTATTTCTCGGAGAGAGAGAGACAGCGTGAACAGGGGAGGGTCAGAGAGAGAGGGAGATGCAGACTCTGGAATAGGCTCCAGGCTCTGAGCTGGCAGTCAGCACAGAGCCCGACGCGGGGCTCGAACCCACGAACCGCGAGATCATGACCTAAGCGAAAGTCGGACGCTTAACCGACTAAGCCACCCAGGCGCCCCATTATCACTAGTACTCTTTAAAGCATTAAGAAATCTTCTATTCACAGGGCACCTGGGTGGCTTAGTTGGCTGAGCATCCGACTTCAGCTCAGGTCATGATCTCCCCGTTCCTAAGTTTGAGCCCCATGTTGGGCTCTGTGTCCAGCTCAGAGCCCGGAGCCTGCTTTGGATTCTGTGTCTCCCTCTCTGTCTCTGTCCCTCCTGCACTCATGCTCTGACTCTCTCTCTCCCTCTCAAAAATAAATAAACATTAAAAAAAAACCCAAAAACCTTATTTAAGAAAGAAAGGGGGAATGCCAAAGTGACTCAGTCGGTCAAGCATCCTACTTTGAGCCCTGCACTGGGCTCTCTACTGTCAGTGCAGAGTCTGCTTTGTATCCTCTGTCCCCCTCTCAGTCTGTACAGCATGCAACTCCTGATCTCAGGGTCATGAGTCCAAGCCTCATGTTGCAGTTAGAGATTACTAGAAAAAAAAATAAAATAAAATAAAGGGGGGGGGGAGGAAAAGTGCAAATACACTGCTGTGCTCCCTTGGGCAACTTCATGGTATGATCCCACCATCGGTGACCTACATCAGGAAACAAAGTACATGAACTATTCATCATGTCACTTAGACCTCCCCTAAGACAAGTCTGAGCATTTTTTTTTTTTTTGAGAGAGAATGAATCTCAAGCAGGCTCCACACTCAGCGTGGAGCCCAATGTGGGGCTTGATCCCACAACCCTGGGATCATGACCTGAACTGAAAAAGAGTCAGACGCTCCACTGACTGAGCCACCCAGGAGCCCAAAGCATGTTCATTTTTAAAAACACCCAGCTTAGTGTTAGGTACTTGGATCAATCTTTGTGCATGGTCTATCTTGCTGCTGCTCTGATTTGGGGCACAATCAACAAATCACCTCTGCCCTGCTTCCAAGTGAGTCTTAAGCTAGGCAGAACAGAGCCTAAGAAAGCAGGATTGTAATCTCAATGCATCTACAGGTATAAGCCCAGCTCTGGTAGGTCACTTATCACTTTTTCAGTCACATCTTCCACCGGGAACTGATTATGATGATAACTCTACTTTCCACCTCTCCTCACACTACTTCTGTAACAAACAACCATCACTGGAATGCTTGATGGATGAGACAGGCCTACAGTTTGTTCCACTGCAAAGGTTAACACAGAACATTCTGGTATATGTGCTGCCAAAGCGAGCACAACACAGAATATTCTGGTATCCAAATTTCAGATTCCAGATGCAATTTCAAAATGAAATCCTATTTCTTTCCATTCCACATGCTAATCTATAATGTGACATCTCTGGCAGAAATAATTTGCAAAAAGAAAAATACTGGAAGCATGCTCTTGTTAGAAGCAGTTCGTTTAGGAAAAAAGTAGCTTAACTTCTCCCTGAGTGTCTACAAAGACTTCTTTGATAGATACAAATCAAGGATATTTGTTTCTATCCCCTCACAGTAGCAAAGTTATGTTCACGATGTCCATGTTACTGATAAACACCACTGTAGGCCACTGCATGGCTGATTATTTCAGTTAGAAAAGCAATGGGGGAGGGGGTGGGGGGAATGCCTGGGTGTCTCAGTCAGTTAAGCATCTGACTTTGGGTCAGGTCATGATCTCACAGTTCCTGGGTTCAAGCCCTGCATTGGGCTCTGTGCTGAAAGTTAAGAGCCTGGAACCTGCTTCAGATTCTGTGTCTCCCTCTCTCTGCCCCGCCCCTGCTCACTCTCTCTCAAAAATAAACATTAAAAATAAAATTTTAAAAAAAAAGGAAAGAAAAGAAAAGCAATGGGATACTATACCTGAAAAGAGTCCAGAATTATCTATTGGACCAGGAAACAGATTGTGTTCACCCACATTGTACATATCCCAGCTGTCGAAGCCCACATACTTCTTCCACTGCTTGAACCACCGGCTGTCAATAAGATACCTAGAGACAGACAAAAATTTACTCTACCAGAAAAGCTGAGGTTGTACGCGTCTGCAACTGCTCTCTTAATTTCTTTTTATGGTCTTCCAACCTGAGCAACACACAGTCCCCATTCAAAAACACACTCAAGAACAAGAGCAGGAACAGGCCTCACATGATAGAGAGGGTCTGACAAAGGCCAAAAATCCATTAACTGAAATGATTGCTGGAAAAATGAATAGGGGCACCTGGCTGGCTCAGTCAGTGGAGTAGGAGACTCTTGATCTCTGGGTCGTGAATTCAAGCCTCATGTTGGGCACTGAGCTACTTAAAAATAAATAAATACATAAATACATAAATAAATAAATACACACAAATATATGTATATAAAGAATGAATAAAAGGAAATGACTAGCTTCAAAAGGCTTATTTTTTTAAATGTTTGTTTATTTTTTTGGGAGAGAGAGAGTGTGTGCACATAGGAGAGGGGCAGGAGGAGAGAGAGATTGAGAGAATCCCAAGCTGACTCCACACTGTTAGTGCAGAGCCCGACGCAGGGCTCAAACTCAAAAACTGTGAGATCATGACTTGAGACAAAATCAAGAGTTGGATGCTTAACCAACTGAGCCACCCAGGTGCCCTCAAAAGGCTTTCTTAAATGATGTCCTCCTGGGATGCCAGGGTGCCTCAGTTGGTTAAGCATCCAACTTAGCCTCAGGTCATGATCTCACGGTTCATGGGTTCAAGATCTACTTCAGGCTCTCTGCTTCAGATTCTGCATCTCCCTCTCTTTGTCCTTCCCTGCTCACACTCCGTCTCTATCTCTCTCTCTCAAAAGTAAATAAACATTAAAAAAAAAAAGATATTTACTATTCATTTTTGAAATTAATAAATAATGTCCTCCTGTGAGTAAAATCTTGCTTGCTAATAAACAAGTTATTAAATTCATAATGATCTTTATAGAGGTCCTTGTCCAAGACAGATAGTTTGGGTACACTGTGAGATAACACCATATACTCCATACTCCTGTGAGAACTAGAAGATATTAAAAATATGCGTGTGTAATAAAAAATATTGTAACAAAAAATCAATTCATAACTTTTTAAAAAAAGTTATATGTTTAAAAAAAGTGTGTGTTTACATATATATGCATATACAACAGTGTTTCAGTATGACATATAATAGTTTCTAGTCTCTAGTTATTAAGTTGCTCTGGTTATATTTAAAAAGTATCACTATGCTGTTGAGGCATCTGGGTGGTTCAGTCAGTTAAGCATTGACTTTTGGTTTAGCCTCAGATCATGATCCCATGGTTCATGAGTTTGAGCCCCAAGTCGGCTATGCGCTGACAGTGCAGAGCCTACTTGGGATCCTCTTTCTTCCTCTCTCTCTCTGCCCCTCCCCTGCTCATATTCTCTCTCACTCTCTCTCAAAAAAAACTTTTAAAAAAACTATTACTATGCTGTTTTACAACTAAGACAGAAGAAGGGAGAAGTATCTGTGGGGGGAGAAAAGCACAATTATCTTGGTGAGTCCTTTAAGTTTTATAGCCAACAAATGTCAGAGATCAGGCAGCTTCCCAGAGGCCACAAGGATCCATAAATATATTCAAATCTCTACAACGCTCTTTTCCCTCCAAACCCCTTGAACAGCACCCTCCAAATACTTCTAGTGTGTGATCTTAGTCTGTCTCAAACTTCCTCTGGTTCTACTGAGTATTCATCATATATCACCCCTATACAGGATAACTTCCTCTGTTTGCCCTACATTTCACAGCTTGGCCAGCTCAAGAATACTGTATAGCCCTATCTGAACTCCTCATCCCAGTGTTTCCCTCACCTGCTCAATTCCTCTGTTACTGTAAATGGCATTATCAACAAAGCCACAGTTGCTTAAAAATGGATGTTCAATCAAGTTCAGTACAAAGCCAAGCCCTGGCTTTCTACTCCCACATGATAAAGACCACCCAGGAATCTCCTCACTAGTGGAAGTATCTTCCCTTCCACTAAACAACTTATTAAGAAATCTCTGGTCTCAGACTTGCTCTTCTAAACTCTGAACTTTTAATCTTTTTATCTAGGCTCTAATCTGTCCTCTTCTCTCACTCCGAAACGCTGCTGTCACAAATATTTACTACCAAAGTAACCTGGACCTCTCAAACATTTGTTCAGATTCTGACCTTGGCACCTGCTCGGCAGTTTACAAGTTACAAAAGTATCCACTTCTGACCGTCTTCTCAACCCGAAAGGTGGGGGTGCCAGATATTGGTACCCTAGCTTTAACAGTAAGGAACCGGGATCTGGGAGGTGTGGTCGCCTTCGCTCAAGGTCACACAGCAAGTCCTCAAAGGTAAAAGGGCTCTTCACAACCTGAAGGTCCCCTTCTCCTCATCCTGCATCCCTCGCCCCCACCGGGTCCGTCTTCTGGGGTTCTGAATGGGCCGGGACGACCTTCACTCTTTCCCAGAGGTGATACTGCTTTCCTCTCCTGAGGGACAGGGTTCAGGGCAGCCTCCTCCAAGGGTCTAACATCGCCCCCGCCCGGCCCCTACCCAAGCCCGGAAAGAGGGGTCCGGCCTGAGGACGAGAGCCCCTGCCCCTGGCTTGAGCGGCGGAACGGAGGGCCTGACGCTCACCACTGTGCCCCTCGTTGGAGCGTGGTCCTCATCAAGGCCCCGAGCTCCGATTTCTGGGTCTCCGCATCCGGTCGCTCACGGCAGCCTCCACCTTCCGCCATCTCGTCCGCTGCCCCGGCCCAGCCGGCCCGGACATCCGCCTCGCGCACGGCGTGCTGTGGACCGCGCCCACGCACGCACACACGCGCGCGCGCGCGCGCTCCCAAGCTCCACAGCGGGCCGCGGCCTCGACTGCCCGCTGGCCTTTGCCTTTTCATCCCGCCACTCACGCGCGGTTCCTCTCCCACGGATGCGCGGCGGAGCTGGGAGGGGGCCGGAAGAGGAGGCGGGCGCTGCGAAGCTAGCTGCGCTTTTCTCCTGCCCTGTGGGCAGCCCCGCGGGATGGCTGTTCCGCACCCCTTTCTCTGTCTTGCTCGGCCATCTCTAGGTGACTGATAGAAGATACCCCCCTGCCCCCGGGCACCCCACCGGGGCCCGTGTGTTAGCCTGCTCCTAGCTTTTCTAGCTTTCATCTGGAGGCCTTAGGCCAGTCCTTAGCCGCCCAAACGTGGGAGCGAGGTCCCTGCCCTGAAGACCCTACAGGGATTTGGGGGAGTGCCGTGTGCATCAGCGCCTTGGGACCGGCACTCAACGGTGTGGTCTAGTCATTAACATTCGTCTCAAACAGTCTAGATGCCAGAATCACGGCCCACAGACGAGTTCCGCCAGCACTCCTCACTGAGCTAGTCAGGGAGACAAGCAGCCGCTGAGGGGCGATCGCAACTGGGGGAAGAAGAGGTCCAGATGTGTTCTCCACATGAGGTGCCCAAGCTGCTGCTTAATTTGTTGCTGCAACAAGAAGCAGTGTCCTGAACGCTGTTTTCCACTCGACCCTGCATACAAAAAGTACAGCCCTCCTCAGAGAGTGGGAAGTAAGCCCGCGAGGAGGCCAGGCAGCTGATGTCAAGCACTTCCGGTCCTCCAAAATAAGACACAGTGCCTAACTTCATACAGTCTAATGGAGAAGAGATATTACACAAATAACCCCAGCGTCAAACTGTGTGTGGTAAGTGCCGTTGAAGAGTATGAACCAAAGACTTTAGAACCCTGAGCTGTGAAAGGCAGTTTTTGGCTTGTGTAGCATTTGAGTGTGGTCTTAAGCATAGAAATGATGGTGCATGATACAGGAAGCGAAACTACAGGCGTCAGTTTCTGGAACATTCAGGGCAGTATCAAAGAGTGAGGATTAGACCAGTTAAGCTGGAAAGAACCTTCGATCTGAAGCTAAAATAGAGGCCAGAAGGACCATATACTCTGCCTTTAATGGCCCACAGATACTATGAAAGTTTTCAGAGCAGAGAGGAAATAGCTGAAGGTGCTTTATACCCACAGTGGTGCAGCCCAGAGAAGTATTAGGAACCATTCACTGTAGAGATGGCAATGAGGGAGAAGAGAGGAGCATTCTTCGGTGTTGGGGATAGAGGAGGGAGCACTGACTTGGGGAGGGTGTGGTAGGTCATTTGAACAGATATACTAATTTTATGTCAGGTTTTGGCAAATTGAAATTACCACGAATTCAATTTGCATTACCTGGAACACCCATCACGAATCATCTGGTAACACTGACCTCTTGGCAGTTGACTAGATAGGAAGGGAAAGTAGATCTGGAATGTAAACGGCCTTGAATAACCACATAGCAGTTAATCCCCTGCAGATGAGTTAACACCACATGATAGTTCTGCATCTGGGAGCCAAGCCTGACAACCTGAGTGCCCTTCTGTGAAAGTTCTTTGAAATTGTTGAAAATGTTGTTAAACAAGAAACACTACCTTTAGCCCTGTTATTTATGGAAAAAGAAAGTTGGGTTATCTGAACCTACACTAGAGGGTGTCTGCTTCTCTCTTCTTTTTTTAGCAATTTCTCCTATACCGTTTATGGTCTGGGTCAGAGTCTTAAGGAAGTAGGACAAGTCCTCAGCCCCACTAGAAAAGGGGACAAAACCTAATTATAAATATGAAAACTTTGGAAAACCTTTTTAAGGCAGGATCTCCTCAGTGCTATTAAATGGCTATAAAAATCATGCATTAATTACGGATAGTTCCTAAAAATGTATTCTAAGATTACAAGATGCCGGTAGTTAAAATGCAAGGAATAAAGTGAAACTTCACAGTCAGAAAATCATTATTTCCGAAGTTTTAAAATGTTTTTAGTGAGTTTGATTAAAATATTAAAGATTGCAGGGGTCTCTGGGTGGCTCAGTCAGTTAAGCATCCGACTTTAGCTTAGGTCATGATCTCACAGTTGGTGAGTTCAAGCCCCACATTAGGCTCTGTGCTGACAGCTCAGAGCCTGGAGCCTGCTTTGGATTCTGTGTCTCCCTGTCTTTCTGTCTTTCTGTCTCTCTCTCTCTCTCTCTCAAAAATAAATAAACATTAGGGCTCCTGGGTGGCTCAATTGGTTAAGCATCTGACTTCAGCTTGGTTCATGATCTCGTTTGCAAGTTCAAGCCCCACATAGGGCTCTGTGCTGACAGCTCAGAGTCTGGAGTCTGCTTCGGATTCTGTGTCTCTCTCTCCCACCCCTGATTGTGCTCTGTCTCTGTCTCTCAAAAGTGAATAAATGTTAAAAAATTTAAAAATAAATAAACATTTAAAAAATGAAAAAATGTTAAAGCCTGGAAACCATCAACATCTGCCCACGTGTTCCTACTATTGTGGGAAACCTGTGGCTTTGGGAGGAAGTGCATGATTCAGCTCAGGAGACACCCTGGCACCAGGGCTGTGTTCTCTGTTGGGCCTCTTACCCTAGGGAGAGGTTTAGGCCTAGTAGGGCACTCACTTGGCCTCATAACCAAACCCCGGAACTGAATAACCCACCCATTGCCATGGCAGCTTGGGCTGCAAGAACAGGAAGGAAAGCAGGAGGCCAGCTAGAGGGAACAAAAAGGCTTGATCTTGGATGGTGATGACCCAGCTGAGAGTTTGTAGTCTGAGTGTGTGAACTTTAAGCTTTATTTGATTCCAAATCATAAAGTTCTAGCCTTGCTGGCAGTATGGCTTGCTCTATACCTAACTGCGGTTGGCCCTCCCAACCTAGTCTTGGTCCACACTTGGCTGGCAATGACAGAGATGTGTGGAAGTATTCACAAATATATTGGGCAGCTTTTGATTACAGGTCTCTTTGGGGAGAAATATTTTTGTTTCCTTCTTGTCTGTCTTTCTTCTTGTCTTGCTTCTTTAACCTGCCCAGGGGACTGTGAAACAATAAAATGCTCTAGAAATACACTTTAGAAGAATTAAACACCTTATCAGTGACATTATAACCTTTGTTATAGAAGGATTAGACCTGAAGGAATCTCAGAGAGAAACTAGGAATCACCTTTCCTACATTAAAGACTTATGCTGTTGGATGGATTCCATTTTGGTTATGCCACTACTGAAGGCCAGCTCTGATTGGGCATGGAGGGGATGGCATCCTGAGCCCCAGTGTGGCTAGTGTCTTCTCTTCCTCCTCTCTTTATTTTTTTTTAAGTAGGCTCCACACCCAGCATGGGGCTTGAATTGAGGACCCTGAGACCAAGAGTCAGGTGCCCTGACAGCTGAGCTAGCCAGGCACCCCTCTTCCTCCTCTATTACCATTGATGTCTTAACCATACACAAGTATTTAGCTGTTATTTGTGTTGTTTGCCCTTTATACAGAGCAAATTCTCAATAGGCATTTCTTAGATTAATGAATGGAAAAATACCAAATACTAGCCATTTGTTTTCATTTGGCTAATAATCTATTACATACGAGTACTCACAGTCCTTATCTTCCAGGGGTTCACAGCCAGTATGGTTGGGGAAGATGTTCTCACATGTAATTATACTTTGTGTGTTGTGTGACAAAGTGCTCCACGGACATGGAGGGTGATGCTACAGACACATTGTTGGGAAGGAAACCTAAGCAACTAGTATAGATAGGGAGCCAAGGCATGCTAACATTCCGCCTGGCCTTTAGGCATATATGATGAGTCTGCAAGGGATGCTCAGGGGGCCAGGGCTTCTTTAGATTCACACACACATGTACACAGGCAGAGCTACGTGCTGGGGACAGAGGAGGCTGGGGTAACAGGTGCTTCCTCCTCAGGGAGACTTGGTTCACTTGCACTTGCTTCCTGGTGGAGCCAGGTGGCCTGTAGAACTGTTCGACACCACCCAAGATGGGCTACACATCCTCCTAGATACTGCTTGGACTTTACGCATTTGGATGAAGTGGGAGTGTCTTGTGGTCTCATACTCTGGCCTATCTGGCTGCAACTATACTAGGCCTGGGGGCAAGGACACTGGAGATGGGGTCTGTACAATGAATAATAGAAAGGTGGCGGGGCCTCTACCTAGCACATCACTGTCATGTTATGTCAGTCTTAGTACCTCTGAATGCTACTAACAATACTTACCAGCAAGCTGCCTACCTAGTTGGTGATCTTAGTTTTGCTTTATCCCATGACAAATCTGGAGTTCAGTTCTTGGGGAGGTCAAAGCTGAAGGATCTCGGAGCTCAGAGTTTGCTTCTCTATTACTCCCAGGGTTGGGGGCTGGCCCCATGAGCCCTTACTCCTTAGGCCAGAACTTCTGTTTGTGCTCACAGCTCCCAATTCAGTAGTGCCTGATGCAAAGCATGTGTGTGGTAACTTGTGTGACCAAATGGAGTTAGACTTTATTTCAATGCCACCCCAGGCTCACCTCCATGTGTGAAAGCATGCTCTTCTAGCATATTTTGTGATTTAATGTAATAAAAATCTGCCAGGTCCAGGGTTCTTCGGCAGGGATCCCTATCCATTTCTTCATAGGTCCATGCTAGGTTCTTGTAAGGAAATCTTTAGGCAGTGTTTTTTACTTAGTATTATCCAAAAGTTTAAACTTAAAGAGATTTATTGAACTGATAGGGACAGGAATGCTTCTCTGAAAATAAACTTGTTTTACTTATTTATGTATTCATTTATTTATTTATATTTAATACAAAATTTTTAATGTTTATTTATTTTTGAGACAGAAACAGAGCCCAAGCGGGGGAGAGGCAGAGAGAGAGGGAGACACAGAATGGGAAGCAGGCTCCAGGCTCTGAGTTGTCAGCACAGAGCCCGATGCAAGGCTGCAACCCACGAACCGTGAGATCATGACCTGAGCTGAAGTCGGACACTTAACCAACTAAGCCTCTTATTGAGGTTTAATTGACCAATAAAATTGTAAAATATTTAAAGTGTACATCATGGTGACTTGATGTACATCTACATAATTTTATCAGATTTAATGCTTTCAAAATAAAATAAAACCAGTATTTCTGGAAAAACTGCTGAAATGGAAGCTTCTGAATTTGAGTAGCAACAGGGTCCATTCCCTTCTCAGAAGGCCTGTGGCCTAAATGCTGCTGCCTGCTCCTAGATCAGTCAATGTCCTGCAGCCATTTAAACTAAAGGCTAGGACCTCATGCAGGCTCACTGGGATTCCTTTGCTCACTTTTACTTGTTCATTTAAGCTGCTGATTCATGATGGGGCGGGGTGGGTGCAGGTCAGAGCCAGTAGCGGTTTCATGGTCCAATGATAAGGAATGTTTATGTGGAGGAGTGTGTGTTCCTATGTGTTGGGGGGAAGATGTATGGTTTCTTGGGGAGGAAGAGGTGGTGTTAACTGGCTTTATTCTGATTCTTCCTGAAGGAGAGAGAGTTGGAAAGGACTTTCAGTTAAGGGAAGCAGGCAGCTTGAGGTCCTAGGAGGATATGCCAGCTGGGGTCAGCTACACTGAGAGCTCATAAGTTCCCATCCTTGGCAGCCCCAGGCATAAACTGAGAGGGAAAAAAAAGTGGGTGAGTAGGAGTGAGTCACCAGGCAGCTTGGTGGGGAAGAGATTGAAGTCCGTACAGGAAGTCCTGGGTTCCCATCTAGGAGCCTCACCAGAGAATGTGGCCTGGGCCACACTGACCCTTTACAGGAAAGGGGAGGGTTGTAACAGAAAGTCTGTGCTCAGGTCCAGCTTGTAGGTCCTACAATCTCCTAAGTCCCTAGACTTTCCAAAGTAGTTATCTCTGGATGTGGGCCATGGGACATGATGATTCTTGGGGTCTCTGTTCTGTGTTTAGCTCCTAAAACAGGACCTGGCCCATCTTGGGCACTTGGCTATCTGGCTTCAGCTCCTACTCTCCCCCTGAAACTCCACTTGATGAGGAATATTCAATCCATTATCACTTGCCCCATGAACCATTCTTCATGAAATATCCTTTTTCTTGGCTCCTTGACTCCATCCTTGTTCTCCCAGCTATGCCTGTTACCTGACCCAGGGTTTTGAATCCATAGACCTCAGGCCTGGCCCCCACTGCCTGACTTTTTTCTTGCTACTCTCCCCAGGTGATCTCCTATTCTCTGATGGCTACTTACTGTCCCCTTGGCTAGACCTTTTGTTTCCAAGCCATAATCCTTTTCTGGGCTTCTTGTAACCACCTGCTCCAGATATTCCATCTGGATGTCTCATGCAAAATGTCTGAATCTGAATACACTCTCCTCCCTAAATCTCCTTGCCCTTGTGTTGTCCAACTTAGTGACGCCACCTTCCCACCTCTGACCCTTGCACACTGTCCTCCCTGCCTGTCCACCCCCCATCAGCTCATTCCTCAGCTGACTGCTTCTTGACCTCTTCAGCTTCACGGTCATTTCCTCCAGGAGGGAAGCATGATCTTCCCAAATGGGCCTGGCTCTCCTGCTCTCAAAGTACCCTGTACTACCTCAGAGCTTTTAGTAATTCTGTATTATCTCTTTCTACCTTCCTGAGGACTGCATTCCTGAAAGTAACAGAACGCATGGCCCAGGACTGAATGAGCCCACATCCTGGACTGGGTGACACTGCTAACATGTTTCTGCATCTTTGCCCAAGCAGAACTTGCATCTAGGCCCTGCAGAAGCCCCTGTACTGGCGATAGGAAGTGGCTCCAGATCTGTCTCAAAAGATTGACAGCAGTGCCAACATATGGGAGAGGTTAGACCCAAACCACGCCTGAGAAGCAGTCACTGGCCTCTAAGATAAGCCCCTACCCTGAGCCTGACCAAGCAAGCAATTCCAACTGTTAAGTGCGATGCAGTACACAGAAGGGCCAGTTGTATACTCTTGTCACTTTTTTTTTTTTTAATGTTTTATTATGTTAGAGAGAGAGAGACAGTGTGAGCAGGGGACGGTCAGAGAGAGAGGGAGACACACAGAATCTGAAACAGGCTCCAGGCTCTGAGCTAGCTGTCAGCTCAGAGCCTGACGTGGGGCTCAAACCCATGAACCCTGAGATCATGACTTGAGCCGAAGTCAGACGCTCAACTGACTGAGCCACCCAGGTGCCCCTCTTCTCACTCTGAATACACTGAATACGGGAGAGGTAACAACCAGTAAGGGCAGCATCAGAGCAGACATAAATAAGCCTGGGCTGCAACATGCAAATCTGTCAAAGTAATGGAAAATAACTTTGTAAAAGTGCATGGGCTTACAACTGTGAGGCCACAAATTCTGAATATGAGTGTGAATCCACAGTGTTACTTATTTTTTTGTCAATGTCATTTCATGCCTAGCAGATACTTAGGAAGTAGAGGCCGTACTGTATATCCTGGCCAAGGGAAAAACACCCGGACAGGAGTCAGGCTTCCCACACAGGAAAGAGTAGATTCTACACACTGCAAACAAAAGCATAGGGAATTGAGGCTTGGTTACTTGGGAAGATGTCCCCAACTGACACAGGATATATACTCAGTTTTGCTGATACCCAACACTTTATTAGTGAAGAGCCTTGGTTTGGGGAGGGGGTGCTGGTATGGATAAGCGCCCAACTCGGGATTCTCCTGGAAATCAGGCGTTCCTCTATGCAGATTTCGAGGAAACACCGTCATGGATGAAATCCCCAGAGAGCGGTGCTGTGACAGCAAAGCAGCAGGGATAAGAAGGTTGCCCTAGGCACAGCCGGGCCCCTGGGACAGCAGGACTTCGATGTCAGGCTCAATGTCGATGGTTGGAAAGCGGCGGCTGTACCTGCGCACAGGCACACCATCTGGGCCCACCAGGAACTTCTCAAAGTTCCAGGCGACGTCGTTGCGGCACACTGGCGACCAGGTGATGAACTTTGGGTCGGTCATGAGCGCAGTGGCGTCGTCACTGGGGGCAGGCAGAACCTCGCGCAAGAAGGCGAAGAGGGGGTGCGCCTGCGCGCCATTTACCTCGCACTTCTCAAAAAGTGTGAAGTTGGGCTCAAACCCGCCGCCAGGTCGGACATACTTGAGGGAATTCAGGATCTCTTCGTTTTTAGCATTTTCCTGCGGGAGGGAAGAGCAGCTAGAACCCGGGGCCGCGAAGGGAGGGGAACGTTCGGACCGCAAACCAGAAGTTTCTCGATGAGTCACAATCCCTAGGCGGACCTGAAACCCAGCCGGGACAAAAGCGAGTAGCCCGCCTCTCTCCTGCCAGGGCTTGCTGCTGTGGGGCCCGCGCGCCCGCTGGCGCTCCCCCAGCCCGGGTCGCACGCCCATCCCGCTCTGCCCCGCGCGGCGCACCTGATGCCCGAACTGGTTGCATGGGAAGCCGAGCACGACCAGACCCCGGGGCCCGAGGCGCCGCTGCAGCTCGTTCATCTGGGTGTAGTCCCGGACGGTTGTGCCTCAGAGCGACGCCACATTCTCGATGAGCAGCACCTTGCCCCGCAGGGAACCCAGGCTCATGGCCTCCCCGCCGGCCAACGGGCGCGCAGAAAACGAGTACACGGAGCGCGGGGCCGCAGCCGCGAGGGCAGCGGCCGCGAGCGGAGCAGCGCACATGGCGGACTGTCGGACAGGAGAGCAGACGACGAGTGAGGAGCTTCGGCTGGGGACAGTGCAGACTGTGGGGTCACGTGGTGCAGGCACTTTTCCGGCTGCTTCTCCACCCTCCGCCCCGCCTCATCCGGCCTCCTCCCTCCCTCCAGCCGCGCGGGAGGGTGCGGCCGGGCCGGATGCAGACACCGCCCAGGCAGTGCAGAGCCGCAGGCAGGCTGGGTCTCGTCTAACCAAAGCAGCGGCATTTGCGCGAGTTTCCCAACCCGGGCCTCAGGTCCAAGAGTGCTCAGATTCTTAAAGGTTTTTAGTGAAGGGTTAGGGCAGGGCCCGGCGGGACTGGCAACAGCAGCTGGCGCCGCTCCTGGCCACACAGGCCTCCCAGCATAAACCGTATCCCTCCTCTTGTAGTCTGTGCCCTATTGTCACCAGGGGCACAGAGCAAGTTGTAACCTGCCGAGGTGGTGCAGTTGGCAGTGCCTGCCAAGGCAAGTTCTCTGCGATGAGGCGCTGTGGCTCTAGAACGGGTAAGTTGGACAAAAGTGGACAACGCCCGGGACAACCAGGGCCCAGGCTCCAAAATGCAGCTTTAACTCATTTCCGTGTGTTCTGGGGCAGCCTGGAGCACGTTCTCATCCACATCACCAGTGTGGCACTGCTCTTTTCATTGCTTTTCCCAAGGAGCCACGTGGACCCAGCAGACTTCAGGCCATCTTCCATACCTAATCATCTTAACCCCACGCTAAGGTCTGTAAGTATTAGACACTGAAAATGGACAGGAAGAGAAAAATACCACACTAAGATTCGTCCAGAGGAATGAATGCTTGGAGTGCCCCTCACTCTCTTCAGTACACTGCATTCCCCACACTAAGCCACTATGAACTTAAATGTGACACAAAACAATTGTTTTCACCTTCTTAGGAGGAGCCAGGTTAGTGCCAGTTTGGGGGGTAAGGTGGGGGGCAAATGAAACATATTTTGCAGTCTGAAGGAACCTTCCAAGGACAGCTGGGTATATCCTGGGTATATCCTCCCGCTCCCAGCCCTGGAGAGAGCAACACAAACACGAGGATACAGGAAGTTTAGAAAACTGCCTTTATTCTATTAGTAGTTGGAAAAATTAACTGGTACAGAAAAAAAGTTTAGTCAGCTGGAGAGAAGAGAGAAACGGAGTGCCGCCCAAGAGAACTGGCGGCTCCTCTGGGAGGGAACCTGGATACAGTGAGGAAAGGGAGCCTGTGAACTAGAGCCAGAGCCTGCAGTCCAGGTGAGACAGGCTATGCCACCTTCTGAAGTGTCTAAATGCCTCAGGCATGAAACCAAATTCCTATTTCTTTAGCCCAGCTCTGGGGAGAGGATACTAGGATACGTGGGGCCGAAAACAGGTGATATGGCCATCTTTTATCAGAGAAACTGACAAAACGGGAATTTGAAAAATGAATTTTCCATCTGACTTTATTTTCAAATACACTTTCTTTTTTAAAAAACCAATACACTTTCTGCAAGGATGACAAATATCAGTATTAGGAAATCCAATTATACAAAAAATACTACATCTAGTCTGGGGTAGATATATTTATTTTTTGGTAACATACATTAAGTGGCACTAATTACACAGTAACTATAAGGTAACTAACATGAAACCACAGAACTGTAACTCTGCCACAGCTGCATGGACTTGGGTCTTTCTGGATGAGCACATTTTCAAAAATTGGATGCCCATCACAGAGTTATGCCAATATCTGTTAAGGAGTAAAGCTCTGAAGTAGTGACTCACCAGAGTACCTTGCAGCTGACAGATGACAGGCAGGACATGTTAGTTATAAAGTAGTTACAGCCTAATTCACAAAAGTTACCAACTGTTTCTCTTTCTAGAAAGAAGCAAGAGGTTAAGAAATTCCTTGAATTAGCGCCTGGTGTGTCAGGTGGGAGTGCAGAGGAGGGCTGTTAAAGAGCGGTGTCAGAAGGACCCCGGTGGTCAGGTGGGTTGGACATCATTAATAATCATGGTTGGCTTCTAAATACTGGTAGCAAGATGACTTCTGATTTGTAATCTTAGGTAAATTATAGATAAATGAAAAAGGCCAGTAATCATACACTAAGATTAATAAACAGCACTTCAAAATTAACCGCATGAGGGCTGTGCTTGCAGCAGGGTTTCACAAGACAAGGCACCCAGATTTTTTCTTCCCACGTCTGGCTTGCAGAGCAGCTCTCGTGGCCATTTCAAAAACCTCCCTCACTCCATCTTTGGTCTTTGCTGAACACTCCATGTACCCAAAAGCACCAATCCTGTTTGCCATATCTCTGCCTTCTTCCGGTTTCACCGGCTCCTAGCAAAGAGAAAAGAACACTTTCAGTTAAGTATCACATATATGAAGTGTAGAGTACTCAAATTCAGCTTAAAAGGCTTCTTTAAAAAGCTGCCAATAATGATAGTGATAATAATAATAATAGCTGCCAAACCCAGATTTGAGTTCTGTCTTATGAAACTCACATGCAGTGACCCTCCCCATCCCCAATATAATATCCCTATTAAACAAGCCCTTCTCTGGGAAGTAGAACGAAAAGAGGGAGAGGCCAGAGAAGCCTTGCAGGGTTGAGGAAGGAATCAAGGGAAAAATTATCCAAGCTACTGATTCAGGGTAAGCACTGGGGTTCCTGTAGTTAGCTTCACAGAGGACTAAATGTCCAAGGAAGTAAACACATCCTGACCTGGACGGAGAAACCTCAGTGGGAGAACCTGGACTAAAGACCCCATGGCTCTTGTCCTGCACGGTGGAAGCCCTGCCACTGGGCCACCTGGCTTCTCAGAAGCCAAGATGCCAACTCCAACATCACTTTTATAAAGACATCAGGGCTCTGTCTGGACTCCCTGTCATCAAGATTACCTGATCCTTTGGTTGCCACCAATTCAATCTTTGGCCTCATATATACCAAGGTAATAACTGGAGAGGGAAATCAAGAGCCTGATAAACTTCCTGCATTTGGAGCACTGACTACTGCTGCTGTTGGCCCCTGCTCCGGCAGGCACTCCTTGGAGGCACAGTGCTACCCCACAGGAGAGGTTCCCATGTCATATGAGTAGGGAGTCTTAGGGACCCTCTGTGTAGGCCCCAGTGAATGAGGGACAGATGGAGAAAAACAGGTTTCTGGGACTTTCTCTGAAATAGCGTGGCTTATGAGAGTTTCCACTGGGCCCCCTGAACATCCAACCCTGGGTTCAAGAATGCTACAGGAAAAAAGCCCTGCCCCAGATCATGCCTGCTTCATCTTGGCCAGCTCCCGCCTTGTGTGCTCATCATTCCGAAGATCCTTCTTGTTCCCAACCAGGATGATGGGCACATTGGGGCAGAAGTGCTTGACTTCCGGAGTCCATTTTTCTGGGATGTTTTCTGAAAGAAGCAAAATACATACAAGATACATATAATTCTATCCTGAAGAATCTCTAAGAACCCTAGGTAAACTGCAAAGAAGCTACTTAAAAAGTATGCTGGACATTTAATGGAATCTCACTAGTTTTAAAACCACAGTAAAAGACAAAATCCCACCCCCTTCCCTTAAGCACAGAATCATCAGCTTTCCTCAGTTCCCACTAAAGAGCTCAGTTCTGTGGGAGTGGGACCCAGTTAAAGCCTCTGGAGGAGGAAAGGGTCCAGAACACAGGGTGGCTCCACAATGCTGCAACCTGACTGAGAAGGAAAGCTATCCATGGACCATCTCTGTCACTGCTGGCTAGTAACTCTGACCACATCTTACAGAAAAGGTCTCCATTCTAGGGCTACAGCTGGCCCAGGGTCCACATGGTTTCTCTACACCTTGCTTATGGACCTTCAGCATGACCCCTATCATGCAGGTTATTGGTATTTCAAATGAAAATGATTACCAGCTGTAGTTTCTTGCCAAAACTCTACTAATTTAGAAAGGCTGGACATACATCATGGTGTGTAAGTGGCCCGGGTTCAACCTCCCACACCTCTGCCTTGGGCATGATTTTACAAAATGGGGATAATAGTAATACTTACCTTACATAGGATTATTCTGAGTTCACGCATACAAAGTACTTAGTATGGCAATCATTTAAATGGTCTGCTTGGAGTCTATATTTTAGAGACAAACTGTTTGTTCTATGACTTCAAGACAAATTACCAAAAGGCAAGAATTACTCAGAATACAGAAAGATGGTCTGTCTTCTGGCTGAAAAACCACATCATGTAGGTAAAGAAACTACATGAGTGAGGTCAGGAAACTCTCTTGTAATTCAATGCTCCACTCTTCAGCACCCAAGATTGACACTTGAATGCTTCCTTCTTCCTTTGCTATAGTAGCCACAGAGTTGATTATATCACTAATGTCATAACTTGATACTCAAAGGTTTGTTCTGAAACAGTTTCTCAAAGAAGTGCAGTGTTCCAGTCCTCAGAACAATAAAGAGTAAAGGGTCAACACATCTAACAACAAAGCCAAACAGCCTCAGCCCTAAACCTTGCTCCTACCTGTGCACCTATGATCAGTTCGGCTAAAACAGAGATGACTTTTTTTTTTTTCATTTTTATTAAAAAAATTTTTTAGGGGTGCCTGGGTGGCTTAGTCAGTTAAGCGTCCGACTTTCGCTTAGGTCATGATCTCGTGGTTCATGGGTTCGAGCCCTGTGTCGAGCTCGGTGCTGACTGCCAGCTCAGAGCCTGGAGCCTGTTTCAGTCTGTGACTCCCTCTCTCTCTGACCCTCCCCTGCTCATGCTCTCTCTCTCCTAGAAATAAATAAAACATTTAAAAAAAAAATTTTTTTTTTTAATGTTTATTTATTCTTGAGAGAGAGAAACAGAGCATGAGTGAGGGAGGAGCAGAGAGTGAGACACAGAATCTGAAGCAGGCTCCAGGCTCCAAGCTGTCAGCACAGAGCTTGACGTGGGGACTGAACGCATAAGCTGTGAGATTGTGATCTGAGCCAAAGTTGGACACTTAAAAGCTAAGTGAGAGGGGCGCCTGGGTCGCTCAGTCAGGTCATGATCTCATGGTTCGTGGGTTCGAGCCCTGTGTTGGGACTCTGTGCTGACAGCCAGCTCAGAGCCTGGAGCCTGTTTCAGATTCTGTATCTGTATCTCCCTCTCTCTCTGACCCTCCCCTGCTCATGCTCGCTCTCCCTCTCTCTCAGAAATAAATAAAACATTAAAAAAAAAAAAAAGGTAAGACATCACTCCCTTGTTCAAATCCTCCAAGAGCTCCAATATCATAAGGAAAGGAAAGGCCCATACCTTAACCACATTGCTCTATAATGCTCACTCCCATCCCTGCTGCTACACTCAATTCCTACCTTCCTCTTCTTGCCTCAGTGACTTTGCACCTGCTGTTCCCTCTACGTGGAAGGCTGTTTTGTTGGGTATCTGTATTGGCTTCCCTCAGTTAATTTAGGTGTCTCTCAGAAGTCACCTTTTAAGCCAGGTTAATGACCATCCCATAGTCATCCTCTGAAACAATAGTACCATGGACCATTTCATACCCACCTCTACGAATGTTATTTGTGACATTTCTTACTATCAGATTTACTGTTATGTTTTTTTGGGTTCTGCCATTGTTTTTGCTCTTATCTCCCTTCATCTAAAAGTTTCTTCTATAAATAGGTGCTCAATAATATTTGCTGAATATATGAAATTATTACTCCAGGGGCATCAGGGTGGCTCAGCTAGCTGAGTGTTCAACTCTTGATTTCAGCCCAGGTCATGGTCTCGTAGTCTGTGGGATCAAGCCTTGCATTGGACTGTGCTGGCAGACTGGATCATGTTTGGGGTTCTTTCTCTCTGCTCAACCCCTGCTCATCCCTCTCTCAAAATAAATAATAAACATAAAAGGGGGGGCACCTGGGAGGCTTAGTCATTAAGCATCTGACTTTGGCTCAAGTCATGATCTCACAGTTCAAGTCTGACATCAGGTGAGCACAAGCCCTGGTTGAGCCCTGCTTCTCTCTCTTTCTCTGCCTGTCATGGGATTCTCTTTCTCTCTGCCCCTCACTCACTTGCACCCTTTCTCTCCCTCTCTCTTAAAACAAGCAACCCAACAAAAAACAAAAAGAGAGAGATTATTACTCCAATAGTCTCCCTAACTCCTGGAATTCAAGACACATAAATTAAAATTAAAATGAATTGTCTCTGTCTTATCTTTGCTGCTTTTCATAAATAACTTCAAAGAAAAGGAATTCTTACCATCTAGATTAGGGATCAGCAAATAAAATCTTGTCTGAAGTCTTTTGAGAGCGAGCGAGCGAGCGCGTGCATGAGGAGGGGAGGGGCAGAGAAAGAGGGACTTGAACCCATAAACCACAAAATCAGCAAAAGGCAGATGCTTAACTAACTAAGCCACCCAGGCGCCCCTGGAGTCTGTTTTTATAAGTAAAGTTTTACTGGAACACAGCCAAGTTCATTCATTTATATATTTTGTATGGCTGCTTTTGTGATACAACAGCAGAGTTGAGTAGTTGCAATAGAAAACATATGGCCAACAAAGATTAAGTTTTTACTATTTGGTCTTTTACAAGTTTGCTACCCCAGGTCTCAACTAGAATACAGACTAGACAACAACTGCCAGTCCAGACAGCAGAGGTTCTAAATAGTAAATTATCATAGGATTGGCTGGCAGCAGGGCTAAAACTCTCACACCGAAATTCTGATTCCTGATTAAACTTGCTATCCTACACCTAGATACAGGGCCATGGTCTAACATCCATTCAAGTAAATCAAATCCAGCATTATGTTGGCATTAGCTTTTCATTTTCTTGACCCAGACTTTTTTTTTTCTTATTAAGTAATCTCTATGCCCAATGTGGGGATCAAACTCACAACCCCAAGATCAAGAGTCGCATGCTCTACAGACTGAGTCAGCCAGGCATACCTTGATCCAGACTTTTGAGTTCCCATAATACATTTTCTTAAGCAAACTACTGGTGAGATTTTCCTCCACACCCAGGCCAAAACAAAATAAACTTTTAAAGGGAAAAACCAAGCTAGTTCAGTCAGCTTAGCAAAGGGGCTCCACCTACCTAACACACTCCTGCAGTGACTTCCAGGGAAGGCAGAGTATCTATCCTCCAACATCAGACCTTCTCCCCAGGTGTGTCTGTACTTCAGAGATCCATCTCTCTTTGCCTACTTTCTACCTCTTGTCTCCTCCCCAGAGCCTGCCCTCCATGGGAAAGGGCCAGCAAGAGACAAGTCATGGCCAGTAAATAGACAGAGGTCAAAAGCTAAAGAACCTCCGTTGAGACCAGGAGACATGTTCTTTAATTTGTTTTAATGTTTTATTTTTGAGAGAGAGAGACACACACACAGGATCAGCAGGGGAGGGTCAGAGAGAGAGGGAGATACAAAATCTGAAACAGGCTCCAGGCTCTGAGCTAGCTGTCAGCACAGAGCCTGACATGGGCCTCGAACCCACAAACCGCGAGATCTTGACCTGAGGTAAAGCTGGACGCTTAACCAACTGAGCTACCCAGGTGCCCCTAGACATGTTTTTTTTTTTTTTTTAAAGTGAGACTGAAGAGTAACTTTCTACTCTAAAGGTGTTTTTGTCCCTAGAGGACTATACCTTGGATGATGAGCTACAGGGCACACATTCCTCTTCATTCCCACAGGACTTAGACAGAGTCCTTGATGTGTATGTGAGGGGAGGGTTTCACATGGCTCTATTTTTCTGTGGTCTAAAGCTCTGCCCTACTGTCTAGGCCCTTCCAACAGACCCCAAAGGAAGCCAGATTAATTTGAAAAACCAAAACTAAAACAATGTTGAAAATGACCGAAGTGAACCAATGCCAAAGAATATCTGCTCTGTTTCAGTCTTATGAGACACTGCTCAGAGGCTCAATCTCAGCTTGACCTGGGATGCAGAACCTTAATCAAGTGGTTCAAAATCTTGGAGGGCCCCACATTAAAATGAGTACATCCATGACAAAGAAAAAAAGGTCACATAACTGTAACTGGCCAGCACAAGCCCATACCACCAGGCCCTCCAGGGTTGTTTGTGTTAACGATGACAATATTCTTGGCCCACATGCTACCCTGTCAATACAAAGCACTGCATTATCAAGAGACATTTTGTCATCTTCAGCACAAACTGAAAGTAAGTTCTGTTTCAGGCCTTGGTGCCCTGTTTAACAGAGTGTGAGGTCAGTGTTATAGTCACAGTCTTTTTCTGAAGGGAAGTAGCTACTAAGAGAATCACCAACTGACCTAGTGGAAAAGTCAAGTTCAAGTCTCTCTTCATTAGCTAAGACACTTTATTTTTTTTGTTTTATTTTTTTAATAGTTTATTATTGTCAAGTTGGTTTCCATATAACACCCAATGCTCATCCCCACAAGTGCCCTCCTCCATGGGTAAGACACTTTAGAAAAAGGCTAGAATAGGGCTTTAAAAACATTACCAGGAAAAAGCAAATCACCAGTCTAGATATCAGAAGGCAACAAGTTCAATATGAAGTACTGAAAAAACGTGTGGGCACCCACAAAAGCTTCTCCAAATCTTAGATAGTTCCAAGGCTCTAGGACTCTGGCCACTGATGATTCCTTCTATGAAGATCATGTTTGCTTTCCAACCACTTGATGCCCAGAGAGGACCTAAGAAACTAGGTGTTGGCCAGGCAAACGGGCAGTGACAAACATCAGGCTGCAGGGCTACTCACCTAAACTATCAGGGCTGTCGATGGAGAAACACATCAGTATAACATCAGTGTCCGGATAGGAGAGAGGCCTCAAGCGATCATAATCTTCCTGCCCAGCTGTATCCCACAAAGCCAACTCTACCTGTGATAAGAAAAATAACCACATGAGTACAAGGTTAATCCTACCTATTTCCAGAAGAAGTGGTACTCTACCAAAGTACATTTAAATGGCAAACTATCCCAAATAATAAAACATAAGAGTATTCACTTTTATTAAGCATCAAGCCTGAGGTGGAGGGTATGTTTAAATTGTTTTAGGTTGAGGACCACCTGAGTGGCTTAGTCAGTTGAATGTCCAACTCTTGGTTTTGGCTCCAGTTATCATCTCACAGTTCGTGAATTTAAGCCCTGGTGTCAGGCTCTGTGCGGATGGCGCAAAGCCAGCTTGGGATTTTGTCTCCCTCTCTCTCTGTCCCTCCCCCAGTTGTACGCACACACTCTCGCAAATTAAATAAACATTTAATTAATAATAATAGTAACAGTTTTAGGTTAAAATTTCTCAAAATACTATACTTACATAATTCAGAATGTCAAGTCAAAAATAACTTTGTAACTTGTAAGAAGTAGAGTATTTAATTACAAACAATATTCTACATAGAAAAGCAGAAGAACAAGAAGGGAAATCAAACTAAACAATATTCCACCAGGTGTATAAGGCAAGATGGGAAAACACCAGACCTGAGTAACTTTTCCTAATACATTCTAACTCAACCCCTTCCTTGTTTTGTCTCTTCATTCTGCTCAAATGTGGAACCGTGGAGAAGACTGTATGTGAGTTGGCGGGTAAGAAAAGACACCATGCTGTTAGGCAAGGTCTGAGCTGACAGGAAAGGTCTCTGGCTGTGCCTTTTCTCCTCAAAAAATGTTTGACTGCAAACATCACTACAGTAGCAGGGTACTCCTTTCGTACTTGGGAACCTGCTCACCTTCATGTAGCAGGAGGGCAAACAGATGCCTGGGCTCTGGACATAGGTCCCTTTCTATGTTGTCTAGCACTGCAGGCAGCCCTGTGATTTCTCACAATCAGAGTGCAATTTTAACACCTGCTCAGGGACACTCTGGGGCCCAAGGAACTCTCCCTCTAATATGTCGAATACTCTTTTCCTCCTAGAATTTTCAGAGTCCGTATTTAAAATGTTTTAATGTTATCTTATTTTTGAAAGAGAGAGAGCTGGAGAGGGGCAGAGAGAGAGGGAGACAGAGGATCTGAAGTAGGTTCTGCGCTGTCAGCAGAGCCCAATGCATGGCCCTAACTCATGAACCACAAGATCATGACCCAAGCCAAAGTCAGAGTCTTAAACGACTGAGCCACCTAGGAGTCCCATAGCCAATATTTTAGAGTTTCTATACATCATTCTTTCCTTAAAGTTGATGGCTAATTATCTTTTCCATCCTCAACCTTTGCCCTGGGATGCATCACTCACAGCCTCCACTACGCTGATTATATTTGTCATGTATACACACCATCAGCTTGGTATGTGTATTTACTTACTTAAAAAATTATTTTTCATTTACCTTTTTTAGAGAGCGAGAGTGAAAGCGAGAGAGAGCACGCGCGCACAGAGGGAAAGAGAGAATCCCAAGCAGGCTCCATGCTTAGCACAGAGCTTGATGTGGGGCTCAATTACACAACCCTGGCATCATGCATGACCTGAGCTGAAACCAAGAATCAGACAGTCAACCAGTGAGCCACACAGGTGCCCCTGTTATGTATATTTATAATATACTGATAACCAATCCTCATAACAGACCTGGCCTCAGAATGGTACAGCTCATTCACTCTCTGCCAAATCGCACTACCTTGACCCCTCCATGCCTCATGTGTGTTTAGTCAAATACGTCCAACAATGACTGTCTCCTGATAAATAAATGTTTCAGGTATTGGGCCTGTCTTTTATCAGAATCGGCCTTTCCATCTTTGCTATGTCTGTTCCTGGAACAATAATCACCTAGAATCTTAGAGGGTTTCCTAGGCTCCATTGCTGTAAACTCTTACATGAATATACCTAGGCAGCACTCTCACCCAACTTGGAGGTTACCGAATTGCTATCAGGCACTTTTACTTTAGGGACCCTAGAATTCTGAGCAGCTGGCTTAATGTGCCACAAATTGTTGGTAAAGAGCCCTTTATTCTAGTTTTCTTTTCAGCTGACCCACTTGCAATGGAAATTTCATTCCTTTTCAAAAGATGCACAGAAACCTGTGTAAGAGGTTATTCTGACAACAAAAGGAAGCAGAAGATTAAAAAAAAATACACATAATGAGGTGCCTGGGTGGCTCAGTCAGTTGAGCATCTGACTTCAGCTCAGGTCATAATCTCATTTTGTGAGTCTGAGACCCACATTGGGCTCCATGATGACTGTGCAGAGCCTGCTTGGGATCTTCTCTCTCTCTCTTTCTGCCCCTCTCCTGTTCATGCTTCCTCTCTCTCTCTCTCAAGATAAATAAATAAACTTTAAAAAATCTTTAAAAATTACATATACTCTAATTCCAGAAGAGTTTTGTTCTAGTCTTGCCAGTGGACTTTCATGACAGACATGAAGAAATACTGTCCTCACTGCCAACAACAGGCAGCTGAAGCAACTGTGGCAGCCCAGTTATGTTAAAGTAAAAAATCATCTTAAAAAACTAAATGTGAGGATGTTTTAAATATCACACTGCTGGTGGCATAAATCAATACATCCCTTTGAGATACAAAGTAAGGACCTCTTGACATAGTAATTTCAATCTTTAGCACTTAAGAAAATAGAACTGGAAGAAGTCTATCCATACAAAAAGGTTCATTTTAGCATTATCCATCTGGCAACAAATTAAATTTCAAATATAAATAAACTGTGAGGACCACATACACTAAGGCTTCCCATGAAAATACATATGAATTGAGCAAAGTCTATATGATAGCAGTTAAAAAGTTGGGCTGAGATGCCAGAACAGAATGGATTTCTCATTTAACATGTTTCATTATATTGTGTACTGAAGAGACAAAAAGGCCTAATTCTCTACAGGCTCTATGAATAGCCTGACATGCGAAACAATACTAGTTGTTAAGAAAAGTGTACTTACCTGCTTTCCATCAACTTCAATATCTGCCACATAGTTCTCAAACACTGTGGGTACATACACCTCTGGGAACTGGTCCTTGCTAAAGACGATGAGCAAGCAAGTCTTGCCACAGGCTCCATCACCAACAATCACCAGTTTCTTCCTGATGGCAGCCATGCTGAAACAGGAGACAAAGGTGTTATCTAAAATGAACAAGAAGCTATCAATAGCCTTAGGCTATGACACACACTTTTCTGACCATAGGGAACAAGCTAAGAGCACACCCAAATACAAAATGCTAGTACCCCTTTCCACTTGACACCAAAAAGTCATACCAAAGCCCTACAACTAGGGTTATACTTAATGGTAAGAAGACTGAAAGCTTTTCCCCAAGATCAGGAACATGACAAGAATGGCCACTCTTGCCACTTCTATCCAATATGATACTGGAAATTCTAGCCACAGTAATTAGGCAAGAAAATGAAATAAAACATCTAGATTGGAAATGAATACATAAAACTATGCTAATTTGAGGATGACATGATCTTATATACAGAAAATCCCAAGGAATCCACTAAAAATTGTTAGAACAAATTCAACAAGGTGGCAGGATACAGGATGAACATATAAAAATCAATTGTATTTCTATAACCTAGCAATGAACAAATTGACAATGAAATTAAGGCAATTTCACCTATAATAGCCTCAAAATTAATAGGGATAAATTTAACAAAAGTACAAAACATACTCTGAAAAAGATCTAAATAAACTGAAAGATATTCATGTTTACAGACTGGAAGACAATACTGTTAAATGACAACATCCTCTAAATTATTCTACAGATTCAAGACAATCCTTATCAAAATACCAGTTGGCTTGTTTTGCAGGAATCGAATAACTAAACAGAAAATTCACACAGAAATTCAATGGACCCAGAATGGCTACAACATAGTGAAAAAGAAGAACAAAGTTGCAGGACTCACACTTCCTGATTTCAAAACTTACTGCAAAGATACAGTAATCAAGATAGTGATGACTGTCATAAAGACAGACCCGGAGATGAGAGTCCAGAAATAAACCTCCACATTTAGGGTCAAGTGGTTTTTTAAAAAATGTTTATTCATTTTTGAGAGAGAGAGAAGAAAGAGGAGAGAGAAGAGAGAGAGAGTCCATCTAAGTGAGGGGGAGGGGCAGAGAGAGGGAAGCAGAGGATGACGTTGGCTCTAAGCTGGTAGCAGAGAGCCTGATGCGGAGCTCAAATTCATGAACTATGCGATCATGACATGAACTGAAGTCTGATGCTTAGCGAGCTGAGCCACCCAAGTGCCCCTAGGGTTTTCAACAAGGATGCCAAAACAACTTGATGGAGGAAAAACAGTCTTTTTTCAACAAATGGTTTTGAGACAACTGAATAGATCCATACAAAAGAATGAAGTCAGAATGCTATACCTCAAATCATATACAAAAATCAAATCAGAATGGATTATAAGCACAAATGGAGGCATTAACACCATAAAATATTTAACTCCATATCTCCCTTTTCTCCCTACTCACCCCTGACAACCATCATTCTACTTTCTGTCTCATGTTACCTCAGGTGTAAGTGGAATCAGCACTATTTGTCCTTTTGTGACTGGCTTATTTTACTCAACATAATGTCTTCAAGGTTCATACATGTTGTATCATGTGTCAGCATTTACTTCCTTTACTTCCTTTTAAGGCTGAATCACATTCCATTGTATGTATATACTACACTGTTTGTCCATTGATCCATGCATAGACACTAGTCAGCTTCCAGCTCTTGGCCATGTGATTGATTGATTGATTGATGGTTTATTTTTGAGAGACAATGCACACATGCAAGTGGGGGCAGAGCAGAGAATCTGAAGCAGGCTCTGAGCTAACAGCAGTGAGCCTGAAACAGGGGCTCAAACTCACGAACCGTGAGATCATGACCCAAGCTTAAGTCAGATGCTCAAGCGACTGAGCCACTGACTCTTGATTTCAGCTCAGGTCATGATCCAGAGATCTTGGGATCAAGCCCAGAGTCAGGTTCTGTGCTGAGTGTGGCGCCTGCTCTCTCGCTCACTCTATCTAAAAAAAAAAAATAAACAAATAAATAAAATATTCATCATTAGCAACTAACTTTTGTGCTTCAAGAGATACCATCAAGGGGTGCCTGGGTGGCTCAGTTAGTATAATGGTCAGCTCTTGATCTTGATCAAGATCAGTTTGTGGGTTTAAGTCCATGGGCCCTGCTTGAGGGTGTGTATTCTCTTTCAAAATAAATGAACAAATGAGAGGAGAGGAGAGAAGACGAGAGAAGAGAAGACAAGACAAGACAAGGTGTGGGGCACCTGGCTGGCTCAATTGGTAGAGCATGAGACTTTTTTTTTTTTTTTTTAAAGTTTATTTGAGGGAGTTGGGGGCAGGGGACAGTGCAGAGCCTGATGCAGGGCTCAACTCACAAACTGTGAGATCATGATCTGAGCCAAAATCAAGAGTCAGATGCTTAACCCACTGAGCCACCCAGATGCCCTGAGCACATAACTCTTGATCTCAGGGTCCTGAGTTCAAGCCCCACATTGGGTGTAGAGAGAAGGGAGGAAGGGAGGGAGGGAGGGAAGAAAGAGAGAGAAAGAAAATGAGAAGACAACCCACTGAATACCAGAAAATGTTTGCAAATAACATATTTAATAAGGGACTTGTATCTAGAATACAATAAAGAACCTTACAACACAACAAAAGAGCAGCTTAGGTAGGTGGTCTGGCTCAGGGTGCTGATTTGAATCCAGAATATATAAAGAACTACAAACTCAGTAACAAAAAAATCCAAGAATCCAATTTAAAAATGGGCAAAGGATCTGAATAGATATTACCCAGCAATTCCATTCTTAGACATACATCAGAGAAAAATGAAAATGTATGTCCATACAAAACCTTATGGACTAATGTTCACAGTAGCACTAAAATATTCATCATATTCAAAAAGTGGAAACAAACAAACATCCAACAATTAATGAACAGATAAAATGTAGTATATATACTCCAAACAATGGAATATTATTCGGCAAAAAAAAAAAAAAAAAAAAAGACAGTACTGATACATGCTACAATATGGATGAAATCTGAAAACATTACATATGTGAAAGAGGCTGGCCACACAGAACCACCTTTTAAGTGACTCCCTTTATATAAAATGTCCAGAATAGGAAAATACAGGCAAAGTCAACTGGTTTTTGCTTAAGGAAAAGAGTTGGAGAAGGAAAGGATATGATTACTAAGGGAATGGTGGGGTTTCTTTTTGGGATGATGAAATTGTTAGGAGATGGAGCACGGCTCTATGAATATACTATTATTATGAATACATGACACTGAACTGTGCACTTAAAAAACAACCTGCAGAATCCATTTGCCAAAGAATAATGGTCAATGGTCACTCAAATTCCTACCACTGCCTCTTAAAAGAGCATTCCAATTTTTAGCTGTGTACTTTGTTGCCTAGCTAAAAGACTACATTTCTTAGCTTCCCTTAATTAGGTATGGCCACGGACAAAGTTCTAGCTCATGAGATGTAATCAGCAGTGCCTGTGGGACTTCCACAAAATCTTTCTTACGGTGAAGTCACATGCCCTTCTTCATTCCCCTCCTTCTTTCTGCTGCTTAAACCTGGAACCAGGACTGCTTTCTGAACAGCCATCCTGGGATATGAGGATGTAGAACTGTGGATGAAGAACACGAATACGACATTCTGGAATTGGAGGCATAATAGGTACAAAGAGCCTGGATCCCAGTTTTTCTTGGGAGTTACCATCTCAGCCCCAGACTGCCAATTTCTACACTGCTTTTATGTGAAAAATAAATAATTGTTTTGTTTAAAATGGTATTTTTCAGGGCACGTGGGTGGCTCAGTTGGTTAAGCGTCCGACTCTTGGTTTTGGCTCAGGTCATGATCTTGCCGTTTCATGGGTTCGAGCCCCACGTTAGGCTCTGTGCTGGCAGCACAGAGTCTGCTTGGAATTTTGTCTCCCTCTCTCTCTCTGCTCCTCCCCTACTCATGGCTGTCAAAATAAATAAATAAACTTAAAAAAAGAATAAAATGGTATTTTTCAGGTCTTTGTTACTTGTAGTCAAACTCATCCTCAACAACACAAACCCACAAAACCAGATTGTCTAAAGTTTCCCAAACTAGAGTGGATTCAACAACCTACTGGGATACATGAAGAAAACATGTATAAGTCCAGAAAACTTAAGAAATTTAGCTTTAAAATTTTAATTGCAGGGGAAGCTGACAACCTGGGTCAGTCGTTTGAGCACCTGACTTCAGTTCAGGTCATGATCTCACGGTTTGTGAATTTGAGCCCCACATCAGGCTTGCTGCTGTCAACGCAGAGCCTGCTTCAGATCCTCTGCCCCTCCCCTGTGCACATTCTCTCTCAAAAATTATTTAACAGTAAAACATTTAAAAAAAAAATTTAAATGGCATAAACTCCTTAGCAGAAGATTCCATAATGGGAAGGGCTCAGTGCTGCCATCACTGATTAGTGAGATCTCAGCATGCTTAACATACTGCAGTGAACGAATATGTATCTGGCTATGTATACACAGACATTACAAAGTTTTAACCAAACCCATAAAATGAGCTAGTGATTTTTTTTTTAATTTTTTCTGAGAGAGAGAGAGAGAGAGCGCGCGCGCGCATAAGCAGGGAAGGGTCAGAGAGAGAGGGAGACACAGAATCCGAAGCAGGCTCCAGGCTCTGAGCTAGCCATCAGCACAGAGCCTGACACGGGGCTCGAGCCCACAATTGTGAGATCATGACCTGAGCTGAAGTCGGATGCTTAACCGACTGAGCCACCCAGGCGCCCAGACCTAGTGATTTTTAAGGATCTTTTATTTTATTTTTTACACAAAAGTATTAGGTAGAGGATAATACTAATAATGAAAGCATGACACTAAGCATATATGTAAGCAGGAAATGTGCTTGATATCCTTCTTTAAACAACAGGAGCATGCGGGGGCGCCAGGCTGACTCAGTCAGTAGACCATAAAGCATGTGATTCATAAATTTATCTCAGGTTCGTGAGTTCAAGCTCCACATTGGGCTTGGAGCTTAATTTAAAAAAAAAAAAAAAAAAAATCATCGGAGCATGGAATCAGAACAGTTCTGTACTGGGACCAGACTTTATAGCCCAGCACTCTGGCTACCCGTTCAGCTCCCTCTTTCCTTTTTGGCTTTCGGTTCCTAATGGATATGGGACCTGCCTCAATGTCCTACACTTGTTTCATTTGTGTTTTGTCTTCCAACCAGACTGCAAGTCACCTCAGAGCAAATATCCTATTTTACATTTATCTGCGGCTTTATGTGGTTTGCTAAGTACTTTGGTGGGCATGTAATAAGTATTAAATATTAGAAAAGAGAAAATCAAAAAGCATTTCTTTAAATGAGAAAGGATAGATTACCTCATTTTTAGAATCCAGGGCACAGACATTAATAGATTATCTCTCAAAAATTGTTCCTCTATGTTTAGTCTGACTGTGAACATCTTGATAGGACTTATAAATCATTTTCTGTTTTTCTCATACCCTCAAAATCACTTCAAGATTTTATATACTCTATACATTTCTTCAGGCCTAATTTGTATTGGTTTGTACCCAAAGTCAAACAACCAGAGCCTCATGGGATACAAAATTCATCAGGAAATCCCTGGTTCAAAACAAGGCTGACAGCTCTGAAGACATCCTTCCGAAAAGGCACTCAATTCTCAAGAAATTCGCTCTCTCAATCTAATGTGGTTAAAGACACACAAAATGAAAATGTCGGGGAGCAATCAAAAAGGCTCTGGAACTTCTTCCTTAGGAAACATGTAGCCCAGGAAAAGTGTAAAACCAACCAGTCTCTACAGGTGAGAAAGACAGAATTACAAGTGATTATGGGACAAAATGAAAATGAAAGCCTAGAATTACAAGATGATTTCCGGGAGTCTGGCCATACAATAACCAGAGTTGTTGACAAGAAGTAAAAAGTACAAACAGCAGGTCATTTCCTGGAATGACCCAAGAAAATTTACTCTAGTCTTTCCTTTAACTTTGCTACAATCTAGCATCTTTTTTTAAGTACAGAGTCTCTCTGCCAGATGTGTCATTTTCTAGGCTGAATACAGTCTTAGAAATAATTCTTAAGAGCTTTGAGTAAAGGTTTATTTTTCCAGTAACAGTCAGCTATAACTATCTATTTAAGTCACATGTAAATGACTATAAATTTCTTCCTCAGTTCAAAACCTTTATAAAAGTTACTATGCCACCACCCTCACAAAAGTTGAAAGGAAAAAAATGACAAAAGGAGACCTTCGATGGTAGTAAGAGGATACAGAAAATATACCTACTCCAATTTATGTTATCTGCCATCACAAGACCAGTCTTTCCCCACAATCTCAAAAACTGTTTTGGCTGTGGACTAAACTTTGGCATACTGCATCAAGCAGTTTGTGTTAACAAAAACTACCAATATTTTAATATATTTCTCACCCATATGCAAATAGAAAAGGGTGCCCAAGAAAAGCAAGAGAAGGGCTACATGCAGTATCCTACGTGATTCCATGTCTCATACTCCAAAGATCTCTACACCCAGTGAGGGGCTCAAACCCACAACCCAAAGATCAAGAGTCACATGCTCTTCCCACTAACCAGCCAGCTCCGCCTGGAATACTGAAATTCTAATCAAACTACCATTGGCCAAGCACAAAAATACTGAAAAAGACTTCAGTGTAGAATACTATTTGGAAGTGGATATATGCTCTACTAAGTAGAGAATTTCAATGACATTCTCTTGAAAAACAGACTATAATTGAGGGAGACAGAGAGAAAGAGAGAGAGAAAAAGAGAACACGAACTAGTGGGAAAAGTATAGAGAGAGATACAGAATCCCAAATAGAATCTGCGTTATCAGCACAGAGTCCTATGCAGGGCTTGATCTCAAGGACTGTGAGATCATGACCTGAGCCAAAATCAAAAATTGGAGACTTAACTGACTGAGCTACCCAGGTGCTCCTCAATGGTCTCCAATTTTATGTACTTCCCACCATCATTGTATTGTAATTGGATCCTTCACACCTGAAAACATCTCTGTAAAATGCTGCCAGAAAGCCAGGTAGCACCTGAGGTTAGATGACTGCTCTTAGTGGTTATTGTTCATAGTAGAACGGTGAACCAAGAATATAGGGCCTAGTCCTACCCTTTGACTTACAAGGCCAAGAAAATTCCCTGGAAAGGAAACACAGACAGTTATCAGTATCAATGGCTGCTATAACTCAAAATCAACTACAACAGTGAGCAATGAGAAAGGTGACCCTAACTTGGATACAGAGTATGCCTTCTCTGGTGTCTGACTTTGTTAATGGAACGTTACTATTCTATAGGCAAAATGAAAGCCCCTCAGTCCTCCTGGGATAGTCTCACTTGCAAAGTTACTGATGACCACACACACAAGAAGTCGATAAGACCTTCTAACTGTGTCCAGAATGCTTGGACACAGAGCTTTAAATTACAGCAACAGGGTGAACTCAACAATGACACATAGGTGGCTGTCTACGGCTAACATTTGATCATCTCGTGGCTGAAGCATAAAAAACAATACAAAAAGGACCCTTTTAACTACTAATGATCTCTACTAAAAGAGCAGGAACCTTTTGTTTAACTTGTCCAAAGACTCGAAACTTATCAAATATTAGCTCTTACTTAGAACTCAAGAGGGATGGGAGCCTGATGAAGATTCTCTCTCTTCCACTACCTCTGCCTCCAGCCACTTCAAGTGAGTGCTTTCTCTCACAGACAAACAAACAAACAAACAAACAAACAGGATGGGACTGGCCCTGCTGCTAGAAACACACTGCTGGGAATGAATGGCAAGATGACACCTTTGTGGAAACCACCATCTTCCTTCCACAAGAGGAAACAGGGGCTGAATGGACATAAACATTCTCCCCTGAACAGACGTGCAAATCCTGGCTGACATGGTCACAAGTACTTGGAGAAATGAATGCTCCTTTTCAGGGTGACTCCTCAGCTGGGACTGCTAATGAGGCACTTCCCAAAGCATATACCTCACTGGCCCTATCAGAGGCCAGGGTTTTTTGAGGACAACCACAAGATAAGCTTCACTGCTGTGTCTGATAGTGATGTCTACTGCTAATTGAATGCTGGCTGTGGCTCTCAAATAAATTTCTGCCTACTACCTGACATACAACTTCAAAAAACCAACCAAACAAACAAAAACTATACTAGCCATTCTTCTGGTCTTCTCTTTAATAATACAAACGGTGTCAGAAGTTTCAAAATCGGCTACACTACAACAGATCCTAACTGTGTGGACCTTCATGACTGACCATGATACCTTACACTGGTATATCACAATGCCCTTCCTATACATTTGGCAGGAACTTACTTGATCCTGAACTTCCTTTTTAAAAAAAATTTTTTTTAAGTTTGTTTATTTTTGAGAGAGACAGAGCATGAGCAGGGGAGGGGCAGAGAGAGATGGAGACACAGAATCTGAAGCAGGCTCCAGGTTGAGTTGTCTGCACAGAATCCAACGTAGGGCTCAAACTCACAAACCATGAGATCATGACCTGACCCAAAGTCAGATGCTCAACCAACTGAACCACTCACAGGTACCCCAATCTGAACTTCCAAAGGCAGGTGTAATTGTCATTCATTCCCATTTTACCAATGGGTAAAGAAGCTTACAAACAGCCAGAATTACTGAATATAAGGCCTATGTTATTAAAAGACATTAATTTTCAAACTGAAAAACCATTCTGGCCTAAGGTCCAGAGTTCCCCAACTATTTCTGGAGAAACTGCTGAAATGTAATTTGTGCAACTGGGATAGACAACAAAGGATTTACTCCTTGCCAAAGAGGCCTACAAGTCAATCATACTCAAACTCTATTAGCCTATATTTCTGTCAGAAAACAGGTAAGCTAGGCCACATCTACTAAGCAAACATGTCATGGAAGGACATCTAACTGGTTACACGGTGGAGTGTGTGTGGGGTGGATCGGAACAGGCACATATGAAAAGAGGCTATTCTATTAAAGTGTGTAAATACATATACATACAACCCTTCTTAAAAATAGCTTCAATGAAATATAATTCATATACCATACAATTTACACATTTAAAGTATACAATTCTGAGGATTTAATGTACAGTATAGTGATTACAGTTAATATTGTATTACACACTTGAAAGTTGCTAAGAAGTAAATCTTAAATGATCTCACCACAAAAAAGATACAGTGATTATGTGAAATGATGCAGGTGTCAGCTAATGTATCAAAAAACACTGTACACCTTCAATATACACAATGTTTTATGTCAATTATAGCTCAACAAACCTGGAGAAAACTATGTAATTCAATGGGCTTTGGTGTATTACATTATTAATGTTTAGAAGTTGTGATAATATACAACAAAATTTGCCATTTTAACTATTTTTTCATGTTTTATTTATTCATTTTTGACAGAGAGAGTAAGAATCCCAAGCAGGCTCCATGCAGTCAGTTCAGAGCCCAACATGGGGCTAGGTCTCACAAACAATTGAGATCATAACCTCAGCCAAATTAGTCAGATGCTTAACTGATTGAGCCACCCGGACAGCCCCCATTTTAACTATTTATTTGTTTGTTTATTTATGTTTTTTATTTATTTCTGAGAGAGAGTGAGAGACACAGTATGAGCAGGGGGAGGGAGGGAGGGAAAGGGGGAGGGGGGAGAGAGAGAGAGAGAGAGAGAGAGAGAGAGAGAGAGAGGAGGGAGGGAGGGAGGGAGGGAGGAGAGAATATGAATCTGAAACAGGCTCCAGGCTCTTAGCTAGCGGTCAGCACAGAGTCCAATGCGGGGCTCGAACCCATGAACTGTGAGATCATGACCTGACCCAAAGTCAGACGCTTAACCAACTGAGCCACCTGGGAGCCCTTAACTATTTTTTTTAAATTATTGCCATTTAAATGGGTGTGAGGTGGTATCTCATATGGCTTTTTTAAAAAATTTTTTTAAATGTTTTATTCAGTTGAGAAAGAGAGATAGAGAACATAAACAAGCAGGGGAGGGACAGAGAGAGGGAGACACAGAATCCAAAGCAGGCTCCAGGTTCTGAGCTGTCAGCACAGTGCCCGACACAGGGCTTGAACCCACGAGTCATGGGATCATGATCTGAGCCAAAGTCAAAAGCTTAGCCAACTGAGCTAGGCAGGCACACCCCCATTTTAACAATTTTCAAATATACAACTGTAATACTGTGACTTATATATATTTGGTCTTTGTCTTTATTCCTGGCATATGGCTCCTAAAACTCATAATTTCCTAAATTACGTGAACAATGGGACAATTTTTTGTTATATTTGGTCTTTTGTCTTCAAATAGCTCCAGTTCCTGAAATAGCTCTGGAAAGATCGATCAAAGTGAAAACAGTGTCTCATTATTCATAACAAACTCTATTCAACCACACCTGAGTATATGTTAATGAGGTGACTTTGGAAAATCCCTAATGATGGGGGTTGGTTGCCAGGAAAACCAACCTTGTGATTAGGGAGTTGCAACTTTCAGTGCCTCCTCCCCAACCTAGGGTAGGGAAGAGGGGCTGGATGTTGAAGCAATCACCAAAAGCTAATGATTTAATCAACTGTGCTTACTTAAACAAAGCCTCCAAAATACCAAAAGGGAGAGACTCAGAAAGCTTTCAGGTTGGTGGACATGTGCAGGGACTGAGAGAGTGGCACATCTTGGGTGGGCGGGCAAGCAAGCTCCATGCACCCCTTTCCACTATCTTGCCCTATGCATCTGGTTGTTCTTGGATTATATCCTTTTATAATAAACTGGTAATCTTAGCAGTAAAATATTTTCCTGAGTTCTGAGAGCTGCTCTGGAAAATAAAGCTCCAGGAAGAGATCATGGGAACATGGAATTATATCCAGTCAGTCAGAGATACAGGTTAACAACCTGGACTTGCTATTAAGGTCTGAAGTGGAGAACTGTGGGGCAGTCTTGTGGGAGTGTTTAACCCATGGGATCTGATGCTAACTCCAGGTACAGTGTCAGAACTGAACTGAACTGTAAGACACCAGTCAGTGTTGCAGAAATGCTTGGTAGGGGACCCATATTTTGTGATGAAAAGCATGAGAAGTGGAAGATGTTGGAGTACTAAGAGTAAAGGATACAAACAGGAGATATTTTTACCTTTACAATTCAGTGGCAAGAATGACATTTACAATGTTGTGCAACCACTGCCACAATCTATTTTCAAAACTTTTTTTATCACCTAAAAGAGAAATTTCTCACCATTAGGCAATAACTCTCCATTCTTCTCTCCCCTTAGCCCTTGATAAACTAATCTGCTGTCTATAAATCTGCCTGTTCTACATATCTCATACAAATGAGATTATACAGGATTTGTCATTTTGTGCTTACTTCACACACCATAATGTTTAATTTTCATGTATACTGTAGCATGTACAATATTTCATTCCCTTTTATGGCTGAATTATATTCCACTGTGTGGATATATCACATTTTATTTGTCCCTTCACCTGCTGATGAATACTTGACATTACTTTTACCTTTCGGCTATTGTTAATAATGCTGCAATGAACACTGGTGTACAAGTATCTGTTCAAGTCTCTGCTCTCAACTCCTTTGAGTATATATACACCTAGGAGTGGAACTGTTAGGCATTCTACATTTAGCTTTTTTAAGAACTTCCAAAATGTTTCCTACAGTAGCTGTACCATTTTATATTCCACTAACAATGTACAAAGATTCCAATTATTCCACATCCTGTCAACACTTATTTTTTTTTAACTATTGCCATTTAAATGGGTATGAAGTGGCATCTCATAAGGGTTTTTTAACTTTTTTAGTGTTGTATTCAGTTTTAGAGAGAGAGAGAGAGAGAGAGAGAGAGAGAGAGAGAGAGAGAGAGAACAAGCAGGGGAGGTGCAGAGAGAGACACAGAATCTAAAGCAGGCTCCAGGTTCTGAGCCGTCAGCACAGAACCCATTGCGGAGTATGAACTCAAGAATGGTGAGATGGTGACCTAAGCTCAAGTCGGATGCTTAAGTGACCGAGCCACCCAGGCACCCCTTATCTCTCATATGGTTTTGGTCTGCATTTTCCTAATTACTAATAATGTTGAGAAAATTTTCATGTGCTTATTGGCCATTTGTATATCTTCTTTGGAGAAATGTCTATTTAAATCCATTGTCCGTTTTTGAACGGGATTGTTTCCATTGTTTGTTTCTACTTTCTTGATGATGTACTTTGAGACACAGAAGTTTTTAATTTTGATAAAGTCCAATATCATCTAATTTTTTTCCCTGGTTGCTGATAATACAAGCTTGGATTGCGAGTAACTTATTCTACGAGTGTTCCACAAGAGGAGCAATCACTTCTAATAAATTTTAACTTGATAAATGAGTGATGTCTTGCAATATGAGTGGTATGTGATGCCGAAAGTCACATGATCACAACTGAGCCAATGGTTCTTAAAATTCACGTTGATAATCTATGGTTTTTTCTAAGAGTGTATAGTTTTAATTCTTATGTTTTGATTACTGTTGGTTTGTAATAAGTTTTGAAATCAGAAGGTGTGAGTCCTCCAACTGTTTTGTTTTCAAGATTGTTTTGGCTATTCTGGATCCCCTGGATTTCCAAATGAATTTTATTTTATTTATTTATTTATTTATTTTTTAAATGTTTTATTTATTTCTAGGAGAGAGAGAGAGAGAGCGAGAGAGAGCGAGAGAGAGAGAGAGAGAGAGAGAGAGAGAGCGTGAGCAGGGGAGGGTCAGAGAGAGAGGGAGTCACAGACTGAAACAGGCTCCAGGCTCCGAGCTGGCAGTCAGCACAGAGCCCGACGCGGGGCTCGAACCCACAAACCGCGAGTACATGACCGAAGCGAAAGTCGGACGCTTAATCGACTAAGCCACCCAGGCGCCCCCCAAATGAATTTTAGGAGCAGCTTTCAGATTTCTGCAAAGAAGAGCAGCTAAGATTTTTCATAAGGATTATACTAAATTTTTAGATCAATTTGAGGATTATTACCACATTTACAATATTAAGTCTTCATATCCACGAAGACAAGATGTCTTTCCATTTATTTAGGTCATCTTTTGGTTTTTTTGCAGTCCTCTCCTCCCCAGCTTCCTTCTTCTCCATACTTATGCCTAAACCCATAGGCATTCAGTTAAAGGTGGAGAAGCCTGATCTCTCACCATTTTGTAGAAAATAACAGGGAAAATGCCAGAAATAGTAACACTTAATAATGCTGTTACAAACTTTTTACTTTTTATTAACACATTTAATCCTCATAACTGCCCTATGAAATAGAGCCTAGTATTCTCATTTCATAGATAAGGAAACTGAAATACACAAAGATTAACTTGCTCAACTTAACTGGCTTACTAGTCAGTAAGGGGAAGAAATGGACACTAAACTAATAAGCAATCTGTTCCAGAGTCCCTATTCCTCAATACTCCACTTTCTTAACCTCCTTCCTCACCCTCAAATGTCAAGAAGCAATCCTATAGCTCATACTATCCTTTTCTCCTTTGCCTATCCAAGCAAACCTTAGTGACACTGTGAGTCAATTAATATGTAACTTAGGGTGTAACCTGGGTGGCTTAGTTGGTTGCATCTTGACTTCAGCATCACGTGGTTTGTGGGTTCCAGCCCTGCATCAGGCTCTGTGCTGACAGCTCAGAGCATGGAACCTGCTTCAGATTCTGAGCCTCCCTCTCTCTCTCTGCCTTTCCTTGAACTCATGCTCTATCTCTATCTCAAAAATAAACAAACCTTAAAAATTTTTTTAAAAATATGTGACTTAGGATGATTGATTATGCTGAAGTATTTCTCATTGTTTTGTTTTTTTTTAATTTAAAAAAAATATATATATATATATTTTTAATTTGTTTCTAGGAGAGAGAGAGAGAGACAGCGTGAGCAGGGGAGGGTCAGAGAGACAGGGAGATACAGAATCTGAAACAGGCTCCAGGCTCTGAGCTGGCTGTCAGCACAGAGCCCGACGCGGGGTTGAACCCATGAAACGCGAGATCATGCCCTAAGTGAAAGTCGGACGCTTAACCGACTAAGCCACCCAGGCGCCCCTCTCCTTGAGTTTTTGATGTATTTGATCAAAAGTCCTATGGTTTTGGGGCACTTTGCTGGCTCAGCAGGTAGAGAATGTGAGTCTTGATATTTGGGTCATGAATTCAAGCCTCATGTTGTGGGCAGAGATTATTATTATTTTTTAAAGTCTTGTGGTTTTAAAACTATATTACATTTATTTCATGTTTCCCAGTTTTCTAGACTTTTATGATTTTTCTTTTGCATGCATTCTTTTTAGAATGTCATTTACATAAAAAGAGGAAGAAAGAGTTGCCAAATGTCAAGTATGTTTGAGTTGCAATGAAGGTTGCAACTCTTGGTTCTAGTGTGTCTTGAGTCTGTTTACCCTCACTGGGGGACAAATGATGTCAAGCAAGGGTTGTGGCTTACTGAGCTACAGGAAACTCTACTATAGTAAGACTGGTAAATGGTGGGCAGCCCTTTTCACACTTGTTTTTACAAGTCTGATGATTTCCTGTGGTAACTATAGCCTATTTGCACTCCTGCCTGCCTTGCTCATCTAGCTGCAGTGTGGAAGAGGTCCATCAAACATTTTTTAGCAGTTAAGGATGGCTGCTTCCTGCACTTGGGACAGGTAAACCACAGTAACATTGAGTTGTCTCCATTTCACAAAGCAGTCTGGTGATTGCTTCATGTTTCTGTGACCATGATGTAGATGCATATATGTCTAAATAGCTTTCTGGAGTGTTCATTTAGCCTAGAATTTAGTATACACATTCTAGCCTTCCTAGTTTAATTGGACTGGAAATTAATATTAACTGCTCACTGGACAAAAAGCAAATACTGTAAGGCTCTTATGAATGACCTAAGGCCTTATATTTTTAATCCTAAAATCATTATTTTTCAATTAACAAAATAATCGTCTTAAGGCAAGTATCTAGCCACAACACTTCAACTAGCTGCAATATTTACTTAAGAATCCCCAGTTTCTAGTTGGTGGTTCTGAAAGTGGTCCCCAGACTAGTGCTATCAGCATCATCTGACAACCCAAAAAAAAAACAAATTCTCAGCTCCAACTATAAACTACTGAATCAGAACTCTGAAGAGTGAGTACATTAATCTAAGTTTAAACAAGCCCTTAAGGTGATTGTGACTCATGCTTAACTTTAAGAACCTCTGAGTTAGTGTATGTGTAGCTTTACTGTATGGGTGAAATGAAGCACCTACCCACCAGGTAGCCAGGGCTAATGTTTACTGAGTCTTATAATTTCTCTGAAATCTTTTTATCTGCTTATTAGTGATCATCTAAGCTACTCTTCTGCCTCTATTATAAAATTTCAATCTACATTTTAGAATGTTTCATAGGAATTTTATTTCTCCAGTCAGACTGAATTTCCTACTAATCCTTTTTCAAAAAAGCAGCTTCTTAAATGGCCAGTAAGCACAGGAAAAGGTATCAAAGGTGAATAAAAGATATCCCATGTTTATGAATTTAAGGACTTGACTTCTTTTTTTAGAGCAAGGGAGCATGAGCAAGGGAGCGGGAAAGAGACACACTGGGATCATGACCTGAGCCAGAATCAACAGTTGAACGTTCATCTCATTGAGCCACCAGTGAAGACCTGATATTTTAAATAATAATACTGTACAAAATGATATACAGAAGGGCACCAGGCTGGCTGAGTCAGTGGAGCATGAGAATCTTGATCTCCAGATCATGAGTTCGAGCTCTACAATGGAAGGAGAGGTTACTTAAAAATAAAAAAATAAAATAAAATAAAAAATTTAAAGCTATAGGTGCCCCTGGGTGCTCAGTTAGGTGTCTGACTCTTGATTTCAGATGAAATCATGATCTCATGGTTCATGGGACTGAACCCCAGTGATGGAATCTGCACCGAAAACATGGAGCCTGCTTAGGAATCTCTCTGACCCACCCCCAACCCCCTCTCTTGTGAAAGCTTGTGCACTATCTCAAAATAAGTATTAAAAAAAATGAAAATAAAAATACAGACATATCAACAAACAGGGTAAGACAAAGACACCAGAATTAAACCTTCACAAATACAGTTTATTGATTTTTGAATGATACCAAGATATTCTATGAAAAACGATAGTCTTTTCACTAAATAGTGCTGGGGGAAGCCTCATATTCACATGTAAAAGAATTTAGACTCAGGGCACCTAGGTGGCTCAGTTGGTTAAGCATCAACTCATGGCTTCAGCTCAGGTCATGATCTAACAATTCAAGGGTTTGAGCCCTTTGTCAGGATCTGTGCTGACAGTGCAGAGCCTGCTTGGGATTCTCTCTCTCCCTCTCTCCAGTGCTCTCTCTCAAAATAAAATAAATTAAAAAAAAAAAAAAAACTTAAAACAAAAAAAACCTATGTAATGACCTACAAAGTTGGCTTTACTAAGCAATTAATAAGCAATTTAAAAGAACTTCACCTAGAGTTAGGTAAGAGAGATGCTGGGATAGAAAAATCAGCCCAGGGATCAAAGATCAGAAATTTAAGCAGGGGCACCTGAGTGGCTCTGTAGTTTAAATGTCTGATTCTTGATTTCGGCTCAGGTCATGATCTCAGGTTCATGGGTTTGAGCCCTGAGTTGAGCTTTGTGCTAACATGACAGTGCCTGCTTGAGATTCTGTCTCCCTCTTTCTGCTCCTCCCTCCCTCCCTTGCTCATATTCACTCTCTCTCTCAAAAACAAATAAACATTAAAAAAAAAGTATGCCACCAATGATGGACATCATTAGGCTATGTATGTATGTTTGCTGAATGGCGCGCGCACACGCGCGGGGACACACACACACACACACACACACACACACTGTGTAATCTACCAGTGGCTGCTACATACAGAAAAAAATTTTTTTAACTTCAATCCACCTTTTGAAAAATTCTTTTTAATGTTTATCTAATTTTGAAGGAAAGAGAGACAGTGTGTGAGCTGGGGAGGAGCTGAGAGAGGGAGTCAGAATGTGAAGTAGACTCCAGACTCTGAGCTGTCAGCCCAGAGCCCAATGTGGGGCTTGCACTCAACAAACTGTGAGATCATGACCTGAGCTGAAGTCCAATGCTTACCGACTGAGTCACCCAGGTGCCTCTCAATCCACCTTTCAAAGTAAGCACACATGAAGCTCTCCTCAATACCCCGAGGAAAGACGTCCTTCATATCTGAATCATATATAAGCAGGGAAGGAGGAAACCAAAAACTTCTACAAGTTATAAACTGGAATATAAAAATAATGAAGAAATATATATGGGGAGAATTATTGATTGAAGCACTTTGAACACAAGAGACAGAATGTTTGGCCTGTACTCTCCTCCAAAGATGATACTGTCATAGTTTTACTGCCCAACACAGTAGCCACCAGTCACATGTGACTATTTCGTAACTAATATTTTAATTAACTGAAATTTAAAAATTCACTTCCTTGGTCCCAATGGCCACATTTCAAATGCTCAACAGCCACACAGGACTACTGTGTGGACAAGGCAGACACAAAGCATGTACATTATCACAAAAGGTGTGATTCTAAACAATTCTCCCATGGCTGTTTGGCAGATGCAGCATTCTTATTTAATATTCTCATTTTTTTGCATACTACAAAGATCTGCCAAAGAAAACATACCCATAATTTCATGCTATAGGTTTTCTGGAAAACATTTACAGCAAACATCAGGTCATTTAAAGATAAATTCTGGCAGGCACTCCCACTCATCCCTCATGCTTCCTCCAAGTCAGTCACTCTTCCACCCACTGCTTCAGTAGGATGGCAATCACCTCCTTGTGAGGTCTAGCAGCCTTATCACAATTCTGATCTCCTTACATTTGATCAGTCTAACACAAACCATGGGTTTTCTATGGGCCATTCCCTGTTCTAGGTGCTAGAGAGCAGCCTTATCTAAAAGACAGTCTTAGAGAAAATACAATGTATAAGTACTGTAACAGAAGTTCTTCCTCTCCCATATGAATAAAGAGAAAAGCAATTCTGCGAGAGGACTTCAGAGAAGGTAACATCTGACCTAGACCCTGCAGAATGAGGACAAGTAACCTGAAAGGAGTTAAGAGTGGTAACGGCTTAGAATACTTCCTAATGTGAGGAACAGCCTGAGCAAATGATCTCAATGACCCTAAATAAAATTCAGAGGGGCGTTTGGGTGGCTCAGTTGATTAAGTGTCTAACTCTTGATTTTAGTTCAGGTCATGACCTCATGGTTTGTGGGTTCGAGCCCCACATAGGGCTCCATCTGGCTCTGCGCTGTCAGCAAAGGATTTTAACTCTCCCTCTCGGCTCCTCCCCAGCTCATGCACTCTCTCAAAATAAATAAACATTAAAAAAAAAAAAATCCAGAAAGAGGGGTGCATGGCTGGCTCAATCTGTAGAATGTGCACCCATGCTGGGTGTAGAGATTACTTAAAAAAAAAAATCTTAAAAAAAAAGAATTGAGAGGAGACTGCTGGAAAATGAAGCTAGAAAGATGAATGATGGTTACACTGTAGGATCTGGAATGTCATACATAGCAACCTGTATTCTATTCTGTAAGTGAAGGAAAACCAATGGAAAACACAATCAGATCTGTGATTTACCAAGACCACTTTGGCAGCAGCATTTGAGATTAGCTGGGAGGTGGACTGGGCAGGGATGAGCAGACAGACCATGGTCAGAGTATGAGAGTGCCCTGGAGGAGAGAGAAGCCTAATGAAAAAGTGAGGTGGAAGGAGCACCTCTAACAAGCTTTTCCTAACTCTACACACATTTCTGCCCCCTTCCCACCAGTTGAAAAAGATTAGTGCCCAGATAAATTGTTACTGCAGGTGAAAACAGCACAGTCCTCAAGTGTTAGGAATGGGGAGAGGCAGTGATCAATCCATACAGACTGCTAGTAACATGGAAAAGATAGGCACAAAGAACCCAGAGAAAACAGACAGAAAGCTATGATGACAACCAGCACCAAGAGAAAGAGGGTATTTCAAGGAATGGGTTCCTATTGCATGCCTAGCAAAAGGGCATAGGCACAGCAACCAAAAGGTCTCCAGCAACACAGGAGAAACCCCCTTCCAGTTGGCCACAGGGACAGAATAGTAGACTGTGGTAGACTGAGGAGATGAGGACACTGAGGTAGGTAATACATAAAATGTTCTTTCAAAAGGTTAGGAAATACATGTTACAACATGGATGAACCTTGAAAACTTTATGTTCAGTAACAGAAGCCATTCACAGAAGACCAAATATATGGTTCCAGTTATATGAAATGTCCTCAACAGGCATATCTGCAGAGACAAATTAATGGTTGCCTAAGGCTGGGTGTCATGATGGGAGACTGGAGAATGACAGCTGAATGAAGAGTATAGGAGTTTCTTTTTGAGGTGATGGAAATGCTTACACAACTTTGTGAATATATTAAAACCCACTGATTTGTACACTTTAAATGGGTGAATTGTATGGTATGTAAATTTTACCTCCTAATACTGTCACCAGGAAAACTTTTTTAAAAATTTTATTCTAATTAAGAGAAAAAAAGATCCAGAAGTTGTGGTAGACTACCCATTGTCTGTCTCATTATCATTCCCCTTTCTGGTCACAAGGCTGCCAATAATAAAGACTACATTTCCTGGACTTTGCTGAACCTAGGTGAGGTCATTAAGGTCTGGCCAGTGGACTATATGCAGAATTGATACAGGACAGAGGAGAATTGCTAGAGCAATGTTTTGAGATTAAGGGGAGTGGAAGGGGTGACCTGAATATGAAATATTGACTCCTATAGGACTGTTCCACTGTTAACAGGAGAAAGCAGACCACAACAGCCAAACCATATGTGAGTAAGCAGATGTAGTAGCAGACCCTTGTATTTGCTTCCATTTTCTCAATTAAGAAGCAAGGTCATTAGCTGACAGTGAGGCTGAGGAAGGAAAAAAGTTTGAGCTAAAGGAGGTGGTACTGTCTAAAAATAGAATAAATGCCCTAAGGAATCTCAATGGAACTGCTGGGCAGTGCTACAGACCACCTTTGAAGTTAGGGGCCATGAATTCAAAGCAAGACCAATAATCATGTTTTTTCCTTCTCCAGCTACATTCAGTTTTACGTATAGAGTGAGTGAAGAGTTGGATTTAAAACAGGGCTGAGGTTTTGGGGTGCCTGGGCGGCTCAGCTGGTTAAGTGTCCAACTCCTGGTTTTGGGGCAGGTCATGATTTCCTGGTTCCTGGGTTCAAGCCCTGCATCAGGCTCTGCCCTGGCAGTGCAGAGCCTGCTTGGGATTCTCTTTCTCTGCTCCCTCCCCTCCCCAACTCATATATGTGTGCTCATGCTCTCTCGCTCTCTCTCAAAATAAATAAAACTTTAATTTCTTAAAAACATCATTTTATTTTATTTTCTGAAAGACACAGCACGAGCAGCGGAGGGGCAGAGAGAGAGGGAGACACAGAATCCAAAGCAGGCTGCAGGCTCTGAGCTGTCAGCACAGAGCCTGATGCAAGGGCTTGAACCCAGGAACCAGGAAATCATGACCTGAGCCAAAGTCAAGACACTCAACTGACTAAGCCATCCAGGTGCCCCCAAATAAATAAAACTTTAAAATAAACCAGTAATATCGCCTTCTTAGCGCAGCAGGCAGCGTGTCAGTCTCATAAAATAAACCAATAAAAAGAAACAGGGCTGGGGGGCCTGGGTGGCTTAGTCGGTTAAGCGTCCGACTTTCGCTTAGGTCATGATCTCGCAGTTCTTGGGTTCGAGCCCCGCGTCAGGCTCTGTGCTGACTGCCAGCTCAGAGCCTGGAGCCTGTTTCAGTCTGTGACTCCCTCTTTCTCTGGCCCTCCCCTGCTCACGCTGTCTCTCTCTCTCTCCTAAAAAATAAATAAAACATTAAAAAAAAAAAATAAAAAGAAAATAAAAAGAAACAGGGCTGAGATTTTGCCAGATAAGATGAAATGAGACAGGAAAAAGAGGGTTGAGAATATATACAAGGGAGTGATTACAGTAATGAACTATGAAGTATGAGGGGCACTAAAAGGAAAGTAAGATCAATGGATTGTAAGCCTCAGTGAGGCTGAAGAACTTCAGTGTCCAAGTATTAGATGGATTAAATCATAAAAATAGCACATTACCATTTTTGTAGGGAGCAAATTCTTTGTAGGGTCACTGGCAATATCTATCAGAATTCAAACTGCATATATCCTTTGAACCTGCAATTCTACTTGCAAAAATTTATTCTACAAATATATTCACACAAAGATACAATCATTTGTGTTCAAGAATGTTAACATCAGCAATACTCAGGATATTTTAATACCAAAAGACTAAAAACATCTAGATGTTCCTTCTCCACAGAAGATGATACTGGTAAAATATATTATTCATACAATGGTATATTATGCAACCATTAAAAAGAAAAGATTTGGGGCACCTGGGTAGCTCAGTTCATTAAGCATAAGACTTCAGCTTAGGTCACAATTTCATGGTTTGTGAGTTCAAGCCTTGCTTTGGTCGAGCTCGAACCCCCAGTGTGCTAAGTATGAGCCCCGCTTCAGGTGAACCCTGCTCCTCTCTCCTTCTCTGCCTTTCATGGGATTCTCTCTCCCTTTCTCACTGTCCCTCGCTCACTTGCGACCCCCCTCTCTCTATAGATAGATAGATAATGGGGTGCCTGGGTGGCTCAGTCGGTTAAGCGTCCAACTTCGGCTCAGCTCATGATCTCACGGTTTGTGGGTTTAAGCCCTGCATCGGGCTCTGTGCTGACAGCTAATTCAGAGCCTGGAGCCTGTCTTTGGATTCTGTGACTTCCTCTCTCTGACCCTCCCCAGCTCATACTCTCTCTCTCAAAAATAAATGAAACATTTAAAAAAAATTAGATAAATAAAAATCAAAAAATGTATAAACAAAGACTAGACTCTTTTAAAAAGATACGTTAATAAGCGTTCTCCAAGATAGATTATTAAATGAGAAGAGTTAAGGTATGTATACTGTCATAACACTGTGTAATGGTGGGATGTATAGACCTATAGAACAGGGCCTGGCAGAAATGCACAATTAATATTCACTGAAGAACAATGTATATTGGTGTAATCACAGATTCTCTCAACAAAAGCTGCCTCTAAGGACCATGTATCATTTTGCACTGAGTCTACCAAATGTATATATTATGTTTATTTTTGTTTTAAAGTATGCTCCACACCCAAAGTGGAGACCAATATGGGGCTTGAACACACGTCCCTGAGATAAACACCTGAGCAGACATCAAGAGTTGGATACTGGGTCGTCTGGGTGGCTCAGTTGGTTGAGCATCTGACTTCGGCTCAGGTCATGATCTAATGATTCGTGGGTTCAAGCCCCGCCTTGGGCTTTGTTCTGACAGCTCAGAGCCTGGAGCCTGCTTAGGATTCTAAGTCTCTCTCTCTTTCTGCCCCTCCCCTGCTCCTGTCTCTTTCAAAAATAAACATTAAAAAAAAGTCAGATACTTAACCAACTGAGTCACCCCTGTATTTTTTAAAAGATTAATAAAATATTTAAAGTACTGACGTACAGATCTTTCCAAGTCAGTACATTAGGTTAAAAAAAAAAAGAAAAAACCAAAGCAGTAGTACATATGCAAAGATCCATCTCGGAATCTGACCTACTAAAGGCTTATAAAAGTATACTGTCTCCTCTCTCTTACAACTTCCCTAGGCTAGCCAAGACTGACTACTCTCCCTTCCCTACAAGGAGGTAAAAGTATCTGTGATCAAGCACAGTTTAACACTGCCAACAACTGATTCTCATCACTCCTAATACTTCTCTTTATCTCCTTTTAGGCCAAGAGTTACAACCTCCCCCAGAGAGACCTCCCTGACTACTCAAATACACATTATTCATCCATTAACTTCTATAGCACTTGGTCTACTGGGTGTTGCTTCCCAAATGATCATGTAAGCGTTTATCACTTGATATTCTGCTGGCACTGGTTGAGAGAAGGCTTTGGAGCCAGGTACTAGTGTTCAGAGCAGCTGTGAATCTTTGGGCAAGTTACTTAAGCCCTCTGTGCCTCTACTTCCTCATCTGTACCAATGGGAAAAATAATGGTTCCTATCCTCACAGAACAGTGGTAATTATTAGATGAGTAACAGAGGAAAGGGCTTAGAATAAACAATACCTAGCATATAACAGCTGTTTAACTAGTGGATACTATTATTTTTAAATTTCAATAGAAAAGACTGGATCTTCAATTCTATATTCCCCATAATGCCCAACAGAATCAAATATGGCAATGAAGGGAAGTGTTTGCTGACTGAATCAAAGAAAAAAACCTAGCCTTCCTAAGCTAATGGATAAAAAATGCACCGGTATAGGGGCACCTGGCTGGCTCAGTCAAAAGAGCATGCCACTCTTGATCTTAGTCATGAGTTTGAGTCCCATGTTGGGTGCACAGATTATTAAAAATGAATAAATAAACATACGGGTGTAAGAGTTAATTTAACCTTTTGAAGGGAAACTTTCAAAAGCTCAAGTTACTAAAATTAGACATTAGCCTTCAAATTTACTTCCTCTAAGCACTTCCCTTCTTTTCTGAGTTGGCCTTAAGTCTCATTCTTAAGAAATTATTTTTTTTCAAGTAAGTCTTACAAGGGGACCTGAGTGGCTCAGTTGGTTGGGTGTCTGACTTCAGCTCAGGTCATAATCTCACGGTTCGTGGGTTCAGGCCGCATCAGGCTCTGTGATGACAGCTCAGAGACTGAAGCCTGCTTTGGATTCTGTGTCTCCCTCTCTCTCTGCCCCTCCCCCATTCATGCAGTCTGTCTCTCAAAAATAAGTAAAAATGGTAAAAAAAAAAAATTAATCAAATAAGACTTACAAGCAACAAACTATTATATATAAAACACCCTAGTCCATATATTCATGTATGAAATATCATAAAGGGGAAGAGGGAAAAAGACTAAAGCATCTATCTTATCATCTTCTATATGGGAAAAAAAGCCTTGAAGACCAAGTAAGCACTCTTGAGAGTTTTTTAGGTTTATTATTATTATTTTTCAATAATCTCTACACCCAATGTGGGGATCGAATTCTCATCTCCAAGATCAAGAGTCATACGCACTACTGACTGAACCAGCTATGCACCCCACTCTTGGAATATTTTAAAGCAGCAATTTCAATTGTTCTGTATAGATTCATTATGGGAGATTAAAAAATAATTAACAGCTAAAGCACTGAAGATTGCAAACTATTTTGCAAATTAGAACAAATTAAAGGATACCTGAATACAGTGGTGTTTTTTCAAAAACTGAAACTCCTCCCAATCTAGCAAATAACTGTTTTTTAAGGCCAAGTGTTTTTAAGGCCTATAAGGATTCCTTTCTTGTATTCTAGTAAGTGTTTCCAAACAGTAGAGAAAGGGCCTAGAAATTGTGCATTACCATTACTGTACCTTTTTTTTTTTTTTAATATTTTTATTTATTTCTAGGAGAGAGAGAGAGAGAGACAGCGTGAGCAGGGGAGGGTCAGAGACAGAGAGAGATACAGACTCGGAAATAGGCTCCAGGCTCTGAGCTGGCAGTCAGCACAGAGCCCAACGTGGGGCTCGAACCCACGAACTGCGAGATCATGACCTAAGCGAAAGTCGGACACTTAACCGACTAAGCCACCCAGGCACCCCGACCATTACTGTATCTTATCTTATGAATAATCTTGACTTTTCACTACAGTTGGAGGAAGATATGATCACATATACTCCAATCCCTATTCCATCCACACATTCTAGAAGGAGCTACTTGACACATGTTTTCAAAGAGTTCCAGGTGATTCTTAACCACCTCTCCACCCCACCTAAAACACTACCAACAACCTTACGTGACCAAACATGACACTTGGGTTTCAAAATCTGAGTCCCATTCTGTATATATCTAATGAGAAAACAGCATCTACCATATGGACTACTCAGTAAAAACAGAAATGTTATGTCCCATGTAGACTAACCAAAGTAAAAGGTTGTTTTTTTTTCCCTTGGGGGGGGGACAGAGAAAGAAAGGAGAACCCCACTGACAGCACAGAGCCCAATGTGACGCTTGATCCCATAAAATGTGAGATCATGACCTGAGCTGAAATCAAGAGTCAGACGCTTAACCAACTGAACTACTCAGATGCCCCTGTGGTTCTTTTTTCTTTTTTTAAGTTCATCTATTTATTTTGGGAGAGAGTGGGAAAGAGAATAATGGGGGAGGAGAGAGAGAGAGAGAGTGAGAGGGAGGGAGAGAGAAGAGAGAGAGAGAATTCTAAGCAGGCTCTATGCTGTCAGCACAGAGCCCAATACAGGGCTTGATCTCTTGAACCAGGAGATCATAACCTGAGCTGAAATTAAGAGTCAGATGCTTAACCGACTGAGCCACCTAAGCACCCCCAAAGTAAAAGATTCTGATGGAAATTAATTTCAGTTATAGGCAGCAATAGATGACTTACAGGCAGCTGACAATAGTGCTAAAGGAGCTATGCTACTTAAGAGTTAATCTAGGCTCTATCATTAGCTTTGTGCCCTATTAGTTTCCTTTAGTGTGAAGTGGGGAATGAAATCTAAACAGGGTTAGTATGAAGATTAAATAAGACAAAAAGAGCTAACCTACTGAAAACAGGTCAGTGTTCAATAAAGATTTATTATTATTATTTAGGTCTCATTTTGGACACATGGTTAACTCCCTCCAAATTCCAACTGTCCAGAACTTGAAGACCAGTTTATAATATGGCCTAACCTGGAAAGAATGTTATTTCTCCTAAAATGAAAATTTCATCAGTCTAGCAAATATAGCTGACCCTGAACAATACCGTTTTGAACTGCACTGGTCCACTTAATATGTGGATTTACAGTAGGCTACTAAATGTATTTTCTGTTATGATTTTTGTTTCTTTTTAAGTAGGATCCATGTCCAATGTGAGGCTTGAACTCATGACCCTAAGATCAAGAGTCACATACTTTCATGACTGAGCCAGCCAGGTGTCTCTCTTATGATTTTCTTAGTACTGTATCTTTTTCTCTAACCTTTTTTTTTTTAAGTTTATTTATTTTGAGAGAGACAGATATAGCACGAGCAGGGGTGGGGCAGAGAGAAAGAGGGAGAGAGAGAATCCCAACCAGACTCCACACTGTCAGCACAGAGCTTGATGCAAGGCTTGAACTCATGAACTGTGAGATCATGTTCTGAGCCAAAATCAAGAATCAAACACTTAACTGACTGAGCGACCCAGGTGTCCCTCTGGCTTACTTTACTTTAAGACTACAGCACATGGGGCACTGAGTAGCTCAGTCACCTAAGTCTCTGACTCTTGAGTTCGGCTCAGAACATGATCTCACAGTTTGTGAGTATGAGCCTTGGATTGGGCTCCATGCTAAAGGTGTGGGACCTGGTTGGGATTCTCTTTCCCTCTCTCCACCCCATCCCTGCTCATTTCTGTGCACATGTGCTCTTTCTCTAAAAAATAAATAAAACTTAAAAAAAAATACAGTATATTACACATTTATCATACAATATACATGTTAGCTGACTGTTTATGTCATCAATAAGGCTTCCAATCAACAGAAAGCTGTTAGTAGTTATGTATTTGGGAAGTCAAGTTATACTCAGATTTTTGGCTGCACAGGGGTCAGTGCCCCTTACCCCTATGTTGTTCAAGAGTCAGCTGTAATTAGTTTCTTATTTTTTTTTTAATGTTTTTTATTTTTAGGAGAGAGAGAGAGAGACAGCATGAGCAGGGGAGGGTCAGAGAGAGAGGGAGTCACAGACTGAAATAGGCTCCAGGCTCTGAACTGGTAGTCAGCACAGAGCCCGACGCGGGGCTCGAACCCACGAACCGCGAGATCATGACCTAAGCGAAAGTCGGACGCTTAACCGACTAAGCCACCCAGGCGCCCCTGTAATTAGTTTCTTAAAGTATGTATCAAATCCATACTTCATCCCACCCTCTTTCCTATTGAAAAAAATAATAAATTATTACTTAGCTTATCTCTCACTGCCTGGAATTATAGGCTCACATGCTTCATCCAAAAGCCTTGGGATTATACATTTCTAAAGTCAGAATTTTTCAGATTTCAGAAAGATAATATGGTGCAAATGCCAAATACTCTGTAACATACCCAATGGGTTCATAGTTTTCAGCAAAATAAATGAACATTCATATAAGTAGGATAAAGACTAAACAACCTCTCATCAGTTCAGGTCAGGTTTTGCCATCAAATGGGCTTGTGGTCTTCAGAACTTTCCAAAAGAAAGTTATGACCATCCCTAACCCAATGCCAATTTATTTTAAAATATAAACATATCATCACATTATTCTCAATACTTTTTAAGCACTTTTTCTAATGCTCTCAAGTCTAATTTTCCCCTAATAACTATGCTATTATCTCAGAGAAGTGGACTAAGCCCTTCCTGCTATTTCTCTTGGGAAATTAAAACAAAATAGGCTTTAAATTGGGTAATTTGGGGGCTGGGTGTGATGTGCATTTAAGCTAAACTTCAGAGCTGACAGTAATTTGAATTCTACAACCTAAATTAGCTGAATGATTTCAATAACTTGTTTAGGGACTATACACTTTACAATATTTATTTTCTTAGACCGATAGTTAAATCTGACTCTGTGCACAATTTTTAGCAGATATGGAGCCACCAAAGATGTTTCAGATGGTGCTATTTGGTTATAATGCATGTATTATATAGACATTTATTGACCAAACATTCATTATAAGCAGACACAAAACAGTTCTTTAGCTGAGAAACAGTTATAGAAATAATCCAACTGAATAACTATGCTGCTTCTGCTGGATCAAGATCTTTACAATATTTTGGAAAGATAATGAATAAATTCCAATGCAGATAAAATAATCACAGCCTTAAAATGATTTAGCCTTAAAATGATTTAAGATAATTATAATTTTACCTCTTACTTCTACAAAGGGACTAATTACACAAAAGAAAGAGTGATGATTACAGCAAGCTTTTTACCATTTCTCAACCACTGAAGAAATAAAGCATTTAATACAGCATAGCTTTAGACATGACTTAATTTTTTAACTTTTTACTATACTCATTACTTTAAACACAGTGGGCACAGAGATTAGAAGTTGAGTTAGGGGTGCCTGGGAAGCAGAGTCAGTTGAGCATACAACTTTGGCTCTTGGCTCGCTCACAGTTTGTGAGTTCCAGCCCTGTACCAGGCTTGCAGCTGTCAGCGCAGAGCTAGCTTTGAATCCCTTGTTCCCCTCTCTCTGCTCTGCCCCAACTCAGGCTCTCTCAAAAACAAAGTAAAATAAAATTTAAAAAGTTAAGGGGCACCTGGGTAGATCAGTTGGTTAGGCATCAACTTCAGCTCAGTTCATGATCTCATGGTTCATGAGTTCAAGCCTTGCTTTGGGCTCTGGGCTGACAGCTCAGAGCCTGCAGCCTACTTTGGACTGTGTCTCCCTTTCTCTCTGTCCCTCCTGGGCTCATGCTCTGTCTCTCTCTCTCTCCCAAAAATAAATGAACATTTAAAAAAATGTTTTAAAACAGAGTTCATAAAACTTACCTTTTTGACATCCATGTGCCTCAATTATGTACTCTAGTTTGAAATTTTATATCCTGTTGTACCCCCTTCTCCACAAAGGATACATCCCAAGACCCCCAGTGGATGCCTGAAACCACAGATGGCACTGAACCCTATAAATACCATAAATACTTTTCCTGTACATACCTACCTATGATAAAATATCATTTACTAATTATACACACCAAGAGACTAAAAAATAACTAATAGTAAAATAGAAAAATTACAATATACAATGAGTTATGTGAATGTAGTCTTTCTCTACCCCCTCAAAATACCTTATTGCATTGTACTTGAGGTGATAAAATGCCTATGTGATGAGATGAAATGAGGTGAATGATGTAAGTAAGCACTGTGATGTAGCATTAAGCTGCTACTGACTTTCTGACATGTGAAAAGTGAGGATCATTACTTCTGGACCATGGTCGACCAGAACAGAAATCAAGGATAAGAACCGGTGTGTGTTTTATTTTATTTCTCTCTCCAGATAAGTTGTTATGAATCAGTATTATAAAGATGATTATTATAAAAGCAAAAGTTCTGTAGTCTTTTAGAAACTGAAAAAAATTCTTAAAAGAAATTTTAAGACTCATGAAAATCCTGTGAATTTCACTCAGAAGGATGATGATCCTAATGCACATTAAAAAGTTCCTCCCAACCCAGGATATTTGTTGTTGTTAATTTTTTTTAATGTTTTATTTATTTCTGAGACAGAGGGAGAGACAGCATGAACAGGGGAGGGTCAGAGAGAGAGGGAGACGCAGAATATGAAGCAGGCTCCAGGCTCTGAGCTATCTGTCAGCACAGAGCCCGAAGCGGGGCTCAAACCCACGAACCGTGAGATCATGACCTGAACCAAAGTCGGACGCTCAATTGACTGAGCCACCCAGGCGCCCCAACCCAGGTTTTGTCAATGCTTCTGCAGGACGGTGTACTGTCAATGCAAGCTGTGCAAAAAATACTCTGAACGAAATCTAGGTACTATTTGTTGTATTACAGATACGAAAATATATAAATCCCAAGATACTATCTTATGAAATTACAAAACCCAAAGCCAACAACCACCCTCAGCCAAAACAATATCCTATAACTCAGGCTCTTAACCCAGGGCATCTTCCTTCCTTCCTTTGCCCTTAATGCGTCCCACCTACCCTTCTCCCACTTAGATAACTCATACTTTAGGCTAAGTCAGTATCTCAGAGTGTTCCCTGATCTCCCAATTTAGATCAGGCCCCTTGGATACTCCCACAGCACCAAACTTTTCTTTCTGCTTCACTCATCACACCCCTCCAAAGTCTCTTCCTCCCAAACTCCATTAGTATAAGAATCATATCTGTCTTATTAACCACTGTCAGACAAGCATAGGTGCAAGCACACAGCAGTTAAGTGTTCAAATAATAAACCTGAAAAAAAAATACATTTCCAGGAGCAAAGAAGCTTTATACAACCAATGTGGCAAACACAGATTTTAAAAAGAAAATAGTTACAACATCAGCCGTGTACACTAGTGGTGAGGCTACTTCCTAGGAGTCTACAAGAATCCACTCTCACAGAATTATAGAAACCTCTCATATAATCAGAAACTTAATTGGGGCACCTGGGTGGCTCAGTAGGTTGAGCGTCTCACTTCAGCTCAGTTGGTGATCTCACAGTTTGTGAGTTTGAGTCCTGCACTGGGCTGTGTGCTAACAGCTCAGAGCCTGGACCCTGCTTTGGATTCTGTCTCCCTCTCTGCTCTTCCCCCACTCACACTCTCTCTATCTCTCAAAAGTAAACATTAAAAAAAAAAAAAGGAAATTTAAATTATCTGTCACAGGAGTGCTAAAACTCAGATCCTCCCTATGAACTCATTTGCTCTTATTTTATAAACGACTCTTTAAGTCTAACTGAACAGTAGCTGAATTCACAGCAGTTTAGAAAAATGCACACGTGGATGAGAAAGAGGTGCAGCCTATGACAAGACACAGGACACAGAAAACCCTGTAAATCAGGTTCAGAAACATAAAATGGGGAGGGAGAGAAGTGCCACTCTGGCCAGTCTTAAAGCAGGCCGACAGACTTCAAGGACAAAACTCAAACTCTTTCCCTTAGGAGGAAAGAGGTCATTTGTTACATGGAGAAGCTTAAGTCCCAGATATTGTAAGACAGGGAAAAATACATCCACTGAAGAAATAAAACAAATTTTAAAGCTTAAGAGAAAGCAAACTTCAGTTATCTAGAATACAATGATACTATTTCAGTGGTTTAAGTTCTCCATTTTTCCACAAGAGCCATACTGTACCTAAACACATTTGAATTCCATAAAAGTTAAGATGCCCTACAATGCATTCTCTTGAAGCAAAATTATCAGTATTATGAAACTGAAAATAAAGGTCAAAATACAGCCATTTCACCAACCAGTCCTTAATGTAACAAATTAGAATCATATTTTTGTTCAAACAATAAACCTGGTTGAAAAGCGCAGACTTTTCACAGGCACTCCCTTCCATTCTACTGATTTTGTCCTTTGTTAAAGTACACATTTGAAATGAATAGAAGGGCACCTGGGTGGCTCAGTAGGTTGAGTATCTGACTTCAGCTCAGGTCATGATCTCGCAGTTCGTGAGTTTGAGTCCGGCATCAAGCTCTCTGCTATCAGCACGGAACCTGCTTCAGATCCTCTGTCCTCTCTCTCTCTCTCTCTCTCTCTCTGTTCCTCCCCCACTAGAGCTCTTTTTCAAAAATAAACATTTAAAAATAAATAAGTGATAAATAAATAAAGTGAATAGAAGACATACTACTTCATTAAGGAAGAGGAAGAAGATCACTATACTGAATCTTTCTCAGTGCCATGGGCAGAACTGTCCTACCGACTCCTGGTTCACCTATACCTAGGACTGTGCCTGGCACACAGGAAACATCATTAAACAATCAGGAAATTAACTGAAAACATAAAGCCATTTATTTTGTTGGCAAACAACACGGGAAAATGTTTGGCAAAAAGGCTCAAACTGTCCCATTTGTTCACAATGCTCTTGGGCCTGGTACTATCGTTATTTTGCCATCTTGATTAATCAGTTGTTAAGGGCCCTTAGAGATAGAGAGCATCAGGCTTAAGGTACATGAAGGCAAGCAGAGGAGAACCCCACAAAGCCTCCAAAATACAGCCAAGTGAGAATAAACCCAAATTAAAATTTCTTTTTTGAGGCTAGAGAAAAGAAATATTTCCTTCTGGGGGCGCCTGGGTGGCTTAGTCGGTTAAGCATCCGACTTTCGTTCAGGTCATGATCTCGCGGTTCGTGGGTTCGAGCCCCACGTCGGGTTCTGTGCTGACTGCCAGCTCAGAGCCTGGAGCCTGTTTCAGTCTGTGACTCCCTCTCTCTCTGACCCTCCCCTGCTCACGCTGTCTCTCTCTCTCTCCTAGAAATAAATAAAACATTAAAAAAAATTAAAAAAAAAAAAAAGAAGAAATATTTCCTTCTGGCTTTCTAAGTAAGAATATCCGATCATTCACCTCAAAATGTAAATATCCCAGGGTTAACCTTTAATAGATGTGCAGAATCAGGATTTGACTTTGTGCAACCCAATTCTTGGTTACATTACCCACAAGACAATGCTTGTCTGGAGAACCACAATACAGGAAGAATAAACCAACTCCAGTGAGCTACCTAGGTGTTTCAGCAATGACAATGCACAGCCAGACACCTTGCGTTCTGACACAAACATCTCTATTCTTCTCAAGGCTCCACAATTAGCACGATGAAAACGCTTCAAGGTAAGGCCTGAACATCTATTTAAAACTATTTTTTTTAATAGAGGTGAAATACACATAATATAAAGTTCACCTTTTTATAGTATACATTTCAGTGACACTTAACACATTCACAATGTTGTACAACAACCAAGTCTACCTAATTCCAAAACATTTTCATTACCACAAAAGAAAATCCCATGCTTATTAAGTAGTCTATCACCAGATCCCCTTCTCCTAGCATCTGGCAACCACCAAGTCACTTTTCGTCAACAGATTTGCCATACTAGATATTCATATAAATTAAATCATACAATATATAGACGGTGTTTGGCTTCTTTTATCTAGCACAATGCTTTCAAGGTTTGTCCATGTTATACCACATATTAATACTTTGTCTTTTTAAGCAGCTGAAAAATATTCCATTGTATATATACAACCACATTTGTTTATCCACTTATCTGTTGATGGGCATTTGGATTGTTTCCACCTTTTGACTACAAAAATGGCAATACCATGAACATATATGTACAAGCACTTATTTCAGTACTTGTTTTCAATTCTTTGGGTATAGACCTAGGAGTAGAATTTTGGGTTGTATGTTAACTCTATTTAACCATTTGAGGAACTGCCAAACTTTTTCCCACAGTGTATGCTATTAAGTATCTTGGGAAACAGTCACTCAGACCTATTGTTAAGGGAAAGAATAAGATGCATAACAATGTGATGTGTAACAGCATGTTTCTAAAAAAAGAAAAATATGTAATAATACATATAGACACAGTATCTCTAGAAGGATATATAGAAAAGTTACATGGTTTTCTTTAAAGGAGGACCTTGGGAGGCTGAGATGGAAGAAAGGCTTTTACTTGTCATGCCCACCCTTTTCCCAATGTTTCATACACATGCTTCATCAACTCCCTTACCCTAATATTTTTAAATTAAAAAAACTTAAATGTTTTTTAAAAATTTATTTCTGAGAGAGAGAGAGAGAGAGAGCGAGCGAGCGAGCGTGAGCAGGGGAGGGTCAAGGAAAGATGTAGATACAGAATCTGAAGCCTCCTCCAGGCTCTGAGCCTGATGCAGGGCTTGAACCCATGAACTGTGAGATCATGACCTGAACTGAAGTCAGATGCCTACCCAGGTGCCCCATGTTTTTAAATTTTTTGAAACTAATCTTTACACCCAACATGGGGCTCACACTCACAACCCTGAGATCAAGAGTCAAATGCTTAACAACTGAGCCAGATAGGAGCCTCAATAAAATATTTTTAAAGTGTAAAGAAAGTAATAACAATGAGAGGGGGAATATGCTCTGGAATAGGAAGACTATACGTGTTTTTAGTCAACTCTAACCCCAACGTGGGGCTTGAACTCATGACCCCAAGATCAAGAGTCACATACTCTTCCAAATGAGGCAGCCAGGCACCCCAATTTTTTATTATAAACTTTTTTGTATGATTTTATTATTACCTAGTGCATTATCCCCTCTTTTCTTATTGTAGTAAAATACACATAATACAAGGGTGCCTGGGTAGATCAGTCAGTTAAGCATCTGACTTTGGCTCAGATCATGATCTGTCCATGAGTTTGAGGTCAGCATCAGGTTCTGGGCGGACAGCTCAGAGCCTGGAGCCTGCTTCGGATTCTGTATCTCTCTCTCTCCCCCTCCCTTGCTTGTGCTCTTGTCTCTCTTTCTCAAAAATAAACATTAAAAAAATTTTTTTTCAATATACATAACATAAAATTTACCATTTTAACTGACTGGGTACCACCCAGGTACCCTCCCCCCATCTTAACCATTTTTAAGCACATAGTTCAGTGGTATTAAATATATTCACATTGTTATACAACCATCACCACCATCTATTTCCATTTAAAAAAAAACTAGTTAAAAAAGGAAAATTTAGGGGGTAGGGCACTTGGGTGGTTCAGTCAGTTAAGCACCCACTTCAGCTCAGGTCATGATCTTGCATTCTCAGTTCTAGCCCTGCATTGGGCTCTGTGCTGACAGCTCAGAGCCTAAAGCCTGATTCAGATTCTGTCTCCCCCTCATTCTGCCCCTCTCCCACTTATGCTCTGTCTCTCCCTCTGAAAACTAAATAAAAACATTATAAAAAATTTTTAGAGAAAACTTAAGGGGCATCTGGGTGACTCAGTAGGTTGAGTGCCCGACTCTTGATTTCGACTCAGGTAATGATCCCAGAGTCATGGGATCCAGCCCCACATTAGACTCTGCACTGAGCATGGAACCTGCTGAAGATTCCCCCCTCCCTCCCTCCCTCCCTCCCTCCCTCTCTCTCTCTCACTGCCTCTCTCCCCCCTCTTACCCTCTCTCTTAAAAAATGTAAGGGGGAGCTTGGGTGCCTCTGTCGGTTGAGTTTCCAATTCTGGATACTGGCTCAGGCTGTGATCTCGCGGTTTTGAAACTGTCCTGCACGGGTCTCTGCACTCAGCACCGACCCCACTTAGTACTCTCTCCCACCCCCGGGTCCTCCTCCCCTCATTCGGTCTCTGTCTCAAAATTTAAAAAATAAATAAACAAATAAATAAACAGGGGCGCCTAGGCAGCTTAGTCGGTTAAGCACCCGACTTTGGCTCATAATCTCACGGCTCGTGAGTTCAAGCCCCACATCAGGATCTATGCTGACAATTCCGAGCCTGGAGCCTACTTCAGATTCTGTGTCCTTCTCTCCCTCTGTCCCGCCCCTGCTCATGCTCTACCTCTCTCTCAAAAATAAATAAACATTAGAAAAATGTAAAAATCAGGGTGCCTGGGTGGTTCAGTCGGTTGAGCGTCTGACTTCGGCTCAGGTCATGATCTCATGGTTCGTGGGTTCAAGCCCCTGCTCATGCTGTCTCTCTCTCTCTCAGAAATAAAAACATTAAAAAAAATTTTTTTTTAAATTTTTTTTTTATTTAAAAAAAAATTTTTTTTTTTAATGTTTTATTTATTTCTAGGAGAGAGAGACAGCAGTGAGCAGGGGAGGGTCAGAGAGAGAGGGAGTACAGACTGAAACAGGCTCCAGGCTCTGAGCTGGCAGTCAGCACAGAGCCCGACGCGGGGCTCGAACCCATGAACCGCGAGATCATGACCTAAGCGAAAGTCGGACGCTTAACCGACTAAGCCACCCAGGCGCCCCCCATTAAAAAATTTTTTAAATGTAAAAATAAAATTAAAAAATAAAACAAAACATTAAAACAAAAAATAAAAATCAGAACAAGTATTTCTACTAAAGGAGAAAACTACCATGTATTGACCACTGTGCTCTTCATATATTATTTCATCAAAAATTCCTACAAAAAAATGTAATCTTCATTTCATAGATACAGGTCCTGAGGCTCAAAGAAATAACCTGGTTAAAGGTATATACATACACAATCCTTCTATAGCAGAACTTCTTTGTCATTATACAGCCGTCAGTATTTTTGGTGAAAAAACTGGTAAGCATAGCCTCACTTTTATTTTCTTAAATAATGTTTATTTTTGAGAGAAAAGGAGAGTACAAGCAAGGAAGGGGCAGAGAGAGAGGGAGACAATGAATCTGAAGCAGCCTGACACAGGGCTTGAACCCATGAACTGTGAGATCATGACCCGAGCCAAGCATGAAGCTGGATGCTTAACGACAGCCACGCAGGGACTCCTGGTGTTTTGTTTTTTAATGTTTTATTTATTTCTAAAGGAGAGAGAGAGAGAGAGAGAGAGACAGCGTGAGCAGGGGAGGGTCAGAGAGAGAGGGAGTCACACACTGACACAGGCTCCAGGCTCTGAGCTGGCAGTCAGCACAGAGCCCGACACGGGGCTCGAACCCACGAACCGCGAGATCATGACCTAAGCGAAAGTCGGATGCTTAACCGACTAAGCCACCCAGGCGCCCCGGGACTCCTGTTTTTAAATACAATGTAGAAATACACAATCAAGAAAACAAATTTCAAACAGTCTCCCCTCTTATAAGGGAGGCCATCAATCAAACCACCCTAATGAATTACTCAAAATATTTAAGGAAAATAAAATTTTTTTAATGTTTTATTTATTTCTGAGAGAGAGAGAGAGAGAGAGAGAGAGAGAGAGAGAGAGACAGCATGAGCAGAGGAGGGTCAGAGAGAGAGGGAGACACAGAATCTGAAACGGGCTCCAGGCTCTGAGCTGGCTATTAGCACAGAGCCCAACATGGGGCTCGAACCCATGAACCGTGAGATCATGACCTGAACTGACTGAGCCACCCAGGCCCCGCATGGAAAAAAAAGAAACCTTTAAACATTTTTTAAAATATCAATTTATTGGGGCGCCTGGGTGGCTTAGTGGATTAAGCGTCCGACTTTCGCTTAGGTCATGATCTCGCGGTTTGTGGGTTCGAGCCCCGCGTCGGGCTCTGTGCTGACTGCCAGCTCAGAGCCTGGAGCCTGTTTCAGTCTGGTGACTCCCTCTCTCTCTGACCCTCCCCTGCTCACGCTGTCTCTCTCTCTCTCTCCTAGAAATAAATAAAACATTTAAAAAAAAAATAAATAAATAAATAAAATATCAATTTATTTATTTTGAGGGAGGAGGAGAAAGAGGAGGAGGAGAAAGTGAGCAAGGGAGAGCACAGACAGAGAGAGAGACAGAGAATCCCAAGCAGGCTCTATGCTGTCAGCACAAAGCCAATGCGGGCTTGATCTCAAAAACTGTAAGACAATGACCTTAGCCAAAATCTAGAGCTGGACACCCAACTGACTGAGCCACCCAAGTAGCCCTTAAAGGAGAAATATCAAGACTTGTGGACAACACAGCGTATATGCAGTAGTGCTAGGCTAGTTGTCTCCTTATGCCCAGCAGTTGCACTGAGCTAATTTTGCCAGGGACCAGGGATTCAGTAAGCCACATCTTCCAATTTATCAGCAAAGCCTGTGATCACTCATTACAATATACTGTGAATCCCTCTACTTCTACTGTTATCATTCTTGTCCAAGTCACGATCATCTGTCACTGGATTTAAACCACCTCCAACAGATCTTGCTATCTCCATTTTTGCCACCCTATAGTCTGTTCTCCATATGTGGGCTAGAAATCTAAATAAATCATGTCACATCACTCCTGTTAAAAACCCTTTAATACCTTTCCAATGCATTTTGAATGAACTCTAAATTCCAAGTTTCTAAAAGATTTGGCCCTTGCCTACCTATAAGACTTTATTTCTTCCACTCTTCCCACTTCCTCTTTAGACTCCAGCCATTCAAATTTTTCTGTTTTCTAAATAAGACAACCCATTCCTTACCTATCATCAGTTTCCCCTACTAGAACAGTAACTCCATAAGCAAGACTATTCGTATTTTTATAACTATTTACACCTGAAGTGCTTTCTACTTTGTCAGTAACACTGAGAAAAGTAGATAGTATGATTAAAAACTAACAGACTTTTCAGTTCCAAATCAAATGTGTTCATATTTTTAGGAATAAAGATACTGTAAAACAAACAAAACCTCTTTGAGGGCAGGGACTTTTTATTTTTTTAATGTTTATTTATTTTTGAGACAGAACATGAGTGGGGGAGAGAGAGAGGGAGAAGGATACACAGAATCTGAAGCACAGGCCCGACGTGGGGCTCAAACTCAAGAACTACGAGATCATGACCAGAGCCGAACTTGGACACTTAACCGACTGAGTCACCCAAGTGTCCGGGATTTTTATTTTTTAATGTGTAAGTTAGTTTATTTTTAAGTAAGTTTTAAGCCCAAAGGGGGCTTGAACTCATTACCCCTCAGATTACCCTGCATGCTCTAGGGGTACCTGGGTGGCTCAGCTGGTTAGGTGTCTGACTCTTTAATTTTGGCTCACTTCATTATCTTAGTTTGTGAGAAGAAGCCCAAATTGGGCTCTGTGCTGACATCACGAAGCCTTCTTGGAATTCCCTCTCTCTCTGCATGAGAGACAGCGTCTGAGTACGCACGCACTCTCTCAAAATAAACTTTAAAAAAGATAAAAAACAGAAGTAATGAGATGGGAATGGTCTAGATGTAAAAGAGGTATAACAGTGAGTTCCATCTCCTTAAAGATTACGAGAGAGATTAAGAAATCTTTCTTCATCTAGGGGCGCCTGCGTGGCTTAGTCGGTTAAGCGTCCGACTTTCGCTTAGGTCATGATCTCACGGTTCGTGGGTTCGAGCCCCGCGTCGGGCTCTGTGCTGACTGCCAGCTCAGAGCCTGGAGCCTGTTTCAGTCTGTGACTCCCTCTCTCTCTGACCCTCCCCTGCTCACGCTGTCTCTCTCTCTCTCTAGAAATAAATAAACATTAAACAAAAAAAAAAAAAAAAAAAAGAAATCTTTCTTCATCTGAAGAAGAAATACCACTTAAAAGTAAAAAAGATGGGGCACCTGGGTGGCTTAGTTGGGCGTCTGACTTTCGCTTAGGTCATGATCTCGCGGTTCGTGGGTTCGAGCCCCGCGTCGGGCTCTGTGCTGACTGCCAGCTCAGAGCCTGGAGCCTGTTTCAGAGTCTGTGACTCCCTCTCTCTCTGACCCTCCCCTGCTCACGCTGTCTCTCTCTCTCTCTCTCTCTCTCTCCTAGAAATAAATAAAAAACATTAATTAAAAAAAAAAAAAAAGTAAAAAAGATGGAGCACCTGGGTGGCTCAGTCGGTTAAACGTCCGACTCCGGCTCAGGTCATGATCTCATGGTTCGTGGGTTCAAGCTCCACGTCAGGCTCTGTGCTGACAGCTAGCTCAGAGCCTGGAGCCTGTTTCGGATTCTGTGTATCACTCTCTCGCTGACCCTCCCCTGCTCACACTGTCTCTCTCTCTCTCTCTCTCTCAGAAATAAACAAACATTAAAATAAAATAAAAGTAAAAAAAAAAGTTGTAGAAGTACCTTATGGAGAGGTAGGAAAATAAGACTAGAGAGAAAAGGTATGGAATAAAATAAAGAACTCAAGATTGGTGAAGAGAATCATTAATGCACTCACATTTCTCCAGAACTTACATTAATATACAATAATCTCTCTTCCATGGGAAGAGAAGAGTAAAAGAAGAGGCTTCTATTTACATACCTTACAAGTGTGCTGCAAGACCCACGGCCTGTGTGCCAGAAGTTCTACAAATACCTTGAACTTCTCAGATGAAAGGCACTATAAAAATATAAAAATATCAGGAATTATGTCTATTCACTTTATAATGAAAAAAAAAAAATCAAAGCACAGGATATAAACAGGCTCGCCCAAAGTTCCCCGAAGTAATTTAGAATCCAGAAGAGGGAAAAAGTATAGAATTTAATCTTTGATTGATATTATAAAATGTATCACAATTATACAAGTTTTAGCCTCCTTTACTTAACAAAACATATACAATCAACCTTATTTTGTAAATATTATAAATACTGCCCTTTTAAAAGATAAAACAAATGAATCCTACATATTTTAATCTTCCAACATTTTATTATAAACATTTTCAAACACAGAACGAAGTTGAAAGAATCTTACAATGAACACCTGTATCCCTGTCACCTAGATTACCATGAACATTTGAATAACTTGCTTTATCTAATTATATATTCTTTTTTTAATTTTTTAAAAAATGTTTCATTTATTTCTGAGAGAGAGAGAGACAGCGTGAGCAGGGGAGGGTCAGAGAGAGAGGGAGACAGAGAATCTGAAACAGGCTCCAGGCTCTGAGCTAGCTGTCAACACAGACCCCGACGCAGGGCTCGAACCCACAAATGGTGAGATCATGACCTGAGCCGAAGTCAGATGCCTAACCGACTGAGCTACCCAGGCGCCCCTAATTATATATTCTAAATACAATTAAGAGAAATTAGAGAAATTACAGGCTGAAAGGCAACTGTCAGAAAAATCAATGGTTTCAAAAAAAAAAAAAAAAAAAGGATGAAGTCATTAGGTCAAGGAAGATAATTATTCAGAAATCCTTCTGATACTTGTCAGCGATGATCAGTATTAATTTACTATTTAAAGTCAGAATGGGGGGCGGGGCGCCTGGGTGGCTTAGTCGGTTAAGCGTCCGACTTTCGCTTAGGTCATGATCTCACGGTTCGTGGGTTCGGGCCCCGTGTCGGGCACTGTGCTGACTGCCAGCTCAGAGCCTGGAGCCTGTTTCAGTCTGTGATTCCCTCTCTCTCTGACCCTCCCCTGCTCACGCTGTCTCTCTCTCTCTCCTAGAAATAAACAAAACATTAAAAAATAAATAAATAAAGTCAGAATGGGGGGGGGAGGGAGAAAAGGGAGGGGGCTGGCTGGGTAGCTCAGCTGGTTAAGCATCCAACTTCAGCTCAGGTCATGATCTCACAGATCATGAGTTCAAGCCCCCTGTCAGGCTCTGGGCTCTGTGCTGACAGCTCAGAATCTGAAGACTGCTTCGGATTCTGTGTCTCCCTCTCTCTCTCTGCCCCCCCCACTCATGCCTTCTCTCTCTCAAAAATAAATAAAAACATTTAAAAAAATAAAGTCAGAATGGAGGGACACCTGGCTGGCTCAGCTGGAAGAATGTATGATTTGATCTCAGGGTTGAGTTTGAGCCCCATATTGGGTGTAGACATCACTTAAACTTTTTAAAAAATTTTTTAAATGTTCAAGAGCATGAGTGGGGGAGGGGCAGCAAAAGAAGGAGATACAGGATCTGAAGCAGGCTCCAGGCTCTAAGCTGTCAGCACAGGGCTCGAACCCATGGACCACAAGATCATGACCTGAGCCGCAGTTGGACGTTTAAGTGACTAAGACCCAGGCACCCCTAAACTTTTATGTTTTTGTATTTAGTTTTGAATGAGAGAGAAAGAGAGAGACAGAACGTGCGCATAAGCTGGGGAGGGGCAGAGAGAAAGAGGGAGGGAGACACAGAATCTGAAGCAAGCTCTAGGCTCCAGCTGTCAGCACAGAGGCCGACACAGGACTCGAACCCATGAACTGTGAGATCATGACCTGAGGCGAAGTCAGAAGCTTAACTGACAGAGCCACCCAGTTGCCCCTTAAACTTTTAAAACATAAATAAAGTCAGAATGGACTCAGATCTACCTCTACTCTTAATGAAGGAGTCTAGTTATTTGTTTAGTATCAGATCATATCATTCCCCTGCTTAAAAAAAAAAAAATCTAATGATTTCTCATCTCAGAACAAACCCAAAGAACTTCCTATATCCTAAAAGCCTTACATGAGCTGGTCTCCGGTCACCTCTCTTTCATTTTACCTTCGAGTTCTCTCTTTACTCCACTCCAAACATTTCAGCTGCTTATGTTCTCCTTTCTACCTTCACCTGAACAGTAAGATATTATAAACATGCTTAATTAAACACGTTTATTTTATCCACCCTCTTGATAAGAAAAAAATCAAGCTCAGTTTGGGACAAACTGCAAACTGGGTACAGTGTAAGAGTGTATCTCATATTTTGACCATTATTAACTATAAAATGTTACTCAAAATCATCTGGAAGAAACACCAATAAATTCAGACCAACACCCAAAATGAGAAGCTCCAATGCCTAGCTGATTTTTAGTCACATGACTACCGTAATTATGAGTATATAAAGCCTTCACTTAATACTGCAGTACCACAGATTATTAAATGAGTCACTTTAAATAGAAACACTTGAAATAGGAATTTTACATTAATTACTAACTTCAAACTGTCTTGAAATTTTTAATTTAGTAAACTCAAAAGTACTTAACAGTGAGCCTATACCCAAAGAGCAAGCAAGAGTACAGTTAAGACACACTAACATAAGTTTACAATTTAGTTACATTAACGTATAGGTGCAGGCAAACTAACTTCCACCAGCCAGGGGCATAAAGGGATAAAGTAAGTGGTACTGGAAGGTGAAGTAACTTTTAGGTACCTTTTACTACTACAAATATATGTGATTAAAATCCAGTATGTACTGTTTATCTTTATCACTAGTAGCCATAATGCAATTAACCCCAAAGTGCTGTCCACAGAAGCTCAGCAAGCGTAAATTAGTTTTCTTAGAAGTTAAAATATCAGTCTTTCTTCTGACAGAGTTAACATAAATCTCTCAGCTCTAGGACAACTAAGAAAACCCTAAGTAGCAACTCTTCCTCTTGTCACTGCTTCAGCTCCACTCCATAGACAGGAAAACACCTCAAGATCTACCTGTTTCCAATCTAATATGATTCAGGACTATGAGACTACTCTAGCAAAACCACCACCACACACATAATACACAGGGAACTATTTACTTGATATGTGCAGTTTCTCTCCATCCACCTCAAATCAATAGTCAAAAGAGCCCCTCAGTCACATGATAATATCATAGTCTGACCTAATTATGTTGGATTTGGAACAGGGGAGTCTCAGCCTCCCTCTGGAAGAAGCCGGTCCCTCAGGAAGACCCAAACACCTAATGCCAAAACTAGGCCAAGCAGGAACCCTGTATATTCATTTATCTATTCCAATCAACTGCAGGACCATCCAGTTTCAAAAAGAGTGTTGTTTAAAGCTAAAGAACTGAAATTTGTTTAGAAAATGAATTTTTCGGGGCACCTGGGTGGTTTAGTAGGTTGAGTGTCGGACTTCAGCTCAGGTCATGATCTCAGGGTTTGTGAATTCGAGCCCAGTACTGGGCTCTGTGCTGACAGCTCAGTGCCTGGAGCCTGCTTAGGATTCTGTCTCCCCCTCTCTCTCTGACCCTCCCCTGCTCACACTGTGTCTCTCTCTCAAACATAAACATTTAAAATTTTTTTTAAAACATTAATTTTTCAGATCCTCACAACACATGAGTAATACAAAAATAGAGAAAGCACTGGAAATAAGTTGTTAAATCCTTAATTTTTACTTAACTCTAAGTAAGCTGTTTGGGAATACAAGGAAATAGCACACAGGCAAAATAGTTTTGGCCTGCACCTGACTAGACATATAAGATGGGATATTTACAAAAGTCTATGGGACTCAGTTTCCTCATCTGCAAATGGAAGTCCTGAGGATTCCTTTCGGGTCTAAAATTTTGAACCTATGAAAAAGTCAGTGGATTACTATTCTCTTCTTCCCTCTAGTACAGATTTTTATGAGAAAGAGGTTATAACTCTAGGACTAGACTGACTCAAAGCAAGTTAGTTGTCTTCTATTTTGTTAGGTCCCCATGGGCCACCGGTGCTCTACAAAAGTAGATAGAACTACTCTTAAAACAATTTATCAAAAAAGAGATCCTTTAGTAAGTTATCCTTCACAATGAGGAATTAGTCTTGTACCTTCAGACCAAACAACGTCACTTGTGCCCAAAGCTCAAACCGGTATGTTCAAAGTGACAATCATGCAAAGGTACACATACGTTACACATTTGGGTGTCTGACACTAAGTGATTGAAAAATTCTCACCACATACAACATTTTTATAATATTTTTAAAAGTATTTTTCCCCTTCAGATCTGGTAGGGAGGGCTATAATCTGATTACACACCTGCAAGAAACATTCACTTCAAAAGACAATCTTAAACACAAAAAGAACCAAACAAGTCACCAACGTTGGTAAAAATTTTAAATCAGGACCATTAAAAAACATAAATAGAACCAATTCTGAGGCAAAAAGGATGCCAATTTTCCATCATAAACTACTAAACATGTTTTGGACCATATCGATTTAACTGCAAACAGTGCTATTTAATAAAGAGGGCTCGTAACCAAGTCAATCGGTAACTAAGGATATGTTTAGGTGATTCCTAATCAAGGTATGAACTGAGACTAAGCAAAAGTGCAAATTAACACTTTATTTCGATGCAACATAGTTTAAGTCATGAAAAAATGTTTAATGGGAAAATGTCCTTTCAATGCCCAAGAATCCTAACCCATAAGATTTCAACACTACCTTTTTACTTACACAATCTCCGAGTACTACATTTAAAAAGAAAATCTACCCAAAACATAACTGGACTTCACCCAGTATAAACCGGTGATTCATGTTTCATATTCAATGTAAAAGCCAAGATGGAGTTGTAAAGAGTTTCTTTCCCATTTCAACTCCGACAGCCACGCGCACCTCGCAGGGGCCGGCTGCACCGCGCGGTCGCCGGGGCCGGCTCGAAGCCCCCGCCCTGCCCTGCGCTGCCGTGAGAGGAAGCGCCGGGGACCGCGGGCGGGCGGCTGGGGATCCACCAGGCTGGCCGGGCGGGGAAGGGAGCGCGGGAGGCCGCGGGCGCGCTTCGGGGACTGCGCGGGCGGGGCCGTTTCTGTGGGGCGCGGGGCCCGGGCCAGGAGGCAGGGCAGGGGCCAGGACCCAGGGCAGCCAGCCGAAAGCAGCAGGTGGGGGCGCGGCCGCGGAGGGGCGGCAGGCGGGCAGCAGCCGGAAGGTGCCGGGCGGGCCCGGGGCACCGCGGCGCCAGGAGGGGACCCTCTCTCGCTCACCTCAGGCGACGACTCGCAATCCGACCTCACCACGCCAAGGACGCCTGTCCGCAGGTCGCAAGCTCGGAGACTACGGCGGGTGGCTGAGAGACGGCAGCAGACTAACGAGAGAACCGACGGAGGACGGCGGGCGGCGGGCAGGGAGCTCGAGCGAGCGGGGGCGGTCGGCGGCGGGAGGGCGGGGGCGACGTGCGCGCTCCCACGATATTGCCAGCAGGCTCGAGCCACAGCCCGATCACTGACCCCGCGCGCTGCACTCACAGCTCAGCTACGATTACTCAGGAGCGCGTCACGCCCTAAGCGAAGGCCTTAACCAATCCTGCAGCCGCGTGGGGGCATCACGAACTCCAGGGCTATAAAAAGACCTGGTTGCTATTTATGCTTCTCGACTCACTCATCTCATCGCTCAAGTGGGGCTGGAGTGCGCGTGCGCGGTTTTAACCTCCTCCCTAAGCTGCCAACTCTTCGCGCAAGCGAAGTAGGCTAGCTTTGCCTGGTTTTACGCGTGCGCACTAACGGGCCTGGCCCGGAGACCAGACGCCTGCGCAGTGGGAACTGCGGTGACAGTCCCCGGGGTGGGTTATGGGCCAGTCATGGCGGAGCCTTGGTCTGGGCAGTCCTTACGCAGGCTCTGCCGACCACGGTGCTGGGCGCGCTGGGCACCCTGGGCGAAAGCAGTTCCTGCGGGAGTGGGAGACCCAGGACATGCGAGTGATGACCCTCTTCGCTGCTGCTACTGTGGTTGGTGTTCGTCTCTGGGCATCCAGCTGGCGTGGGGGTTCTGCAGGGTACGGTGACAGGGCTGTATCACCGCCCAGGTGAGCTCCTCCCACTGGGACTGCATCATTGGGCTCCCAGAACCCCTAGACTACCACTGGTCCCCTTAGAACCTCATCACAACTTAACTCTGCACCTAGTCCATGCCAACACACCATTTCATGCCAGATCCCCTTGTCCACCCATCCCATTTTAACTTCCTTTGAGCCTCTATCAGACAATACCACTAGTCCTTTAGGGCCCCCACGAGACTCTTCACCAAACAACACCATTGGCCTTACACCTGACCTGGGCTGATGCCTGCTCAGATCCCCACCCCAGCCTGCTGCAGCTCTGGATGTGTTCCTGCCCCCAGGTCTGGGCAGCCCAGGGCTGGATCCACACCTGATGGCTCCACGCATTTCACTTCGTGGTGAGTAAATCTGTGCCCATCTGCAACCCCATGGCAGCAAGCAGAGGACAGGCCTGTGCTGGGAACAGGGATGAGGACAGTAAGTTCTCAGGGTAGGAGTCCACCAGTTTCTTAGCCTTTACAGCAAGCCCCAAGGTCTTCAAGTGGAGCTCAGGCTCTAATTTCTGAACAGCCCACCAATATGCTGTTCAGCAGCTGAAGTCAATTGCTATTGACAATTTCAGAAATGAAGTAGCAAGTCTGTTGGGTTTTCCACTCTACTGCAAGCCCTTCAATTAGAAGGTAGAAGCCTCTGTCCTTACTTGCATTTACTGGCCTTACCAGCCTCCTCATCTGTAAAACATCTACTCACTAATCAGAGCATTCATTCAATTAATTTCTGAGCTCCTTCCATATGGGGGAGAGGGGGGTTGGGAGAGAGCATCTAGGTCAGAGAACAAGAACAACCCAGGCCCTGTGCTGCGGAAGTCAAGGGTGCCTGGGTGGCTTAGTCGGTTAGGCGTCCGACTTTCGTTCAGGTCATGATCTTGCAGTTCAGTGGGTTCGGAGGCCCCGCGTCGGGCTCTGTGCTGACTGCCAGCTCAGCCTGGAGCCTGTTTCAGAGTCTTGTGACTCCCTCTCTCTCTGACCCTCCCCCTGCTCGCTGTCTCTCTCTCTCTCTCTCTCCTAGAAGTAAATAAAATATTTAAAAACAAAAGCAAAAAAACAAAACAGGGAGATCCAGAGATTTAAAGGGGCATGAAAATAAATAAAGGGAAGGGCGGCGGTCTAAGGGCAAGGGCAGTCAGAGTTTTCTCCCAAAACAGACACCACCTAACCTGGGGGCAAAGACCAGAGAGTGATTGGGAGGTGTACCGGGCAAAATGCAGTGAATGAGAGCAGGGCAGGAGCAAGGAGTATTGCCATGGAAAGGACAGACAAAGCTGTGACACTGGAGCTCAAACATGAAGGCATGGAGAGACACATGAGCTATCCCAAATCTCAGGAAGCTATTGAAGGACTCCGGCAAGGCTATGGCCTGATCTAATTTTGTCTTTATAACTGCCTGTTTCGTGGCAAGAGAAGATAAACGGTCCAACAGAGAGGCAAGAGGCCAGTTAGGAGTCCTGCCACTGTCAGGTCCTGGGCCCCTGGGCAGGATAGGAACACCATGGAGTAAGGAACCAGGGAGGAAGAATGTGTCAGGGAAAGGTAGGGACCCAGTGTGGGCTGTGTGAACTTAGTAGAGAGGTCTAGATTGTAGTGTGTACTGAGCCCCTCAGCCCCTAAAGGGCTGAGAGGGCCAGCCTCGAGACTGTTGTACTGCCTGTGAAATAATCCTTTTCTCTTCTCCATCACTTTTAGGGAAACAACAGCAAATGAACCTCTCAAAACCCACAGAGAATAAGGAAGGCAGCAGAGGGATCTCCAGGGACATCACCCAGTCTGCTGAGGATTCCCACACTGGGTTCTGCTGCTGCCTAAGACCCAGAGACTGCACGCGGGGAAGGGTTGGGGGGCAGGAAGTACCCAGGAGTGCTTGCAGACCTGCCCACTCCACTGCTCTTGGCCTTGCCTTCAGCAGCTCCAGAAGCATTGGGCCAGTAAAGTTTGCCTCTACCCAGATCTGGGTGCCTTAAGGAGAAAGACATGTTCCCTCCTCTCTCAGGGGTCAGCTCAAGGCGAGCCTCTGGGTTAGAGAAGGCCAGCAGTCCATTTTCTCCCTTGGCTTTTCCTCTCCCCCTTCCCATCCCTTGGAATATGACCGCATAGAAATGTCCTTGAGAAGAAACTTGAGTTGATAGCTCTGGGATTTGTAAAGGGAAGTCTGTTTTCCCAAGCTCTTGAATTTGATTTTGCTTTGTTGGCAGGGAGCCGAAACACTGGCCTGGATATGGCCTTTTACTCTGTGGTTACTTAACTGGCCATTCAAGTTAAGGCAGGGGGAGCTGGCACTATCTGAACATGGGGGCACCAAACCACTTCCTGGCCCATCTAGAGCTTTTCAGGTGTGATCCAGGCTATGGAAAATTGTCTTTCTGGATATCCAGCTCATTCATACTGCTCCCAATCCTTCTTGTTGGGAGGTTGGGTGCCTGAAAAGACTAAGCCCCGAGGGTGACCTTCTACCCTCACCACTGTAAGTGCCCATGGGGTTGTACCCTGCCTCCTCACAGAGAGATATTTAGTAGTCAGTGCTGAGTGGCCCTGCCACTTCCCATCTTGACCCAGAACCACAAAGCTTCATCCTAAGAGGCCACAGGCTCAGCTCCTCCCCCACTTACGACCCTCTCAGCCCCCAAGAACCCTCCTTCAGCAGCAGGGAGAGCCAAAGCCTAGGCAGGCCTGCCACTTACACAGTGATCGGGGAACTTCAAAGTGGTAGGAGGCTCATGCCAGTTTCTGAAAGCAGCAGGACACTAGGGCACACTCCCTTAAGGCTATGCCTATACCTGTTTCTGCTTGGCCGCGGCTACCTCAGTGTCCGCTGCCTACTTCCTCTATTAGAGATCCACAGTTCCATCTGGCGGCCTTTGACTAGGCCACCTTTGCAGCGGGGCTTACTGGAAATAGGACTGCATTGAACTCATGTACAGCCATCTACACTGGAGGTATCTTCTGGCTGGTAGGATGATGGTTCTGTAGCCTCAGCCTACCCACTGACACCACTACACATAGATCAGGGTCTCATTTTTACCCCCAGGTTCAACTAAGGACGTGGCTCATTAAACTTGGAAGTGCATCAGTTGTGTGGTTATTCAGACAGAGCAGAGATTAACGTATGTACAGGGAAACTGGAAAGGGAACACTTGGGGCTCCTGCCTCTCAGCGCCCAGAGGTGGAAGTGACACCAGCTCCTGGAAGAGCAGTGGTGGGTGCCCAATAGGGAGAGGGCACTATCCTCATTAGTTTTTATAGACCTGTCCCTCTCCAGGAGAATCCACTGTAGGCCTGCCTCAGAGCGTAGGCAAGAGGAGGGCATTGGGCTGGCACCTAGAAATCATGCAGACAAAAGACAATGAAGCTAGAGACTGGCAAACAAGAAGAAAGGAAGCTTGTTTAATGTTTTGTTAGAAGTCAGTAGAGTCCAGTAATGGGCCCCAGGGGTAAAGGTCAGCCCAGAGTAAGGCAGGTCTAGGAAGAGGCCCAGTCTGCTTTCTATAACAGCCCTGGGGCTCAGAACAGGTGGCCGAGTCTGGCATGGTTTTGCTACACTTGGCAGCAGGCTGGGCTAACTTGGGAAGGTGGAAGAGTAAGTCATGTCCCCTCAGCTGTCCCAAGTTTATACAGGCACAGCGGCCAACAGGGCCAAGCCTCTGTAGTCAGGGAATCATTCCTGCCCAGGGAGGCAGCACTACCCGAGGTAATAACCTTTGCAGTATGAGAAACCCATGGTGAGGTAGGGTAGGCAGGCTTCTCTCCTGCCTAAATATAAGCCTCTATTCCACAGCCGGCCACCTGGCAGAGTAGAAGGAAAGATGCCAGAACTATAACTTCCCATAGCCTTCCAGCAGACAAGAATGGGGTCAATGGGAGCATGAGCTGACGATTGCATAAGCTAGTCCATTGCTCAGAAATGGGAGTCTTTCCAAGAAGTGTGCCTCCAGGCACATGGCCAGAGGAAAATAGGTGTGTGGCTCTCCCTCAGCCAGGAAACCAGAACCAACCTCCACCCTAGCCTTCTCGCAGTGTATTCAGCCTCAGATTCCTGACTAACCCTTGTAGAATGCCCTCCAGGTCCAGGCTCTTGGACAGGAGGGGCCTTGACTCAATCCACCCTCACTTGAGGTATAGTAGTGTAGTCACAAAGGGCATCTTGCTGACCACAGCCATTTGCTGCTTCTGCCGCACCTCTACCAACAGAGTGGGGTACCTGGCCATTATTACTCAGAGGGCACATAACCCATGGCCACACATTCTTCTTCCAGGCAGGAGAGGGGCAGCCACTGAAAGTAATAGTACCTGTGAGCAGAAGCCATATGTCAGCACCACCTTACCAGTCAAAACACCACCCTCCTAGGGAAGGGACGAGAGCTCTCCAACTTCCTGAGTCACCTACCAATCACGGTGCCCTCTGTATTCAGGATGGAGCTGTGCCCACATAGAGTGCCCCTCGCCAAACTAAGCCCTACGTCTCAACTGCACCTTGCCCTTCAGCTGAGGAACAATGATCGACGCTCCAGGGGAAGTCCACATGGCAGTTCGGCGCGCTTCCCTGAAGCATGACATCAGACTTAAGCCACAGTTCATAAGACCCTTGGAGGTCCTAGTTACAAGGAACCCAAGTAAAATCCATCCAGCAGGAGGCCCCTTTGCCAGGTTCCCCCAGCTCCATTCCTCCTGCAATGCAGTCAACCACCCACCTACCATCCCCAGGTCTTGAAGATTATGCTACCCACCTCAGCCTGCTATGTATCTAATGAGGGAAGGCCACAGTGGCTACACAACTTTGGGAGGCAGTCATAGGCTGGCCACTCTAGCCTTCAGGATTCTATCAGGTGCTGGCCCAGCTCACCCAGTGTCAACCGAGGCTGCCTTCCACCCAGGTGTGGTGTGTTCATCAATGTCACTCCCCACTGACAGAGGCCTGCCTCTAGGCGTAGGCTGTCAGGCTGCCAGCCCTGCCAGCTTCACCTCTGGATTTTCAGCAGAGCTGTTACCAGGTGGACTGCCCACGCAGCTGGCACCGAGATCTGCATGGGACACCAGAGAGCAGGTGAGCATCTGGCTCAGAGTCCTGTGCCTGCACAAATCCTACTACTTTGACATACCTCCACACCATCCTCTCCTGTGTAGCCACAGCGGGTCACACGGCAACCCCGGACACACCAAACACTTCCATCCGCACTGGTCATGAAGGGCAGTTTTCTCAGGTCATCTGCCACGCCAGCCTGCAATACCTGGGCCGCAGTGGGGCCTGGGCCCAGGGAGACAGTGACCAATTGTCCAGGTCCTAGTTTCCCCCTCAAAAGCTAAACCGCTGGCAGCCCTTACTCAGGGACCAGAACAAGCCCTGAGCAGTCCTATTATTCTGCAGGTGAGAGAGGTACTCTTGCCCACAGCCCATGGAGCCTTATGGCAGGTGGAGGAGGACATAATACCAAACTTAGAATTATGGCACACAAGGGAGCCTGGGTGGCTTAGTGGGACAGTTAAGCGTCCGACTTTCGCTTTAGGTCATGATCTCATGGTTTGTGGGTTCGAGCCCCACGTGGAGCTCTGTGCTGACTGCCAGCTCAGAGCCTGGAGCCTGTTTCAGTCTGTGACTCCCTCTCTCTCTGGCCCTCCCCTGCTCACGCTGTCTCTCTCTCTCTCTCCTAGAAATAAATAAAACATTAAAAAAAAATCTTTAAAAAAAAATAATTATGGCACACAAATACCACCCCATGCACATCTTCCTCGTGAGATAGCCTCTGTGCTAAGTAGTTGAAAAAGCCAGGAGGCAAAGGTCAGCTCCAGCCCCAGCCTGGCCTGCTCACCTTGCAGGGCTAGCAAGGCATTGTCCACCACCTCCAAGCTCACATCACTGCCCAAGTTCTGAAGCTCCTTGACCTTGCTCTGAAAGGAAAGACAGAAACACCATATCAGCTTCTGGGACCACTTACTAAGCACCTACTCTGGGCTGGCAGCTGAAAAGCTGGGCAAAGTAGGCCAGTTCCCATCTGACAAGGTCACATAATGAAGGGGTATGGATGACCCAAGGCCAGGTCTGCCAACGCTACCATCAGGCTCCAGCTTTCACCTTCACCAGAGGATGCTCACTTGGAAGCCAGGATCAGTTTCACCTCCCCAACTCCCCCATCACTGAAACCTGGCATTCTCCAGGCAGGGCCCACTCTGGCCTGCTGTTCATTCACTCAAAAAGCCATTGTCTGAATCCCTTGTCCTGCCAGCTCTGTCCTGTTCTGTGAACAAGGAAGACAGGGTACCTAGAACACAGAGTTACCTGCATGAGGGCCAAGTCCTTGTCCCAGCAGCCAGCATTGGACACCACATACAGGTACCCCTCAGAGGTGCTGGTGATGATCAAGTCATCTAAGATGCCTCCAGCCTCATTGGTAAACAACGACAGCGTCCCCTAGTGCCAAAGTGGAGCATCTTTGCCTCCAGATCCAGAAGTCAAGACAACCCCTGCCCCAGGCCCACTCAGTCACCACAAATTCATGAACATGAATCCTCATGCACAGGGCTGGAAGGGGAGGAGTAGCAAAGCTAGGTGAGCCCAGGACCCTACCCAAGCCTGGGGTTTTTGATCCTCATGCACTGAGAAAGTTTTCATCCCTTCTCCACCTTGGGAAACCTCCTGATCTGGCGGGGCCTCCATACCCCGCCCCACTAGTACTGAGACCCCCACCTCACACTTAATCGATGACACCTAGGACTTGCTGCTTCATCCCACCCAGACCTGGTACAACTCAGTCCATTCCCCAAGCCCTAAGATGTTAACTTCAGAGTCCACTTTGATCTCATGAGCTCCACAGCAATACTCCAAAATACTGTGAGGCTGGCCTCACAGCCTCCCCACTGGATGGACAGAGTCTGAGGTTGAGAGGTCACATGAATCACCTGCAGATCTTGTTAAAATGCAGGTTCTGATTCAGGGTCTGGAGCAGGGCCTGACAGCATATTCCCTAACAAGCTCTTGGTGATAATAAGACTGCTGGTTAAGGGACTACCTTTGAATTGCAAGGGGGTTGGCAGCCTGGTAAATCACAGAACAGGACATAAACCTGGGTTTCTAGCCTTTCAGCCTGGTGTGATAAGGATGGAATAGGCCCCTCCCTGCAGATAACAAGATGTCCAGACATGACACAGGGAACCCAAGACTGCAAGCACTGAGAAGCCATGTCTGATCCATTGTTGTGCCCCCACCATTCCCATTTGCTGGCTCATGACTAAGAACACCCATTTAGCAAAAAGTAAGAGGGACCCACCTGGTTTGGCCTTAGCTCTGCAATATCTCCAACCACGAGACTCTCCATCAGCTTCACCCGGTCACAGCCAAGTATCTTGGTCTGGGAAAAAAATCCAAAACCTCAGACCACAGAAATAGCTACAATCAAGAAAGCCACTGGGCAAGGAGGCATCCTCCCTGCCATCCAGAGTACAGCCCAATGCAGTCAAAGTGCCTGCGCAGTCTTTTGGTTCTATGGGGGCAGAGCCCACCTTCTGGTTCTCCCACATCCGCCAACACAGGAGGGGGTGCAATGGAGGTGTTTAGGGAACTTGAAAGGGCCCAGCACCATTGTGAAATATCCTCTTTTCCAAATCAACACCCAGGGCAATTAATGAGAATGGTGCCCAGCCCTGGGAAACCCAGGTCATAAAGTCTTGCTATGAAGAGGGAGCAGGCTGAAGAGATTAACAAGGAGACAATGAAGATATCCTCTGAGTTAATTTCCTGGGCTGTAGTCTCTGACACCTGAGATCTCCACCTCTTCCGCAAGGGCGGCCCTTGGAATCCACCTCCCAAAAAAGCCAGAAAGCTGCACCACAGTGGAAGGGAAAGAAGCCCTGACCTGGCAGCCAGTATGCCTCCCTGGCTCACCTGCAACATGTGGGACACGTCAAAGAGCGAGCAATGCCGGCGTGTGTGCAGGTGTGAGTCAATGTGGCTGTCCCGGTACTGTACAGGCAGACTCCAGCCTGCAAACGCCACCATCTTCCCGCCATGAGCCAGATGGAAGTCATAGAGTGGTGTCCTGCGGAGCACGTCCTGCGGGTGGCTAGGTTCAGGGCCATCAGGGTCCCAGCCTCAACCCCCCCCCCGGCCCTACCCCCCCTTCAAAATTGGTATCATGCCCCAGCACCCTCTATCCCACCTGTGCGGAACTGAGTGGACGGCCCAGGGCCGACGGGAACGCCTGCAGACGCAAGCCCAGATGGGCCACCATGCTCACTGCCCGCTGCATTGTTGCCCGCAACTGGTGCAGCCGGCACTTGGAGGCTACCACTCTGCCAGGCACGCTGGGAGATGTAGTCCAGGCTCTGCTTGGACAGGTCTCTCTCCCATAAAGGGGGATCAGAAGGGGCGGGCAGCCCAAAAGGCATGCAGCCCCAAGAGCAGGCGGGGCTTTAGAGCAGAGTGCAATGACTCTAATCTGTAGGGAAACAGCCCCAAGCGATTCCAGTTGATCCTCCAGGGCAGATTAGGCTGTCCAAACCAGTTAAGCTGCTCAGAGTCAGAGCCAGGAGCTAGACCTCCCTTGATGACAGCCCAGCCTCCAAAAGGTCAAAGATCCAAAGGACTGGAAGGCCTGAATTGCACATTCAGGACACCAGGAGTGCAAGGTCACGTGGGGGAAGGGAAGGGGTGGAGGACACTCTGGAGGGTGGAGTCAGCCTGGCTGGCCGAGCACATCAGTAATCTGGCCTCTGGTTAGGGTCTCCAGCTCTCCCACTGGGAGGACACAGGCAGCCGGCAGTCATGCATTCCACAAGTATTTATTGATCTTTCTGCACACTAGGCTCTGTGCTGGGTACTGGAGACACAGCCATGAATGAAGCACAGTCCCTGCCACCCCCTCAGGGACCTCCTCACACACTTTTACACACACACACACACACACACACACACACACACACACTCTCTCTCTCTCACACACTCTGAAGGCTGCTACTCCCAGAGCACAGGACTGTGGTCATTACCCTTAGCAAAAGCTAAAAGGGGCTAAGTAAATGACCCCACAGGCAATGATAACACTTGCAAGAACTCTAATAGTTAAGAGCAGAAGGCAGCCACCACAGGTAGCTGACCTGCCTCCAGAAAGCTGTTGAGCTGCACAGACTTCCAATATTCCAGGTCTAACACATAGTACAGTGCTGCTGCATCATAGCACCCTGGGGCAAAGCCAGGAAAAAACAGAAAAGGTAGGTTTTCTCATAAAAGCAGCCCTCCTTATTCAGCAGCAGGCCTAGGGTCATAGCAGACCTCAGCCTCTTAAAAGACACCAGTGCAGGGGTGCCTGGGTGGCTCAGTTGGTTAAGCATCCAACTTTGGCTCAGGTCATGATCTTGCGGTTTGTGGGTTCGAGCCCCATGTCGGGCTCTGTGCTGACAGCCAGCCCAGAGCCTGGAGCCTGTTTCAGATTCTGTATCTCCCTCTCTCTCTGACCCTCTCCTGCTCACGCTGTCTCTGTCTCTCTCAGAAATAAATAAAACATTACAAAAACGTTTTTAAAAAAAGACACCAGTGCAAATGCCCACCTGGATCCAGACCATACCAAGGTTGATCTTTCATCACCTGAGCATGATTCTTGGAAGGGGGAAGCTGGGAAAAGGGACAGGGTATGCTTTGAGCAAAAAGGCCCCAAAACTCATTCTTTGACACCAGTCTTGCCAGAGGCACTGCCCAGGCTGGATGGGCAGACCCATCTGAACACACATCCAGGAGCCTGCTCTGGGACCAAGGGATTCAGGCTGCCCAAATCTCCAGCTTCACTCCCTAGGCAGGCAGCAGGAGCTAAGACAGGAAATTTCTTCTGGGCATAACACAAAAGGAAAGAAGACCACGAGGGGGCGCAGAAGGAAGATGCGGGCTCCTGTTTTTCCCTTGAGCTTCCAAACTATATGACTGCCATGGCTACAGCAGCCTTCCAAAATGATAGCAGGTTCTAGTAGGTCACCCCTTCCCCTTGCATTCAGGGTGAAGGAGCAGGCAGAAGACTGGAGTGTGCATGTTGGCAGAGGGAATTCTTAGTAAACAGAACTGGAGTATTTTTAGGGTAGGAAAAGGAGTTTCAGGTGGCAGTCCGATGAAGACAGAGTACATCCCTGCTGACAGCTCATGCTGAAGCAACACAGTTTAGCCCCCAAGAATCTTGAATCTGTGAATGTGGCCCAGACACAGTGGGCATGCAGGAAACACTCAGAATGCACAGGGAAAGCACTTCAGCCTCTGGTGGCCTAAACCAGGTCTGGGTGGGCCCAGGAGGCCAACATCTTGGCTAAGAGCCACGGTTCAAGTGTAGGAAAGCAAGTTCAGGTCATAACAGCCATCCACCTGAAATACAAAAGACCATCAATCTGACCAGCTCAGGCCAACAGGAGCCAAACAGGGAGAAGCGATCACTCACATCAAAGCGGCCGATCCTTGTGGAGGTGTGACTGGCCCGGATCATCTCTGTCAGCGCCCACATCTGCTGCACCTCGGAGGATACCCTGCTGGGGTCTGGGAGACCCTGCTCCAGAAGGAGGGGTCAGTGGCCATGGGTCTCTCCCCAGCACTGACCTTAAAGCTTCAGAGAGGCCAGGTTGGGCTACAGGGCCCTCCAACTGAGACCAGTAACATTCCCAGATGACTTGTAACACGCGGGTGGGGACTGATGTGCAGTAGGCAGCCCAGTCCCACTCAGAGATGCCTCAAATCCCATGGACCACCCGAGAGGAAGATGGCACAGAGTGAGCCAAAGGCCCTGGGTCCAGTCCCAGATTCTTGCAGAAAGAGGCCCAGGTAGGGCCTCCTGTGCTGGACCCAGGGGCTATTCATACATGGTTCTTACCCAGGATGAGGGCTTACCTCAATGTGGGGAGCAGGCTGCTCACAAGGCACTGGGAGGGAGAGCCACTTGGGGAAGGTCATGGAGGGGCTCTGGAAAGCAAAGGCATACTGCTCTGAAGGAGGCAGAGTGGGAGAGACCTAGGACCATATCCCAAGGTCCTCAGAGCAAAGAGAAGGGCACCTGAGCCTCAGAAACTGAGAAAATTCTGTTCCGGGATCCACTGAAGTCCAAGGTGGCAGTTAGACTACCTAAGCTCTTCTGCTATACAGGAGGCCCCAGGAACACAAGATCTGAGACAGGCAAGTGGCTTCAAAGGTCAGAGGATATGAGAACATGGCCTCGACTCTCACCATGAACTTCCAGCATTCCTACCTGGCTAATTTCCATGAAGGACTCCTTCTGAGTCTTACCATCCACTTTCATCCCCACACCCAGCATTCTTAGCCATAGCTAAGAGCTTCCCCGGGAAAGGGCCAACCCAACAGCTCCGTGCTGGTCACTTACCTTTGGTCCCTGCTGGTAAATCTGCAGTTCTTCCACTGTGAAAGACAGCCACAGTGGTGATGGCTGTCGTAGAATCAGGCGCAGCTCCAGTACTCTGGCCATGTCACACAGCATCTGACATACACACACACACACACACACAAGGACCCAGCAAGGCCCTAGCTCACTGCCCAAGAGCCTCCCAACAAGCAGTGAACCAAGATGCTGCCTCCCCAGACCTTTGGGAAGGAAAGAATAGTAATCCCTCCAAGGTACAAGCCCAGGCCAACCTTGCCCCCCCTCTTCCTTCCTGGTATCCTGGCCCAATTCCCAGGGCCCCAATGAGCCCCCATCTGGACTCCCCTAGTCATGCTGAGTCCCAGCTGACCTGGTGTTTGAACAGTGATACATATTCCTGGGCTCCCTCCTCACTGTGTGGGTCGGGCATGAGGCAGTAGTCTCGTAGGCAGGTCACCCACTTGGCCGGTGTTTGCGTTGAGGTGTGCTGGCGAACACGGATGCTCAGAAAGGCTGTGTAGTAATTCTTAAACACGATCTCCTGTAACTAGAGTATACACAGCCCACCATGACAAATCAGACCCAGTCCCAGGGCCTAAGAGGCTCAAATATACCATCTCGTCCCCTTAGGAATGTACTCTACTACCAATCTAACAATTTCAGCAAGCATCCACTGGGGCCCAAAAACAATTTCACTTTCCTAGAAGAGCTCATAATCTAAATGAGCAGGTCATGCAAATAAACCATGACTGCAGATCTTGTCACAAGTCTAAGATGCTGCCAGAGGTCAGAACCCTAACTCTAGAGAAGGCAGAAAATGGACAGATGAGGCCTGAAGGAGTTCATCAAATGAACCAGGAAAGGCAGACAATGTAAAAGTAACATATGTAAAGGGACACCAAGGAATAAGAAAACCTGGGCCTACCCATGAAATGGCAGTGATTCAGCCTGGCTCTGGCAATTCTTATCACTGGACACTCATCAAAATCACCCAAGGAATGGGGCACCTGGGTGGCTAAGTTGGTTGAGCGTCCGACTTCTGCTCAGGTCATGATCTCAGAGTTTGTGAGTTTGAGCCTCATTTTGGGCTCTGTGCTCAGAGCCTGGAGCCTGTGTCTCCCCCTCTTTCTGCCCCTCCCATGCTCATGTTCTGTCTCCCTCTCTCAATAATAAATAAACATTAAAAAATGTTTTTAATTTAAAAAATATTTTAAAAAAGAATCACCCAAGGATGTTGTGTTTTTTGTTTTTTGGGTTTTTTTTTTTTTTTTAATAAAGATGTGTAGGCTCCACATCCTATTGCATAAGGATTTACAGAGTTGGTTCCATTTAGTAAAGTTTCCTAGCTTATAGTAAGAAACAGTTTGAAAAATGACCACACACTACAGGACAAAGTGCATGGGGTCAAGAGGCAGGCATGGCACAGAAACAGAGTGGCCCTTAGGCCATTAGAAAGAGGACTTTGTCCTCTATGTTGAGGTCTTGTAGTGTTAGTCACTCTGCCAATAGTTGTGGACTGGACAGGCAACTGTATGTTGGAACCTGGATATTGGAACCCCAGACATGAGGATGACCCTGATGAGGCATGAGCTGAACCTGACCTCCAGCAGGCACTGCAGGAATGGGCAGGAGGCAGATTTTGGGATAACTCATTGTCTAATGATCCCTAGCTCAGTGGCCAGGAACAAAAAGACCTCTCACCTCTCCTTGGTTCACAATTGCATTAGCAGCATCACCCTATACTATCTTGGCACTTCTACGCCAGCCCTGTCCTGGATACGGGGCAGAGATGTTGAAGAGAACAGGACAGAAAGCTGCACTGTAGTAAATATGTGTTTACTGGAGGAATAAATAAATGGTTAACTGATTCACAAGGGAAAGAACACTACAGAGGCTTCCTGTAAAAGATTAACCAGGACAAGCCCGAGTTCCCAGATCAGCCCCGCCCAGGAACCCGGTCGCGCCCACGGGGCTTGCTCACCTCGAAGGGCGGGACGCTGGGGAAGGTGACATCGATGACCAGCACACCAGGCCGGCCCTGGGAGGTTCGCACGTCGCCCACCTGCAGGGCCACGGTGCCTTTCACATGGCAGGGCACCGACACACGGGACATGGTGTCAGCAACCGCGACCAAACCCAACCGCTGCTCCTGGCCTGGGTCCACTGGTCCTTCCCGGCGTCCCTAGCCGACACCCAAGAACTACAACTCCCGGAAAGACTCGCGCTGGGCCAGCCCAGCCAATTATAGATGCTCTGGGCCGGCAGGGAGTCGGAAGTGCCTGCGGAAGTGTTCCTTCAGCCAATCACGGCGCGAGCATTTAGGACGTGTTGTGGGGTCCTTGCCCAGAAACGCCCGAGCCATTCTCTGTCTGAGCTGTCCAGACCCTTCTCTGCTCCGAGTTTTGCTCCGTTACGGGTTCTGTACTGGGCAGTCGTTGTTTAAAACACGTTAAGCCATGAGCACTACTGAACATAGCACCCGGCCAGCATTAATTGCAAAAATAGATATGAACACCACCTCCTTTTTTAATGGACAAAGGATTTGAACATGTAATTTACAAAAGAATATAAATAGGTAATAAACCTATGAAAAGATGCTTAACATGGTTGTTTATCAGGGAAGTGCAAATCAAAACTCCCACAACCCTACTGAATAGGCTAAAACTAAAGACCCAAGGATGTGGAATGCCTGGAACCTTAATCCGTTGGTAATTACCAGCCATTATGAAAAAGTTTTGGCATTTCTTTAAAAACGAAATTTAGGGGCGCCTGGATGGCTCTGTTGGTTAAATATCTGACTCTTTCTTTTTTTTTTTCTCCTCCCCACCCCAAGCCTCTGACTCTTTGATTTCAGCTCAGGTCATAATCTCATAGTTTGTAGGCTGACAGTGAGGAGCCTGCTTGAGATTCTCCCTCTCTCTCTTTCTGCCCCTCCTCTGTTATGTCTGTCTGTCTGTCTGTCTCTCTCAAAAATAAATAACAATTAAAAAATAAAAACTAAATTTATACCTACAGTATGATCCAGCCATTGTATTTCTAAGTATTTACCCAAGAGAAATGAGGCATATGGCCACTCAAGAACTTTATTCATAATAGCCAGAAATTGGAAATAGATGTCCAATATATAAACAGATAGACTAATTGCAATATATCCATAAAACAATACTGCTCAGCAGTAAAAAGAAATGAACAAATCCAAATATCTACCAACATGTGAATGGGTAAACAAATCTTGCTATATACATATGATGGAATTACTCAGCCTTAATGCTTATGTGGGAACACTGAAAATATTATGCTAAGTGATTAAAAAAACAGACATGAAGGACAAATATTGTTTGATTCCACTTACATGGGGTACTTAGAATAAGTGAATTCAGAAACAGAAAGTAAAGTATGTCGCCGGGGCATAAGGGGAAATAGTTACTGTTTAATAGGTACAAAGTTTCTGTTTAGGATGATGAAAAAAATTATAGAAATAGTAGCGATGATTATACAACACTACTAATGTACTTAATGCCACTGACTTAGACACTTAAAATGAGTAAAATGGTAAATATTATGTATGTTTTATTTTTAAAAAATTTTATAGGAATGAACAACTAATATGCAGAACACCACTAGATCTCAAATGTACTATGTTAAGCAAAAAAAAAAAAAGCCAGACCCAAAAAAGTACATACTGTATGATTCCACTTAACATGAAATTCTAGAAAAGACAAAACTAATCTATAGTAATATAAATAAGAATTTTTTTTCCTGGAGCTGGGAGTAAAGGGAAGAGATTGACTATGAAGAGGTACAAGGGAATACTTTGGAGTAATGGAAAGGTTCTACAATTGTGGTGGTAGTTAATATTTATCTAGACAGTTGTCATAATTTACTAAACTGAATACTTGGAGTGCCTGAGTGGCTCAGTCGGTGTAAGTGATGACTCTTGATCTCAGCTCAGGTCTTGATCTCAGGATGGTAAGTTCAAGCTATGTGTTGGGTTCCACACTAGATGTGAAGCTACTTTAAAAAAAAAAAAGAAAGAAAGGAAGGAAGGAAAGAAGGAAGGAAGGAAGGAAGGAAGGAAGGAAGAAGGAAAGAAAAATATTTTATTTTTTAATTTTTTAATGTTTTATTTATTTCTGAGAGAGAAAGAGAGAGAGAGCATGAGCAGGGGCAGTTCAGAGAGAAAGGGAGATACAGAATCTGAAACGGGCTCCAGGCTCTGAGTTAGCTGTCAGCAAAGAGCCCGACACGGGGCTCGAACCCACAAACCGTGAGATCATGACCTGAGCCGAAGTTGAAGGCTTAACCAACTGAGCCACCCACATGCCTCGGAAAGAAAAAGATTTTAGTGTTAAGTAATCTCTATACACAATGTGGGGCTCAAACTAACAACACTGAGATCAAGAGTCACGTGCTCTACCCACTGAGCTTGCCAGGTGCCCCACGATTTGTGCATTTTTATTGTATCTAAATTATACCTCAATAAACATGATTTTGAAAGAAAAAAAACAAAGCAAAAAATAAATATTAACCATTATGTTTATCACCACCATCCTTCCAAGCACTTGTAGAAACAACGCCTCAGGGATCATTGATTAAGCCTGTTTTATTGATAACAAAGCTGAGGCCAGAAGTGGTGCAGTGATTTCCTGAGCAGTATGGAGTAGAGACGGAACAAGGCCTTCTTTGGGGCTCCTTTCTCACAAGGCAGAACCCTCCAGGTAATGGTCAGCTTTGGTGACCTGGGCCTTCATGTGTTGAGGAACCCAAAGACACAGGTCCAGTGTAACCCTTAGGGCTTTCATAGTAGGTTATCAGACAGTAACAAAACCAAGATTTGAAGCCAGCCCACGGAACAACGGGACGAGTTGTGCTGTCCCGGCCCAGGCACCCAGACTTCCAGTGACAGAAAACATTCCCTGGCTTTTCATTGGCTGTTGTCAAGGGAAAAGAACTTGTGTCCTTGGGTCTCTTGGACTGGCCATTGCTGTCTCCATTTTGACTCAAAGTAATGACTGCCTGGGTCCCTTCAGTTTCCTGAGACTTTCCTCTTCATAAAGACCACCCCATGCTGAAGCAGAGGCTTCCCCAAATCCCAAAAGGTTATAGGTTCCCTGGGATTCAGGAGGGTACACACAGGCTCTGGTCTTTAGAACTCAGCTCTGAGAGCAGTCACAGTGTCACCAGCTAGACCCCAAGATGTGAACTATACTGATTACCTGCTTGTACTTACCAACTTTTGTCCCACATTTTTCCTTAAACTCTTCTTTCCACCTTATCTCTTAACTCAGGCCAAAGACCCCATGGGCATAGAATCCTGGATGCAAACCAAAACAACCACTCAAGGAATAATGGACTGCCTAGATGAAGAGCTCTGGCAACCCAGACTACCCAGACTAGTTTGAGCTTAACACCTGTCTCAGGCCTGGAAAGATGGACAACGGAGTGACCCACGGAGTGACCGATAGTTACCTTTACCTCCTTATAATACTAAAATCTCTGCCCTAGGCAAAGTGCAAGCTTCATTTACATAACACACAACATATGTTCAGGTATGTTTCCTTAAGGCACATATGTAGCCTTATGCCCACTTCTATATACGATGACAAGGCTCCCATTTCTTCTTCCAGTTTTTTGGTTTTTAGTTTATTTATTTATTTTAGTAATCTCTACACCCAAAATGGGGCTCGAATTCATGATCTTGAGACCATGAGTCATGTGCTCTCCCAACTGAGCCAGCTGGGTGCTCCAAGGCTCCCATTTTTAAATATTCATCTAACCCTAGGGTGACACCTAGTTAGCTCAGTCAGTAGAGCATGCCAATGTGGGAAACAAAGGCAAAAGAATAAATGTTCTTGCTACTTACAGCCCATTGACAAGTCTTTGAGACAGGCAGAATGACCTTCCACAACTCATCTGCCTCAATGTTAATACTTTCCTCGAGGCAAAAAGCAACCTTAACTTGACCAGAGCCTACCTCCGGGATCCTGTAAATCTTTCACATATAAAAAAATCCCTTTGGAAACTTCCTTTATCTGGGAGGGGAGGGAGGGGATGGGGGAGGGGGAGGGAGGGGGAGGGGAGGAGGGGAGGGAGGGGAGGGGAGGGAGGGGGAGGGGAGGGGGAGGAGGGAGGGGGAGGGAGGGGAGGGGGAGGGGAGGGAGGGGGAGGGGAGGGGGAGGGGAGGGAGGGGAGGGGAGGGGAGGGGGAGGGAGGGGGAGGGAGGGGAGAGGGGGAGGGGAGGGGGAGGGAGGGGAGGGGGAGGGAGGGGGAGGGGAGGGGAGGGGGAGGGAGGGAGGGGGAGGGGAGGGGGAGGAGGAGGGGAGGGGAGGGAGGGGAGGGGGAGGGGGAGGGGGAGGAGAGAGGGAAAGGGGAGGGGAGGGGGAGGGGGAGGGGAGGGGGAGGGGAGGAGAGGGGGAGGGGAGGCAGGGAGGGGGAAGGGGAGGGAGGGGAGGGGAGGGGGAGGGAGGGAGGGGGAGGGAGGGGGAGGGGAGGGGAGGGGAGGGGAGGGGGAGGAGAGGAGGGAGGGAGGGAGGGGAGGGGAGGGGAGGAGAGGGAAGGGGAGGGGAGGGGAGGCGGAGGGGGAGGGAGGGGAGGAGGAGGGGGAGGGGAGGGAGGGGGAAGGGGAGGGGAGGGGAGGGGGAGGGGGAGGGGAGGGGAGGGGGAGGGGGAGGGGGAGGGGAGGGGGAGGGGGAGGGGGAGGGAGGGGAGGGGGAGGGGAGGGGGAGGGAGGGGGAGGGGAGGGGGAGGGGGGAGGGGAGGGGAGGGAGGGAGGGAGGGGGAGGGGGGAGGAAAGGAGGGGAGGGGAGGGGAGGGAACACCAAACTGCCAAGGAACAGTGGAAAAGTGACCAACCGACTAATTGCCTTATAACTCTCCCTATTTTGAGGTGCCTAGTTCAATCAGTAGAGGATGTAATTTTTTTTAAGCTTTAATTATTTTTGAGAGAGAAAGAATGAGCAAGGGAGGAACAGGGAGAGGGAGACACAGAATCTGAAGCAGGCTCCAAGCTCTGAGCTGTCAGCATAGAGCCTGATGCAGGGCTTGAACACACAAACCGTGAGATCATGACCTGAGCTGAAGTCGGACACTTAACCCACTGAGCCACCCAGGCACCCTTTTAAGTTTTTAAAAAAATATTTATTTTTGAGAGAAAGAGAGAGAGTATGTGTGGGGGAGGTGCAGAGAAAGAGGGTGAGAGAGGATCTGAAGAGGGCTTCACCTTGTCAGCAGGAAGCCTGATGCAGGGCTCAAACTCACAAACCATGAGATCATGACCTGAGCCAAAGTCAGACACCCAACTGACTGAACCAACTAGGAGCCCCAGGGAGTACTTTCTTAATCACCTGGACCAAGTTAGATCACTGTACACTGTCAGAGAGTCTCCACATTTTATTGTAATCATCCCCCCAAAACTTGTCTCCTTCACTGGGCTACAGGGGATAGGAAAGCAAGAATTTAGTCTGTCAGCTTGTATCCCACATCTCTTAGCATCATGCTGTGTGTAGCTGGTGCTCAATAAACACATACCAAAGGAACAAATTATTTTTAGATTTTAGGAACTCACACTTCCAGATAAAATGGAATGGCTGGGAAAAGATTTACACTCCCACATGACCCAACCAAAGAATCAGACAAAATATATGAAACAATCATTTTCAGACATTGTCCATCAGGCAGCACAGGACAGTGATTCCTGAAAGAGGAGAAACATACAATATAACCTCAATGATTATCTGGTTTGCTGTCTGGAGAGAGTTTCTAAATACAATGAGGAGGAACTCAGGTAGAGTCTGTCAGACTCCCTGAATTGAAGAGACAAAACTGGGAGTTTGGGGAGGCAAAGATGGCTAGAAGCTAGACAGGACAGAATTGCACAGAGAGATGACTCCAGAGATCTCTAGGGGGCTCCCCTTGAGTCTTCAGCTTAGTAATAATCAGTACATGCATGTGAGCAGACTGTCCAAGGCCAAAGAAAGAACTACCCCAAAGAACTAAAAGGTGACAGCATCAAATCTTACTCAGAGCCAGAAGCAGTTCGTGTTCCCATCAGCCATTAGTAAAAAGCCAAAACAAACAAAAACAAAAAGCAAATGAGACAGGCAAACTATGACGGGACCCTCTAAAAAAGCTATTTTTTCCCTTTGCTCTGACTTCTAATATTGCTAGGACCTGCACCTCACCCCACTCTACACATGCCTTATAATGTGAATAGCACATGTCCCCCTCCTCCTACACACTCTCTCTGTCTCTATCTCTTAAAAAAGGGATGGAGGGCACCTGGTTGGTTCAGTCAGTTAAACATCTCACTCTTGATTTCAACTCAGGTTATGAACTCATGGTTCATGGGTTCGAGCCCCACATATGGGCTGACAGTGCAGAGCCTGCCTAGGATTCTCTCTTTCTCCCTCTCTCAGCCTCTCACTCTCTTTCTCTCTCTCTTAAAATAAGTAAACTTAAAAAAATTAAAAAATGAAACATTTATTCTAGACTGAAATCTGCTGAGACTCCAACTAACAAAGCTTAAAAAAATCAAGCCTCAAAATTATGAAAATGCCTAAATGTATCCGGAACAAAGGTCACAAATATTTATAGGACTACAATAGCATTAGTACCTAAAAAGGTAAAACTTGCAATATCTGGCATCCAATTAAAAATTACCAATCATAGGACCGTCAATTAAGTGTCTAACTTCAGCTCAGGTCATGATCTCATGGTTTGTGAGTTCGAGTCCTGCAGTGGGCTCTCTGGTGTCAGCATGGGGCCTGCTTCGGATCTTCTGTCCCCACCTCTTTCTGCCCTTTCCCTGCTGCTTCTCCCTCTCAAATAAATGAAACTTAAAAAAAAACGTACCTATCATGTAAAGCAGAAAAAATAAAAAGCCCACCCAAAGTGGTGACCTATAATGAAGAAAAAAATCAACAAGAGAAACAGATTCAGAAATAACAGATGTTAGAATTAGCAGACAAGGACATTAAAACTTGAACATAATAGGTATATTGTAGGACACAGCCAGTAGAATTGGTGCCTTTTGCAAGATTGAAATCATAGCAGGTCCAGAAACTGATGCCCAATTCCATTTCACTGATATAAAAAAATATTTCAACTCTTACACTCTCACAGGTAGAATGAATTGTGGTTTGGCCACATATGGAAGCACTGCTTTGATGATCTTACACTTCAATTTAAGGTCTTAAAAAATATCAGCTATGAAAAGCAACATAAACGGATCTTAAGCTGTGTCTCATCTGCTAAGTTCCCATGCCTGGGGAAGCTAATGTCAATTCATCATGTGATACTCAATTTGTGCAATAAATTACAAACCTGAAAAAAATAAAAATATAAAACTTGAACATAATATTCTCTATGTTCAAGAAAGTAGAATATAACACTGTGTGTAACCTACACTGTAATTAGAACTTTAATAAAAATTTTAACAGTTAGGGGCGCCTGGGTGGCTTAGTCGGTTAAGCGTCCGACTTTCGCTTAGGTCATGATCTCGCGGTTTGTGGGTTCGAGCCCCGCGTCGGGCTCTGTGCTGACTGCCGGTTCAGAGCCTGGAGCCTATTTCAGAGTCTGTATCTCCCTCTCTCTCTGACCCTCCCCTGCTCACACTGTCTCTCTCTCTCTCCTAGAAATAAATAAAAAAAAAAAAAATTAAAAAAATTTTTAACAGTTTAAACAAGAAATGTTGACTTTTTTAAAAAATGTTTTATTTATTTCTAATGTTTTTTTTTTTAATTTATTTTTTAGGAGAGAGAGAGAGACAGCGTGAGCAGGGGAGGGTCAGAGAGAGAGGGAGTCACAGACTGAAACAGGCTCCAGGCTCTGAGCTGGCAGTCAGCACAGAGCCCGACGCGGGGCTCAAACCCACGAACTGCGAGATCATGACCTAAGCGAAAGTCGGACGCTTAACTGACTAAGCCACCCAGGCGCCCTATGTTTTATTTATTTCTAGGAGAGAGAGAGACAGTGTGAGCAGGAGAGGGGCAGAGAGAGAGGGAGTCACAGACTGAAACAGGCTCCAGGCTCTGAGCTGGCAGTCAGCACAGAGCCCGACGCGGGGCTCGAACCCACGAACCGCGAGATCATGACCCAAGCGAAAGTCGGACGCTTAACCGACTAAGCCACCCAGGCGCCCCAATGTTGACTATTTTTTTAATATTTTATTTTTAAATAATTTCTACACCCAAAATGGGGCTTGAACTCACATTCCCTAGGTCTAGTCCCATGTTCTATTGACTAAGCCAGCCAGGCACCCCATAGTTTTTGCTTGTTTGTTTGTTTTTGTTTTGTTGTGTGTTCGTGGGTGTGGGTTTTTTTAAAGCATGTTTTGTTAGACCTAGATGCAGAGAAAGAGAGAACGTTCATGTAAGGGGCTACTGGGTGACTATGAGAAGTAAGGGAGAGGATTCATTTTCAGAAATACCAAATAAAAGCTGTGCTGTCTAATTAGCAATAGATTTATAACCTATTGGAAATATGTATGAACCTCCCCCTCAACAATGGAGTCCCAAACTCTTAGACACTTCATTTCCTGATTCTTCTTCCCCTCCGTTGCACAGGCTTATCTTCGTGGGCTTTGCAATTAACATGCACTAAAGAATATAGGGAGAGGGACTGAAAGTCTCTGTGTCACCTCAGGGAATGTACATGTGTTCCAATCAGACTACTCTTTGCCTTAGGTGGGTATAGGTGACCTCTGGGTAAGGCTATTACCTCTGTACTACTCAGCCAATGAAGAACCAAAGGAGAGGCTTGCATGCTAGAAGAGAAATTGTCTGCTGTAACTGCCCCAAGTGTGCATATCCATCAGACACCTACTCTCACAAGAATGTTGATTAAAGCCTTGCTTCACTGTGCTGAGTCTCTGAGTCCCTGTCCCTCCTTTGATTGGGTTGATAGGCTTGTTTCTAACAGTGACTTAGTTGGTTAAACATCTAATTCTTGATTGTGGCTTAGGTCCAAATCTCACAGTTGGGGCAAGATCAGCCCCCCGCTGAGCTTCTTACTAACAGCCATGGAGGCTGCTAGAGATTCTTTATTTTTTTTTTTAATGTTTTATTTATTTCTAGGAGAGAGAGACAGCGTGAACAGGGGAGGGTCAGAGAGAGAGGGAGTCACAGACTGAAACAGGCTCCAGGCTCTGAGTCAGCACAGAGCCCGACGCGGGGCTCAAACCCACGAACCGTGAGATCATGACCTAAGCGAAAGTCAGACTCTTAACCGACTAAGCCACCCAGGTGCCCCAAGGCTGCTAGAGATTCTTTAAACTTAAAAGATAATCTACTTGGGCAGTTCAGTAGATTAAGCATCAGACTCTTGATTTGGCTCAGGGTCAGGATCTCATGGTTTGTGGGATCAAGCCCCACATTGGGCTCTGCCCTGACAGCAGGGAGCCTGCTCAGGATTCTCTCTCCCTCTCTCTCTGCCCTTCCCCCCCTCACTTTCTCTTTCTCTCTTTCAAAATAAATAAATAAACCTAAAAAAATTAGGTCATGCAATCATGAAGGCAGAGCACTTCCCAAGATCCGTAGTTGGCAAGCTGGAAACCAGGAGAGCCAATGTGCAGTTCTAGTTTAAGTCTGAAGGCCTAACACCCAAGAGAGCTGATTGTATAAATTCCTGTCCAAAAGTTAGCATGCCTGAGGCCCAAGAAGAGCTGATGTTTCAGTCCTGGTCCCGGTCTAAAGGCTGGAAAATACCAATGTTTCAGCCCAAGCAATCAGGTAGGAGGAGTTTCCTCTTACTAAACTTCTTTGTTCTTTTCAGGTTTTCAATTGATAGGATGAGACCCACCCATATTAGGAAGGGAAATATGCTTTACTCGTCTATTTGAATGTTAATCTCACCCTCACAGACACACCCATGCTGAATAATGTTTGGTAAATGTCTTGATACTTCATGGTGTGGTATAACGGATGCATAAAATTAACACAAAGTATATTGTTGTTGTTTGGGTATTTTTAAAGATTTTAGTTTTAAGCAAACTCTATAGGCAATGTGGGGCTTGGGCTTACAATGCTGAGATAAAGTGTCACATGCCCTATGACTGAGCCAGCCAGGCACCCCTAACCATCACAGAGTGTTTTGTATTTTTAAATGTTTATTATTTTGAAAGAGAGAGAATGAATGTGTGCACAAGCAGGGAAAGGGCAGAAAGAGAGGAAGAGAGAGAATCCCAAGCAGACTCCACACTGTCAGCACAGAGCATGATGCAGGGCCAAAATCACAGGTAATGTGATCATGTCCTGAACCAAAATCAAGAGTTGGAGTCTCAAAATGAACCACCCAGTTGCCCCCAGAGTATGTGTTTAGATTTCCACATATTTGTGATTTTTTTTTTTTAGTTTTATTCCTCCTATTCATTTCTAGTTTCATTCCATTATAATCAGAAAACATTCTTTGTGGAGCACCTAGGGGGCTCAGTCAATTAAGTGTCTGACTTTGGTTCAGGTCACAATCTCACATTTCCTGAGTTTGAGCAAGCTCCACATTGAGTTCACTTCTGCAGGTGCAGAGCCTGCTTTGGATCCTCTGTATCCTTCTTTCTCTCTCTGCCACTCCCCTGCTCATGCTCTCTCTCAAAAATAAGTAAACATAAAAAAATAATAAAATAAGATTTCGTAGGACTGGAGCACCTGGGAGGCTCAGTTGGTTCAGCATCCAACTTCAGCTCAGGTCATGATCTCACAGTTCATGGGTTTGAACCCCACATTGGGCTCTCTGCTGTCAGCACAGAGCTTGCTTTGGATATCTGTCCCCTCTCTCTCTGCCCCTGTCATGTTCATGTTCTCTCTCTCACTTTCTCTCAAAAATAAACATTTTTTAAAAAGAAAAATAATATTTCTTAGGATTTGTTTTGTGACTAACATATGGTTGATCTATCCTGGAGAATGTTCCATGTGGATTTGAGAAGAATGTGTATTCTGTTGGTGGTGGAGTACATGTAGTATTTGTTAGGTCTACTTTGGTCTACAGCATTGTTTAAATTTTCTATTTCCTTATTGATCTTCTGTCTGCTTGTTCTAGCCATAATTGAAAGCAAAGTGTTGAGTTTCCAGCTATTATTGTAGAACTATCTATTTCCCCTTTCAATTCTGTCAATTTTTGTTTCATGTATTTTGGGGCCCTGTTAGATGTGTGTATGTTTATAACTATTGTATCTTCTTGCTGTATTGTACTTTCTATCAGTATATTTCTTTCTTTGGGTCACCTAGCTGGCTCAGTAAAAAGAGTGTAGGACTCTTTTTTGTTTTTTTTTAACTGTTTTCTTTAATTTTTTTAAATGTTTATTTATTTTTGAGAGAGAGATAGAGCATGAGCAGGGAAGGGGCAGAGAGAGAGGGAGACACAGAATCTGAAGCAGGCTCCGGGCTCTGAGCTATCAACACAGAGCCCGATGTGGGCCTCAAACTTACAAACTGTAAGATCATGACCTAAGCCAAAGTTGGATGCTCAACCGACTGAGCCACCCTGATACCCCAGAAGAGTATAGGACTCTTGATCTTGGGGTCATGAGTTATATCCCCATGTTGGTGTAGAGATTAATTAAATAATTTTTTTAATGTTTTATTTATTTCTGAGAGAGACAGTGTGAGCAGGGGAGGGTCAGAGAGAGAGGGAGACACAGAATTTGAAACAGGCTCCAGGCTCTGAGCTAGCTGTCAGCACAGAGCCTGACGCTGGGCTCAAACCCACGAACTGTGAGATCATGACCTGAGCCGAAGTCGGAAGCTTAACCGACTGAGCTACAAATAAATATTGAAAAAATATATATATACACACATTTGTCTCTTGTAACTTGTTTTTCTTTCAATGTTTTATTTATCTCTGAGAGAGAGAGAGAGATCTTGTGAGCAGGGGAGGGTCAGAGAGAGAGGGAGATACAGTATCTGAAACAGGCTCCAGGCTCTGAGCTAGCTGTCAGCACAGAGCCCGACGTGGGGCTCAAACCCACAAACCGTAAGATCATGACCTGAGCTGAAGTCGGACGCTTAACCAGCTGAGCCAACCAGGCGCCCTGCTTGTAACTTGTTTTGACTTAAGTCTATTTTGTGTTACAAGAATATAGCCACTCAGCTTTTGGTTACTGTTCACATGAAGTATATATTTCCATCCTTTTACAGAGGTGGTGCAGAGACAGGGAGCGAGAGAGCATCCCAAGTAGGCTCACGTAGTCAACACAGAGCCCGATACAGGGCTCAAATCCACAAACTGAGATTATGACCTGAGCCAAAACTAAGAGTTGGATGCTTAATGGACTGAGCCACCCAAGATGCCTCTGGCAATCCTTAGACATAGTCAGGACAGCAGCGCCACCTAATGGGGAAATGGAGAGTCACTCCATTAGAATCTGGTTTCTGTATTCCAGGCTGGTGCAGTGGCATAGGCTAGAGATGGGCTCTGGATGGCCAGAATGGTATTCTTCGCCTGAGCTTTGGACCCTCAACTTTGCCAAAGGTCTTAGTATTACCAAGGCAACTATTGAGAATCCCATCAATAATCAGAAACAAGGAAACTATAACAGGTTTCTCATTGCATGTTCCACACCTGAATTCTAGAAATAGCTGCCTGAAAGAGTCTCCTACAAGACAACTCTCGCCCAGTCCTTCTAAACTTCTGTTTGATTTAAGTGTTTTGAGAAGCTGCTGAAAGCCAACCTTCTCCAAGATTGTGCCATGTATATGTGTGCACCCGTACACACACACACACACACACACACACACACACACACACTTTCTCTTTCTCACATACACAAGATACTCTGGCTTGTAATGTTTGGGGATTCAGAAGGAGTTAGTAAGTATAAACTTGTATGGAATGAATGGCACCTTGGTCCAAAGGCATAGTGGGTCTCCAATAGCAATCAAGTTTCTTATCCAGGTGGAGAATGTTCCTGACAACACTAAATGAACAAAGCAGGATAAGAATAGTAATAATAGGGTGCCTGGGTGGCTCAGTTGGTTAAGACTTGTGGTCTCTCTCTTTCTCTCCCAATATATATAAATAAACTTTTAAAAATTAAAAAAAAAGAGGGTCGCCTGGGTGGCGCAGTCTGTTGAGCGTCCGACTTCAGCTCAGGTCATGATCACACGATTTGTAGGTTCAAGCCCCGCGTTGGGTTCTGTGCTGACAGCTCAGAACCTGGAGCCTGTTTCAGATTCTGTGTCTCCCTCTCTCTCTGCCCCTCCCCACTCGTGCTCTGTCTCTGTCTCAAAAATAAATAAAACAAAATTAAATTAAATTAAATTAAAATTAAAAAATTAAAATTAAAAAAAGAGAAGAGTAACAATAGTGATAATCACTAGCACTCATCTAGCATTTACTATGTGCCAGACACTTCTATTGATGCCTGTATTCTTCACTCAATCCAGTCCCCTTCAAGGGAGAAGTCATGATTACTCTCATATTACAGGCGATAAAACTGAGTGGGAAGGTGAGTGACTTGCCCAAGGCCATACAGCTAGTGAGGTGCCATACCAGGGTTCAACTCTGGCAGAAGGATACCACATTGTGTATAGAATCCGGTCTCAACCTTATGAATTTTTTTTAAATTTAATGAATCTTTAGACATACTGCAGTGAACAAAGTCTTTGCCCTCTTAGAGTTTTTATTCTAGGAGAGGAGAGAAGACAAATTAGTTTACACATAATGTCTAATAGTGATAAGTACTCTGAATAAAATGGCAAGAAACACAACCAACATACTCTTGCCAAGATTCAGCCAGGGCACTTTGTTAAAGGTCTCCTGGATCCTAGGACAGACAGAAGTTCTTTCCCTCCCTTCCTGCCTACTATGCATTCAAAGTTGCTGGTTGGCAGCAGGAGGTAACAAGAAATGAATAACAAGGGCAGGCTCTCCCCAGAGGTGGCCACACTGCGCAGCTTACCATAAAGCTCCAAATGATTGGAAGAAGGATTCAGTTTCAAGATGAACCAATTGGGAGGGCTATTCTGGGTGGGCAGTCAAATGTTGGCAGGACATGAGATTTGGGCAGGACCCAGAACTATGGGCATGATTGGGACTTGTGCTACACTTAGCCCAAGGCCTGATATGTAGTAGGTGCTCAGTAAATATGCTGAATGACTGTTAGAACCAATAAATGAAAAGAAAACAGAAGGTGTGTTGACAAGTGCAAGTGTGATTGGGAGGCCAGAACCTCAAAAGCTCCCAGAGGCCCACATATTGGCTGCCAGACTTATCTGGGTGGGTAGAAGGTAGGCAGACAATAGATACTGTTTGGAATCTGGGGAAGCCTAGTGTGAGTGAAATAGCCCAGCTCTGGTGAGTGCAGGTCGAGATTCTCAACTTGGTTTAAAGATGTTCTTTCTTTTCTAGTATCCAATAGGATGACTTGAAATAACTCCAAAGAGCTAGTAGAGCTGATGGGCCTCTAGAAGCTCCCCTAGACCAACTTCTCAGGCTCTAGAAGGCAGTGCAAGCCAAGATGGTCCATGACTTACAGTCAGTAAAGGCAGAAACAGACTGGATTTCACTGACCTTAAGCACACTCAAGAAGCTCCAAGCCTGATTAGGACCTCTTATTTTTTCCTTCCTTCCTTCCTTCCTTCCTTCCTTCTTTCCTTTCTTCTTTCCTTCCTTCTTTCCTTCCTTCTTTCCTTCCTTCCTTCCTTCTTTTCTTTTTCTTTCTGTCTTCCTTTCTTCCTTCCTTCTTTTCTTTCTTTCTTTCTTTCTTTCTTTCTTTCTTTCTTTCTTTCTTTCTTTCATTTTTGAAGAGAGAGAGAGAGCACATATTAGCAGATGAGAGCGGTAGAGGGAGAGAGAAAACCCCAAGTGGGCTTCTCACCCAGTAAGAAGCCCGACACGGGGCTAGATCTTGTGACCTTGAGATCATGACCTGAGCCAAAATCAAGAGTTGGAGATTCAACCAACAGAGCTACCCAGGCACTCCAGGACCCTTTTAAACTATAGGCAAGATTTTGTGTCTGTTGCGGGTGTTTGTCTGGGAAAAGTCTTAATAGCTTTTTCAGATTATGAAAGTAAGGAACGTTGGGGACCTTTGCCACAGGCTCTGTCCCATATGAGACCTAAGCTGCCTCCCCAAATGTTGGCAGGCAGCCTCACCTCCTCCCTTGGCGCCTTCTGTTGAGTACTCAGTCACCCCATCCAGGGCTCTCTCTGTGTCCAATCAGAGTGGTGGCAAGAAACAAGACTTTTTCCTGTCCTTAGGGGCTGCTGGGCACAGCTGGGAGCCTGGAACAGCTTCCTGCAGCTGCTGGGGACAGGAAGCCAAGGAATGTGTGTGCTTCCCTGGCTTTCCTGGGACCCAACTGTCCTGCCACTGAAGTCACTGATTTCTACCAGGCCCCACTCTGGACCTCACTGTGGGTACATTTTATCCCATTATGAAAGGAATCTGGGACAGATGACTCCAGTGTTGGGCAATGCAAGTCCAGCAGGAAGTTGCCCAGCTGCCTATCTTGTTAGTTCCCCTATTTCCTTCCCTGAGCTCCCCCTACTTGGCCTTCATTCCAGAGCATTCTGCTCAGAACCAGACAAGTTCCAGCAAAGTCTAGGATGCCTGGTCAGGACCTGCTCGTGCAGTCACCTTTGCCCCACTCTTGTCCATCTGACCAGGCCTAGACAGGCTCTGGCACTGTTGAACCCCTCCCAGGAATTTACCAAGCCAGCAGGAAGCTCAACTGCTCCCTTACCCAAAGATTCAGATGCGGTGACCCCTGCTCCAGGTGGCCTTCTCAGTCCAGGGAGGCTGCCTGACTTCCCTCCATGCACCTTGTTTCCTGTGTGTAGCTTTCCCCACTGAGGAGTGGGAATACACACTTCTTAGTTGTCCCAGCTGTAACTTCTAACTTTTTTGCCTTTAGCTATCTATTGCATGTCTGGGGACAGAGTAGGTGCTCGGTAAAGGGCTTCATGAGTTGACTTGGCTACTTCCCTGCGTTCCACCCAGGTCTTTACCCTTTTACAATCAAGGACTCAAGTGAGTTTAGATTAAATCCCAGAACTGCATAACCCGATAATCCTGCAGAAATTTATAATCAGGCTACCTTGAGAATACCTCTGTCCAACCACTGGTGCCCACAGGCCTTTTTGCTGCTCTTTGAAATGGGATACCTGACCTGGAGGACTCTGCCTTTTCTTCCAACCTCTTCTCCACCCCAACCCCCACCCAACCGGTTTCTGATTTACTCTCATAGCTCAATGGTGTCAGGACCCCACCAAGGTGAGGCCAAGGGGCCACTGGCCGTGTGCATTAGGGAGAAAGACAGGGGCCTGGCCATGTTTCTCCCAAATCTGGGAGCGCATCTCCTAAGTCCAAGGCCTCTTGGTCCTAGGCTCCAGGGTTAGATGGGTCCTGTTAGTTGAAGTTTGGATGGAGCTGTATCTATTTGTTCACTCCTTCAGCAAACATTGGTGAAGTCCTCTTCCCTGGGCCAGGCATAGTGAAGGCTATATAGCTTGGGCACTTACTGACTGTATAACCTCTGGTAGATGACTTGAATCTTGGGCCTCAGTTTTCTCATCATGGGGCTTAAAATTGCCATGGTGGGTTATTAGGAGGTACAGAGAGATTTTGTGTCTCCAGAGGTTTAGGACAGAGCTCAGTGATGGTAGATATTATTATCAAGGACCATCCTAACCCTCTAGGAGCTTGGGGTCTCCTAGAAACAATGAGAAGTTAGAAGCTGGGAAGACTTGTGAGTGTTGTTCTTGAGTAGGATAAGCAGGACTTGGGTAGGTGGAGGAAGAGGGGCCCTCACAGGTGGTACTCTGCAGGAAGTTGAGGACAGGGTATGAGACTGGTGGGTTTTGACTAGTCTAGGACAGGTGCTTATTGCCCAGGGTGGTACAGGGTGGGGCTTAAGTTTATTCTGCAGGTAGCTGGGAATCTTGAAGTTATATCGGCTTCTGGAGTTTGGACTCCAAAATGCCAACTGGATTCTCTAGGAGATCTCTGCAGAAAGCTCCAGGAGGCCTCATTTTCAATCAAACGTTCATTCATTCATTCCAATTTTATTATGTACATTCTAAGTACCCGGCTCTGTCTCAAATGATAGGGATTCTCATGATGGAGAGAGGGAGTAGACAGACACAGATTGTCCAGTCTGGCTAGGGATAAACTTTATTTTATTTTTTAAAAGATTTTAACGTTTTATTTATTTTTGAGAGATAGAGCCTAAGTAGGAGAAGGGCAGAGAGAGAGAGGGAGACATAGAATCTGAAGCAGTTTCCAGGCTCTGAGCTGTCATCACAGAGCCCAATGGGGGACTTGAACCCACGAACCGCGAGATCATGACCTGGGCCAAAGTCGGCCACTTAACCAACTGAGCCACCCAGGTGTCCCAACTTTATTTTTTTAATTTTATTTTTTTAAGGAGGCTTCATGCCCAATGCGGGGCCCAACATGGGATCCAATGCAGTGCCCAAACTCATGACCCTGACCCTGAGATTAAGACCAGTGCACATAACGCTTGCTATCTGTAAAATTAAAAGGAAAGAAATAAAAGAGAGATCAAAAAAAAAAAAAAAAGGACGTAAGTTGAGATCAGGAGTTGGATGCTTTTTAATAGTTTATTTTTATTTTTGAGAGAAACAGACAGAGAGCACGGAAAGGGGTAGGGAGAAAGGGAGACAGAGAATTGCAAGCAGGCTCCTCACCATCATCACAGAGCCCTGTGTGGGGCTTGAATTCATGAGTTATGAGATCATGACCTGAGCCAAAACCAAGAATCAGATGCTTAACTGACAGAGCCACCCAGAAGCCCAAGGGTTGGATGTTTAATGGACTGAGCCACCCAGATGCCCCTGCTAGTGATAAATTTTAAATCTGATATAATAATATGGTGGGATTAACAAGTATCCAGAGCAAGGACACTTGCCCAGGCCAGAAACTGAGATGGGGGATGAGCAAGAATGAGGTAGGCCAAGTGGGAAAAAAATGCTGTGGGGAAAGTAGTGCATGTAGGAGGGCTTGAGAGGAGCTGGCAGATGCCTGGCATGTTTGTAGCAACTGAAAGAGGCTCCATGTGACCTGGGTCATGTGCAAAGAATAAACTGGGGTAGGGGTGCCTGGCTGGCTCAGTAGGTAGAACGTGCGACTCTTGATTTCAAGGTGGGTGGCTCAAGCCCCACATTGGGTCTAGAGTCTACCCAAAAAAAAAAAAAAAAAAAAAAAGCTGGTGTAAAAAAGGGGGAGTAGGTATTGAGAGAAGTGGAAGTGGAGATGAGCTATCTGGGGAGAATGTAGGGTGGAGAGATGGGGGGGTAAAGTTTTGGAGGGGAGGGGCCCAAAGCTGGGCAGGTGAGAGGGTAGTGAGGAGTCCCTGTCCTCCAGCAGCAGAAAGTCAGACAGAGAGCCCTGAGTAGGATAGGTAGATTTGGATGTGGAGGTTTGCTCTGGCTACTCCAACATGAGGACTGGGTCAACAGGTGGTGCTGAAAGCAGCCTCCAGCAGAGGACAAGGTCCCACAGCCCTTTCTCCCCCTTGCCCCCTCCTGTTGTTTTATTGGAAGACCAAGGCCCGAGAAGACAAAGGAGACATGTGGGGTAGGTGTTGGCACCTCACCCTCAGGCTGCAGGAGGCAAAGGGACCTTGACTCTGGAGGAGTCTGGGAGAAATGGCAGCTGTTGCTTCTTGCAAAGGTGCAGGTGGCCCACAGCTGTGATGGGTCTCCAGGACTAGAGGTCACTGACATCTGAACGGCAGGGCTGTGGGTGGGCCTGAAGGGTCATCAAAATAGGGGAGGAGGAGGTGGTCCTGGCAGTTCAGACTGTAGCAGTGCCTTGCAGTAGTCCAGCTGTCAGGGAACAGCTGCAGGCCTGGAAGAGGGAGGGGGCCAGGGCAGCAGCAGGTGAAGAAGCTCCCTGGTTGCCGGGCCATGGGAATGGAGAATGGTAACTAATGAAGAGATGGGGGGTGGGGATGGGATTGGGGGAAGGGGAACATCTGCTTGCTCTCTTGCATTCAGATGAGACTGGAAATCTACAGGGATGGAAATGCTGGGGTAGGGAAGGGAGCTAGGGAGGGAGCCAAGGGCTTTCTCACCCCTTCCATAGGTTCCCCTCAAGACCATCCTCCTAGGTTGCATTGCCTCCCTCAGGACCCCTCTGGAGCCCTAGCCCTCCCTAGTCCCCAGGTTGCTTTTTCCCTCTCCTCCCCACCTCAGCTCCTCATATGCACCCATATCCTGGACCCTTCTAGGAAGGAAAGGAAACAACCATGGGCCTTTTGTTAAACCTTGGTTCACAAGGATCAGAAAGGGAAAGGGTCTGGTGAAGGAAAGGAGTTTACCCAAGTGGCCAGTCAGAGGCCAGCACCAGGGCCCTTGCTTGTGTGCACCCAGCCCTCAGGGCCTCATCTCTGGGTTGCCCACTAGTACCTGCCCACCTTAAGAGCAAGGAGGCCTGGAGGTACCTGCTTCCTGTGAGCTGAGGAGACTCACTGGGGGGTGAGATTGGTCCCAGTATTTTGTGGGTTCAGTAAAGAGGCATGTAATAAAATTTTTTTACTATTTATTTATTTATTTATTTGAGAGAGAAATAGAGTATGAGTGGAGGAGGAACAGAGAGAGAGAGGGAGACACAGAATCTGAAGCAGGTTCCAGGCTCTGAGCTGTCAGTACAAAGCCTGATGCAGGGCTTGAACTCAGGAACCATGAGATAATGACCTCAGCCCAGGTCAGACACAACCAACTGAACTACCCAGGTGCCCCAGTAAACAGGCCTGTAAAGAGGCCCACTTTTTGGCTCAGGGCCAAATTTGTCAACACCAGGGCCACTGACGTTGAACTAATCACCAAAGGTCCCAAGCAGCAGAGTACCAGGAAGTTTCAGGCAGAAGGAGGGTAGGGGGTCAGCTGAGGCCAGCCTTCTTTCTGGGGCCCCTCCAGCATGGCATGAGCAGCTGCTGGGCCCTGGCTCTGAGGCCCAGGATATCCCTTTCCAGAGCAGCCTTCCCTCCACCCCCAAGTCCTCACCTTTGTATTATACCAGCTGCTGCAATCATTTATGTGCCTGGGGGCATGGAGATGGGATGGGAGAGACAGATGAAATGTTTTCTTTTCTTTTTTTTTTCTAATAAAAGTTTCTTTTCACCTCTGAGGAAACTCTACCAGTCATGAATGGGTCTTTATATGAGACATGTCAATGCCTCTGCAGAGAGCCCTCAACATGCTTGCAACAATTCATTCCCACACCCAGAGGTCTAGAGCTCTGGCTTTGAGCTGAGGTCTCTCTTACATCAAGGGCCCATACTGAGCCGGACCTCCATGCTTCCCACTCCAGGCCTTCCTAGTTTCTGGGGTCCTTTTCGGGTTCAGCCTATTGATCCCATCTGATGGATGTAGACCTTCTGCCCATTCACGGGTGACCCCAGCCAGGACCTCAGTCCAGTTTGGGTAAATGGCAACAGCAGAGATGGACCTTTGAAGGTCACTGACCTCGAGCAATGAGCAGGAGGGAGATGGATGGGACAGCTGACCAGGGCCTTCCTTGCCTGCCAGATGATACCGTACTAGTCCCCAGTGCCTTCTTTGCACCTGTGTCTGGCAGCAGTCCCAAGGGAGTTGCGTGGGGGACTGCCCTGGAACCTGTCTTGTGTGTCAGGACCTTCCCCCTATACTCCTCATTTCCTGCTCCCCCTCGTCCCCTCTTCTACTCTCTCCCTCTTCCACTTTGGCCCAGCCCATGGACTTCCCTCCAACCAGGGAAGTTCTGCAGGTGAGCTCTGCGGGGTCTTGCAAAAGCCCTGACCTGCAGCATGTACCAGGAGCTGCCCAACCCCAAGGGAGTGGACATTGTTCCCTCCCCCTCCCCCTTCCTCTTCTGAAGCTGGAAGGAGGAGTGCCACCTCTCTGCATTCCGGGAGAAGGTGGAGGCAGGGAAAGTAAGAAATGTTCTCTCTAAATGCTTGTTCTGACATGACTTCCGTGGCGCCTGGTGCCCCTCCCCCACAAGACCCCATATCTGCCCCTACCCCTGCCTGCTCCCTCACCTCTCTTTCCCCACCTTCCAGGGACAGCCAGGCTCTGGGGGCTGGGGCCAAGCCGCTGCCCCCTCATTCCTCACCCTGCTACATTCCTTCCAGGAGGCCTGAGGGCAGGATCCCAGCTCTTTCCTTGCTCCCACCCTTCAGCTTCCATGCCCCTTGCTCCTGGGATCCTATACTCCTGGAAAAGCTCAGCCTGGTTAAATCCAGCTCTGGCCCCTACCCTCCCACCACTTGTTCTTTGTCCTTTGTTCACTGTTCCATTCACTGCTCAGACCATGGCTACCTCCAAAGTTCTCAGACCTGCCTGGCCACTTCTTCCTCTGCCTTTACCATGGCCATTCCCTAGGCTTGTTCTGTTTCTTTCCTGGAAAGCCCCAGGGCTCCCTCAATCTACCTCCGAGCAGGACTCACTTCCCTGATGAGCTGGACCACAGAACAGACTCTGGTCCATCCCAGCCTTCCCATCCCCTGATTATCATATTTTCATGTACATACTAATTTAATCTCCATCTTGTTACACTAGAATTTGGGCTCCACAACAGCAGTACTTGTTCCCTTCACCCCTGGTTGTGTTCCCAGCATACAATAGACTCAGTAAATATCTGTGGACTGACAACACATGGATGGGTATTTCACCTTGGTCCTGACTCAGCCACATAAAGTGATCTTCTGTCACTTTCAATGAACAGGTAGGTCTGAAGTCCACACATGAGGTCACTGGATGATGGGATGACCAAGAGACTCAGAGCAGGCAAGTGACTTGTGTAAGATCACACAGTGAAGTTAGCTCTGGGGCCCAGCAGGGACTTATTCTTCATACGGACACAATAGGAAGTTTGACTAAGGAGCTAATATTCACTCTTTATCCTTTTATTAGCTTCCCTCAAATTTGCCACATGAATCCTTCTCATTCTTCCCAGAGATATTGGGGATTCCCCAGACCACAGGTGGGGCTCCTAGAGGTCCTGCCTGTCTCTGTCAGCACTCAGCCTAAAGCAAAGACTGTCTACTTGGGTCCAACACTTTCCAGTGTTTCAAAGGCATACCTAACAGCCATAATACCAAAATGAGAATCAGTGATTGTTGGGTAGCCCATTAATGTCTCTTGACTAAGGGCCACTAAGGGGAGCCTAGGCTGATGACAGAAAAAGGCCAAGATCTTAGGCTAGCTCTGAGTGGAAGAGGTGCTTCTGTCCTGGGGGGAGCCAGTGGCAGAGCCCTGAGCCAAATCTGGACATATGACTGGACATATGACATATGAGAGCAGAGAAGGGACTGTCAACCTGGCTGAACCAGAACGGTATTGGTAGCTTCCCCGACAACTGGGGGCTAGCTGGTCAGTGACTGAAGATAATTAACAAATAGGACCTTCAGTTTGCTTGCTTCCACTGGCTGCCTGGCCAGACCAGACCTAATCTGGTGTTAGTCCAGTGTTCAAGGCCATAAGCCCAGTGTTTTGGGAACTGTTGCCCAAAGTCAGCCTTGGAGGACTGTCATATCTCAGAGCCAGCAGGGAGTAGGATGTAGCTGAGACGTGTGTCCACCTAGGAGGAAGAGGCAATTTTATTCATTCACTCAGCACTCATTCTTGCTGTGGGTTTTGTGTGCCCACAGGACATATACTTGTGGAAACTCAGGTGTCAAAGCTGCCACCTGGATGACTGGAGGAAGGCCCTCTGCCTGACAAATATAAAAGGGTCTGGTAGAAGTGCTGGAGTGGAGGGCCCTGCAAGAGAGGAGCTGGCTTCTGGAAAGGTTGGTGGTGACCAGCAAACACGCCTATTGGCACTTTCTCCCTGATGAACTTATCAGCCCTTTCTTTCTGCCAGAGCTGCCAGACAATCTGTCTTCTGTTAAATCCAGACAAAAGGGACCCCTCCCTTGCCCTGACTTGGCTGGCTCTGCTTGGGCATTTGGGTCAGGAGCTTCCATCCTCAGCCAGCTCTGCCCTTTGCCCCTCTTCATTGGGCCTGGGGGAGTATCAGCAGCAGAAGCGTCTCTCCCTCTGGAAGAGTCTGAAGCTGGGCACTGGCCCTTAGCCTTCAGTTCCTTGGGAACATGCCAGAGTAAAAAAGTCCTGGAATCCTAGGACCAAAGGAAAGTTTGGTCCATGTTGGTGTCTACTGGGTTTTGTCTGAGCCAGAACCAAGGCTTCAGCTTAGATAATATAGGCCCTAGGTAAACACTGAGACATCTGCCTTGGGCTTTATACAGGGTCTGGACCCTTGGTGATGACTACCAAACAGTAAGTGAGGAAGGCAACATCTCCTGATTCTTTCTTCCCAAACAGAAATTGAGCTTCTAGTAAATGCGACTTTTAGGTGATGGTTGCAGCGTGGGGCCAAGAAGGTTGTTCTCTGGCCTCAAGGGCTCATACTCCAGTGAGGGGGATAAACGTTAATCAGATAATTTTTCTGGAGCCTCCGGCTTAGGGCCTAAGTGGAGGAAGCACTGGAGGCTGGAGGGCCAGGTGAGTTGAGCTGTCAGGTCTGAAGAGCCCCATTCTCAGTCTCTTGATCAATCCTCCCCCAGCCTGTACCACATAGGCTTCTTTGGCAGCTCTTCTTGGTGTTGTCTAGGCCTTACTTTTGGCTGTGAATTGGCTGTGAACACCAAGCCTGACCTAGGGTAGCCTAGGCCTTCCCTGGGATTCCAGAATAGCACCCAAGGGTGAGTCATTGGGGACCTAGTGCTGAGCCCTAGGGTGGGTTGTGGGGTTCCCCGGGAGGGGAAAGGCTTTGACTCTCAGGACTACAGAGAGTAACAGGCTTTGACTTTGTAGCCCCCACTTAACTTAGGGGCCCACGAAGATAGCTGTCTTCCTCTCTCTTTACTTTCCTATGGCCTCCGGGAGATGAGGGAGATGCCAATTGGGCTCCAGTTGGGGCTAGTTAGGCTCCAAAGGGCTGGTCAACTCTGGCCAGCCAGACCTCCTGTCTTTTAGAGTCTGAAGGAACTTCCAACTCCAGATAAAAATGAAGAAAGCTAGCAGTAAGGACCAGAGTTTAGAGGCTGGAGGGAGGAAAACCTGTGAGATGTGCTGGGACTGGAGGGCTATGGAAGGGAAAGAGCATTAGGGCCAGAGCCTCTAACTGAACCCCAAACCTAGAGAGGCAAAGATTGGAAAGGATTTGGTTGTGAGGGCTTCAGGAACACTCTGGTTGTTGCTCCACCCTTCCAGGACTAGGAAGGTCCTATCCCACCTTCTGACACCAACTACTTGAGTCCCCCTCCTTGGTCAGAAATCTGGGGGGTGCTTAGGCATGGGGCACTGGAACTCTGGAAGTCAGAATAAGACTGGTGCTTCATCTAGGAAGATCAGTGCCAAAAAGGAAGAAGAGGAGTTACTCTGGCAGCCATGGATGGTTAGTGAGGACTAGAATGGCCAGCAGCTTCTGTGCAGATGGTAGGAGGGAGGTGCCTTAAGAGGCCAGTACCCATTGCTGTCTTTTGCTTTGGGAAAACATAGGACCTACCTATATAGTTGGGCACTAAAATACCCAGCAGAACCTAGGGTTACAAAGCAGTGCCTGGTGTATGGTGGGGGGGGGGGGAGACTTGATAAAATGAAGGGAGTGAGAGAATATATTTTATTTAGAAACCCAATAACTTTCCACATTCATAGCCTTTTCAAAGCAGCAGAAGTTTAAATTTGGACTTGAGAGGCCATTAATTTTTTAGTTTTAACATGTAAAGGATGGTTTGGGGGCCTGTTTCCTAGTTTTCACTTCCTTTTCTAATCGATGTGAATGAGGTTTGGAACCTATGCATTTAAGTATAGAATCACAGGGGTGCCTGGCTGGCAGTTGGTAGAACCTGAGACTCTTGATCTTGGGGTTGTGAGTTCGAGCCCCACGTTGGATACAGAGATCACTTAAAAAAATAAAATCTTGGGGTGCCTGGGTGGCTCAGTGGGTTGAACATCCGATTTTGGCTCAGGTCATGACCTTGTGGTTTGTGGGTTCCAACCCTGGGTAGGGCTCTGCACTGACATCTCAGAGCCTGGAGCCTGCTTCAGATCCTTTCATTTATTATTTATTTATTTTTCTTATTAAAAACAATTTTTTAATGTTTATTTTTAAGAGAGAGAGAGAGTGAGAGAGAGCGCATACTGGTCAAGGAGCAGCAGAGAGAGAGAAAATCTGAAGCAGGTTCCAGGCTCTGAGTTGTCAGCATAGAGCCCAATGCTGGTCTTGAATTCACAAACCACGAGATCATGACCTGAGCTGAAGTTGGACACTTAACTGACTGAGCCACTTAGACGCCCTCTGCATCAGATTCTGTCTTCCTCTCGCTCTCCCTCTCTCTCTCTCTCAGAAATTTATTTTTTAAAAATCTTAAAAATCAGACAGGTGTGTGTATTTGAGAGATGAGACTTTCCTTTCAGCTCTCTGAGATATATTTCTCCCAGACACTCCTTAAGCAGGAAGAGAAGAAGGTAGGGGAGACCCAGATTTTCTGGATTCAGGGAGGACAGCCTGGGAGGCAGCAGCCAGTTCTGTGTTCAGAATGTGCTCTCTGACAAAAGTTCAGGCTTGGAATTCCAGCCTGGACACAGGCCCAGGAGGGAATGGACACATCCTGACTACGCTTGATGGCGAAAGGGAGCAGAGCTCACCATGAGTCCCATGACCCATCCAGTAATTATTTAGGTAGAGTGACTGTCAGGTCTGGGGCCTTTGGGGTAGGAGACCACAGGTAGGCCCTGAGGTGGAGAGCACCTTTAGGATCCTCCCCTTAAAGGGAGAAGGACTTAATCAGTAACCTCCGCTCCTTACTCCCTCACCCCCTGAAAGAATGCGGGCCACAAGTAGTGAGTGACCAGCGCCAGCGGGTCAGAGCTATTTCTGGCACCAGGGGAGGCATCGGATTCCGGAGTTCTGGGCGGGGTGGTGGGGGAGGAGGGGACAGGGTCAGGCCTGAAGCGCTTCCCGGATGTTCTCGCCTGCTGGGGGCTAGGTTTTGGAGAGCAGCCAGCTTCCCGCCCTTCCGGCTCTCGCCTCAGTTTCCCTATCCATGTAAGGGCCAGGCAACAGAGTAGTCATCCTTAGCAATTTAGAGGATGCTTCTGATTGTTTTCATGACTTAGAAATACCTCTCGATTTGCGTTCCAGGGAAATCAGAGGGCCAAACGATAGGTGGTTAGTTGTGGCAGGGCCAGTTCTCGAGCCTGACCTCCCTGGGTTGGTTGCGAGAGTCTCAGAGGGTGAGAGGTTGGGGGCGCCCCTCCCCCACTACCAGACCAGAGGGTTGGGGGCAACCCGGACGGGCCGGGGCGTGTCCCCGGGAGAGACTCTACCGGTCGGGGGCAGGGCTTCCAGGATAGGGCGTGTCCTCTTGGACAGGGGCGTGGCGGGCCAATGAGCAGAGCCGGGCGAATGGAGGCGGGGCCTGTGCGCGGGTGCGGCGCGCTGCGGGGCGGCGGACGCAGGCAGAAGCGGGCGTCGCGCGGCCTGCCGGTAGGCGCCGCGCAGAGCTGGCGGCGGGATTGGCTGCAGCACTCGCGTGTCAGGCGGTTGCTAGGCTCCGGCCGCGCGCCCCGCCCTCGCGCTCGGCGCCCTCTCACCGCCCGGTACGTGCTCGCGCGGAGGCTGCGGTGCGGCGCTCGCGCTCCTCGGGCTTGGCGACGGCAGCGGCGGCGGCGGCAGCTTGGCGCCGAGTCCCCGGGGAGCGGCGGGGGCGAGGCGTCTTGCGGCCGGGAGAAGCAAGCACCTGCCGCGGCCCGCCCGCCGGCGCTCGGTGAGTGCGCCGCCGGCTCCCTGCTTGGCAGCCCAGGCCCCCATCCCCTTGGCCGGCCGAGCCTCCCGAGGAACACCTGCTGCTGCTCGCGGTTTGGCCCGGGGTGGGGACATGGTCGCGGACGTCCTTGCGGGTGAGGCAGCGGCGTGGCGCGGCACGGAGAGAGCCGCCCCCCTCCTCTCGGCCCCTTCGGCGAAGGCTCAGGGCGTTCCGCGGCCGGGCCCGGGCTCTTTGCCGCGGCGATGGGCCAGGCCTCAGCCCGGCCCGCGCTCCGGGGAACGCGGGGCCTGCGCGTTGGCTGCAGGCGTGTGCGGCCTTTGGGCCGCCCCCTGGCCTTCCAAAGAGGGTCGCGTGGCTAAGTTGGGCGGAAGCTTGAAGATGGGGCATTGACCCCCCCGTAGGAGGCAGGGAAGGGCGCTGCAGCCGCTGCGACCTGAGCAGCTCAGAGCTTTGGGGTCCCTCCCACCCCCGCCTCCACACACACTCTTGGGCTTCTTTGGAAGCCTCCTGTCTCTTCACCTTTTTACTTGGTGTTTAGGAAACCAGATTCACCCACTGGTGTATTTGTAAAGTGTCTCCAGAGAAAATGCTGTCTCTGCTTAGAACCCTGCCATAAATTCCAGGTTAATTTCATACAAACTCAAGTGCTGATTAAAAAATGCATATTTTACTGCCTATGACATGTGAAGCTCTTAGATTTGCAGACTGGCTTCTGAATTAGTTTTAATGATGATCATGAAGTTTTGCCTTGGTGGAAGCTAGAGCCTGGGATAGCACGTTTATAGCCTAGAGTTCTAACTTAAGAGCCAGGCCTGCTATTTCCCTAAATAAGCCAGGAGAAACGATTCCTGGCATGGAACCCAGACTCAGTGCAGGGAGGGTGGTGTTTATAGGACAGAAGTCCAGATAAAGAGTTGGATGTGCTACCAGGTGTTTTGGAGTCTGGCGTAGATGGAATACTATAACTTTATCAGGTTCTATGCTTAGTGTTCAGAGATAAGGATAGTTTTGAAATGTCCTTGTTTTGAAAAAGACTCAACCTTGGAGGCATAAAAATCTCTAGTTGGAGTATGGAGTAGTTGAATTGGACTTTGTTGCCTGGAGCCAAGGAATAAGAGTTCATGGCCTGTATGTTTAAAGGAGGCGGAGGAGTCATTCCTTGGAGAAATCAGATTTGAGGAGAGAGTAGGATGCATAGTGCCAACCTATTCAAAGCCTTTGAGATACTGTATGAAAGGAAGAGTAAGCTAGTACTATACAGGCAACAAACACCTGGCTGGAACATGAAAGCTCTTGTAGATACGAGCCTCGGTTGAAAGAGGAAGAAAGCAAGTCTTCCCTGTTTTGAAAAGTTGATTTGACAAAATACATTCATTCTTTTAACTAATATTTGGCTTCACTACCTGCCTGGTTTTGTGGTAGGTTCAAGGGACCCATGTAAAAGAGGCTGGGTCTGCCCTTAAGGAAATCAGTTTCAGGGACAGTAGAGATTAGGGAACCTATGATAGTATCTGCCCACTACGTGTACTCACATGGTGCTTTGAGAGCCTGAGGAGAGAAGGAATTCCTAAGCTGAGGCTTGCAGGGCCAGCAGGAATTAGCTGGGGGACAGCAAGGTCTGGACACAGGGAACCACATGTACATGTGCTCTTAAAATAGCACCTGTGAGTCCTCCAGCTTGGCAAATGGGAACTCTAGGCCTTTCTTGTTATGCTCAGTTCAGACTTTATACTCTGGGTGCAGAAGCCTGAGAAGGCTTTTAAATTAGTGGAGTGGCATGGTTTAGACCCATGCTTAGAAAGATCTTGCTAGTGGCCATATAGGTAGTTCAGGGAGGGTAGGGGATCAAGACTTCTGGTTGTGAGGTCAGCTGGTAGAGGAGAGATGAGGAGGGAGGAGGAGCCAGCTTAGAGGCTGAAAAGGAGGGGATGCCAACCTGGGGTGAGGGGGGGGGGCAGGGAGGAGAAAGAGCCTGTATTCAGGAATGTGTGGGTCAGAACACTAAGCATGACCAAAGATTTAACTATGTCTTCTACAGGTTTGCTGGTGTCTGTTAAACATTGAGAATGGTGGGGTATGGTGGACCCTGGGGCCACTTTGAGACTATTTAGCAAAGAAGAGGCATGGCATTTGATTTTTTAAAACCTCTTTCCTTTGAATTTAGGTCATTGCATTTCCTGTTAGGCAGGACTATTGTATTGACCTTAGAGTAGAGGTGTGTTCATTCTTGTTGATTCAGAAGAGAATATGTTCAGTCCTTTACTTCACAATTGTTCCTGCCTTTCTTGCTTTCTAGGTTAGTGATATGATGGAACTACATCAGCCATAGTCAGAGGTTCTTTTTCTGTTCTACGTGTACCATTGTTAATGGTTATGAGACTCCTTTATATTGACTATCGAAACAGAGTCACAGACGAAGAAATGTTCCAAGGTCATACAACTGTTTTGTGGTAGAGTCACAGGTGGCTGTGCCCACCTGCATTTGTGTTGTATCAAACTGATAATGGCAGCCTTGGTTGGGTGCTTCTCTGGTGAAGACCAAGCCCAGGTGTCTGGTGGAAGGCACAATGTCAGGGCAATATGGGAGAGTTGATCAGGGATTCCATACATAACTCCAGGAACATGCTGCGAGGGACCATCCTCAGAAATCAGGGTTTGTCTGAGCCATCCTGGGACCTGTGCTGGTTGCTCTGGGTACTATTTTGAAGTAAGCCAAGGAGCTTGGGTCCTAGGCTGGGGAGGGCAGACTTTAGGGGTGGACTTCATTTGAACTGGACCTTGAAAGGTTAGTGGTTTGACTGGTGAAGGAGTTGATGGCAGGAAGTTCACACTCTGTGTAAGGAAAAGAGGTGGAGCAGAGGCAAGGGGTAGGAGAGAGAAGGCTGGGCATCTTTTCTGTATATTTTGGAAGATTGGGTTGGAACCAGAATGCTACGTGGAGGAGTTTGGAGTTAGGTAGGAACATGGATTCTTGAAGGTCTTAGAGCACAGTTGTGGTGGTGGTTTTATGAAATGAGCCCCAGGATGCCTGACTGGCTCAGTTTGTGGAACATGTGATATTGATCTTGGGTTTGTGAGTTTGATCCCCATGTTGGGCACAAGTTTATTTAAAACGTTTTTATTTTGGGGCCCCTGGGTGGCTCAGTCGGTTAAGTGTCCGACTTCGGCTCAGGTCATGATCCCATGGTTCGTGGGTTTGAGCCCCACATCAGGCTCTGTGCTGACAGCTAGCTTAGAGCCTGGAGCCTGTTTCAGATTCTGTGTCTCCCTCTTTCTCTGACCCTTCCCTTTTCATGCTGTCTCTCTCTCTCTCAGAAATAAATAAAATATTAAAAAAAAATTTTTTTAATATTTTATTTTTTAATAATTCTTTTTTTTAATATAATTTATTGTCACATTGGTTTCCATACAACACCCGGTGCTCATCCCAACAAGTGCCCTCCTCAATGCCCATTACCCACTTTCCCCTCTCCCCCCTCCCATCAACCCTCAGTTTGTTCTTAGTATTTAAGAGTCTCTTATGGTTTGCCTCCCTTCCTCTCTGTAATGTTTTTTCCTCCCCTTCCACTCCCCCATGGTCTGGTTGTTTCTGAAGATCCATGTATGAGTGAAAACATGGTATCTGGTTTTCTCTGACTGACTTATTTCACTTAACATAATATCTTTTTTAAAAAATTATGATTTTTAGCATTTTCTTATTTTTTTGAGAGACAGAGTGAGAGAGGGAATGAGAGAGAGAGAGTGGCTCCATCAGAGAGTGGCTCTGATGTGGGTCTTGAACTCGAATGTGAGATCATGACCTGAGCTGAAGTTGGATGCCTAACTGAGCCACCCAGAAGCTCCCCCACAAATTTAGTTTCTTTTTTACTTATTTTTTAAAAATGTATTTCTGAGAGAGAGAGAGAGTGCGAGTGTGAGCAGGAGAGGGTCAGAGAGAGAGGGAGACACAGAATCTGAAACAGGCTCCAGGCTCTGAGCTAGCTATCAGCACAGAGCCCGACTCAGGGCTTGAACCCACAAACTGTGAGATCATGATCTGAGCCAAAGTCGGACGCTTAACCGACTTAGCCACGCAGGCGCCCCTAAAATTTAGTTTTTAAATATTAAAGAAAGTTAACTTCCAGTATGAGTTTGGAGACTGGACTGGAGGCAAGTTGGTAATTGCTGTGGTCCAGTATGGAGATAGGGGACCTGAACAAGAATAGTGGTCAGCAGGGGAAATAAGAGAGACAGAGAAGGTTCAAGATGAGTCAGTTCAGCAGACATCAGGGACCTAAATGGTGCTGGTACCATCAGGGATCTACCATTGAGGAGAAAGGGCAGGAAGTGACAATGGAAAGGTGGAGGAATAAGACAGCATCAGCTGTGCACTGGTGAGGCCTTGAGAGACTTGGAATAAATAGGGGCCCCTAGACTGCCAAAAAGGGAGAAGGCTTGAGTCTGTGGCAAGCAGGCAGGAGGCTGTTCTTGGGTGAGCTGAAAAAGGTGAGGGAGGGAAAGACCAGGCTGTACCTGAGGACCAAGGAGTAGACAGGCTGGAGCCCAAGGAAGTGTCCCTTGGGAAAAAGTGGGACAAAATGCTGACCTGAAGGCTGAGGTGGGTCAGTAGGGTATCTCTGGAAGTTCTGAGCGAGAGAGTGCTTGTGTCCCAGTTTTGAGTCTGTTGCAGGGGTGCAGTTGAAGAAGGTAGAAAGGGTGGTTGAAAGAAATGGCGAGGAAGGAAAAAAAAAAAAAGAAATGGCGAGGAGGGGGTGTACACTTAGGGAGGAGAAACCATGATTTGTTGACCCACTTGGTGGGTAAGGGACTAGTGTGTTTTAAGATGTCTGCAGTTTAGGAGACTTAGAATCATAGCAGGGACATGTGGCTTTTGGCTGGATTCATTGAAAAATTGTCATTGACTTGCAGACTTGACCTGCGCAGGGCAAACTAAAGGTAGCCCATGATAGTGTGAAGTTGATTTGATTCCCCTTTACCCTGCTTGCCTTTTTGAGTTGTGTTTATTTTGGTCATAGCCTTCTTGATAAGAGGTGTACAGCTAGCTTAGTGGAATGGCAGGTGGTGATAGACCCATTTAGTAGATGGGCAAGAGTAAGAGTGAGGCCTTGTGAGGTTTTTTTCTAGCTGGTAAAGAAGGTCAGTGATGAGAAGTTTGATTCAATATCCAGATCCTCTGGGTGTGTTGTTTAGATTGGAGCCACTACAGAGTGTGACTGCTTGGAGGCTGGAGGCTTCCAGAGTATCAAAGAAGTAAGAAATGCTGGTTTTGTCGGAGGGGCACAAATGGGGACTATAGAGTATTGAACCTCAAGGGAACTCAAGGTGAGAATAAATTCCGGTAGTATGTTCTTCAGTGTGTCCTGTGTATTGGTTAAGGATTTCTTTGCCCTTTTCTGGAGTGAGTTTTCTCTCTCCTCCCCATTAGAGTGTTCCTGTGCCTTTGCCAGTGTTGCTGTGCTGTTGCTTCTTTTTTTTTTTTTTAATGTTTTATTTCTAGGAGAGAGAGACAGCGTGAGCAGGGGAGGGTCATAGAGAGAGTCACAGGTGAAACAGGCTCCAGGCTCTGAGCCGGCAGTCCAGCACAGAGCCCCGATGCGGGCTCGAACCCACGAACCGCGAATCATGACCTAAGTGAAAGTCGGGACGCTTAACCGACTAAGCCACCCAGGCGCCCCCTTTTTTTTTTTTTTAATGTTTTATTTCTAGGAGAGAGAGAGAGACAGCGTGAGCAGGGGAGGGTCATAGAGAGAGGGAGTTTGTGCTGTTGCTTCTTAAGCCTCTATCTTTTTCTACTTTTTCCGTGTTGACACTCTAGGCCTGGAGTAAGGTGATAGTGGTTTTGAATATACAAGTGGTTAATCTGGTTATTTCCCAGTAGTTCTTTTTATGTCCATGCCTTTGAGTAATAATTTAAAGTAGTCTTCCTACGAGTCACATAACCTGCTTTGCCTTTTGACCGTCCTATTTCACTGTGATCATTAGTCAGTAATACTGCTCAGATAGCAATTTCTATAAATAGGATTTTAGAGTAGTTTACAAAATTATACCAGCCAGAGGGCTTAATTTAGCTTTAATGAATAGGGTTTCCTATTTTCCTATTTCTTGGGTTTGATAGCTAAGCATTTTTTTAGCTTTGCTCTGGGTCCAGGCTGAAAAGATGGATGGGATACAGTAGTACACTATCATAAACTGAAGATGTCTAAGTTGGTGAAGCTGTTCTGTGTTCTCTGTTGGAGTAAATTAAATCTGAATGAAACTTTAGCAGTATGCTGACTTAATTTATACTTATATTTTATTTGTAATTAAACATTTTTGGGGCACTTGGGTGGCTCGGTTAAGCATCCAACTTTGGCTCAGGTCATGATCTTGTGGTTTGTGAGTTCGATCCCTGCTTCATGCTCTGTGCAGACAGCTTGGAGCCTGGAGCCTGCTTCAGATTCTGTGTCTCCCGCTCTCTCTGCTCCTCCCCCACTTGTGCTCTGTCTCTCAAAAATGAATAAATGTTAAAAAAATTTTTTTTTAATTTTAAAGTTTATTTAAGCAATATCTGCATCCAACATGGGGCTTGAAATTAGGACACTGAGATCAAGAGCTGCATGCTCTATGGACTGACCCAGCCAGGTGCTCCAATTTATACTTTGATTTGATTTTTTCTAAAGTTTATTTATTTTTGAGAGAGAAAGTGCACATGTGTGCACGCAAGTGAGTTGGGGAGAGGCAGAGAAAGGAGGAGAAAGAGAATTCCAAGCAGGCTCCCCACTCTCAGCCTGGAGCCCGACGTGGGGCTCGAACCCACAAACTGTGACATCATGACCTGAGCTCAAATCAGGAGTTGGATGCTTAGCTTACTGAACCATCCAGGTGCCTCTACCTCTGTTTTTTTTTTTTATTATTATTAAATTTTTTTAAAATAATTATATATATATAATTTTTAATAATTGTTTACTTTTGTGAGAAAGAGAGTTGGGGTGTAGCAGAGAGAGAGGGAGACACAGAATCTGAAGCAGGCTACAGGCTCTGAGCTGTTATCGCAGAGCCCTTTGCGGGGCTTGAACTCACAAACTGTGAGATCATAACCTGAGCTGAAGTTGGACGCTTAATTGACTGAGCCACCCAGGCACCCCTACTTCTGTTTTAAAAGCAGGCTTATACGGAGGCGCCTGGGTGGCTTAGTCGGTTAAGCGTCCGACTTTCGCTTGGGTCATGATCTCGCGGTTCGTGGGTTCGAGCCCCGCGTCGGCTCTGTGCTGACTGCCAGCTCAGAGCCTGGAGCCTGCTATTCTGTGTCTCTCTCTCTGACCCTCCCTGCTCGCGCTGTCTCTCTCTCTCTCTCCTAGAAATAAATAAAACATTAAAAAAAAAAATTAAAAAAATAAAAGCAGGCTTATACTGCTTTGGATTCTATGTTTCCCTCGCTCTCTGCCCCTCCCCTGCTCACACTCTGTCTCTCTCAAAAATTAAAAAAAAAAAAACATTTAAAAAATTAAAAAAGAAAAAAGGAGGCTTATAGGGGTTGCTGGGTGGCTCAGCCGGTTAAGCATCTGACTTGGGTTGTGTCATGATCTGCTGGTTCCTGAGTTCAAGTCCTGCGTTGGACTCTGTGCTGACAGTTCAGGGTCTAGAGCCTGCCTCAGATTCTGTATGTGTGTGTCTCTCTCTCTGCTCCTCCCTGCTTGTGCTCTGTCTTTCTCTCAAAAAGTATATAAACATTAAAAAATAATTAAAAAATAAAAGCAGTCTTATAGTGGGAATAATCAACTGAATATAAAAAAATCACTTTTATGGCTGACTGTCTTTGTCTTACATATCATGGGGTGCATTTAATAGCACTGAGGTTAAAGTACTACTGTCTAAATTTTAGATGTTGTAATTATTATTATTATTTTCATTAAGTAATCTCCATGCCCAACCTGGGGTTCAAACTCACGACTGTCAGATCAAGAGTTGTATGCTCTACCGATTGAGCCAGCCAGATGCCCCTTATTGGAATTATTTTTTACCTTTGAAATTGTTTATAATTTTAGGTATTGGTTTAATTCCACAAAAACATTCAGTTTTGTTTGTCTCTCTTTGACAAAGAAGGGTGACTGGTGGGGTGGGAAGGAAACTGAGTGGCATTCCCCACTTCCTTTGGTGTAATTCTGTTTTGGTTGTAGGCATTCACCAATATTGGATCCTTCTTTTCCTGCAGGGCCTCTGCTTTTCAGGAAGATAAAAGGCTTTTAAAGCAGCCTAGCACTAGAAGGCGAGGTAAGGTACTTGAAAAGAGATTTCTGCAAAAGAAAGATGATGGGTACTTGCATTCTTGGCAAAATGATGATGGGATTTTAAGACACTATAGTGGGAAATACCTGTATCAAGTTAAACATATTTAAAATAAGAAATTTGGAAAATGAAGAAAAGGAAAAACCCTTTGTCCCCCAATTTTAGTCTTTCTTTCTTTTTTTTTTTTTTAAGTTTTATTTAATCTCTGGACTGCATGTGGGACTTGAACCTACTACCCCAAGAGCAAGAGTCTCATGCTCTTCCAACTGAGCCAGCCAGGCACCTATACTCAGTCATTCTTTATTTTATTTTATTTTTAAAAATCTATTATTTCTTAATTAATCTCTATACCCAACCTGGGGCTCGAACTCACAACCCTCAGATCAGGAGTTGCTTGCTCCACTGACTGAGCCAGCCAGGCACCTACTAGTCTTTCTTTAAATAGGAAATACCAACTCATGGTACAAACTCAGAAAGATGAAAAGGATTATGGGAGGGAAAGCTTTCTACTACCGGTCCCTTCAGTCCCTAGTTCTTTCTAGGAGCAGCCATTACCCCCTTGGAGCTGGATTTCCTCCAGAGACCTTGGGCAGCACTTTGAGTTTAGTTTAGAGCATAGACCCCATTTTTATCTGGCTTTTCTCCTAGCATTATAGCATGAGCTATGTTTTAGATATACAACCTGTTCCTAGTTCTTAGATGGTTGTTTCTTACTTTGATTATAATAGGTAATGCTGCTATTAACACTTTTGGGCATTAAGTTTTTTTAGAATTTTTTTAAATGAATTTCATTATTTTTTAAAAAAATAATCTCTACACCCAGTGTGGAGCTCGAATTCATAAACCAAGAGTTGCACGCCCCACTGACTTAGCTAGTCAGGCACCCCGAGAACCTTTCTTATTACCATATTAAATATAAAGCTTTTGAAAAAAGTGAGACATGACTTATGGTTTTGCAGGAGCACGTCTGTATTGCAGGAGTGCATCTGTAATTTCAAGTGAGGCAAGTTTGTTTTGGTTATTTTTAAGCATGGTGTATGTTTTCCCTGGTCCCTTTTTCTGTTGCATGGATATGTATGGATATGTGATTTTTATAGCCACACAGAGGCCCAGGCTCAACGTTCTCTGCCATTGGACAGATTCAGTCTTCCTGAGGCAGTTCCAGCCCTTGGATACCCTTAGTATAGGGGAGGGTGCCACCGAGGGGAGCTCAAGGACAAGTGAGACACTTGGAAGAAAGTGTTGTAATCAGGGGAACAAATGACCAGTGCCCAGCTTGGTCCCCTGTTTGGCATTGCTATGGATGTTGAGTTTTTGTATGTGGACTATAGGAAACTACAAACAAGAAGCACCTCTTATAGAGTTCTTTCTCTTTTATTTAATTTATTTTGATTATTATTACTAAACATTTTTTAATGTTTATTTTTGAGAGAGAGAGGGAGACGGAGAGGGCGAGACAGTCAGTGGGATTGGGGGAAGGGCAGAGAGAGACAGAGACAGAGTCTGAAGCAGGCTCCAGGCTCCAAGCCATCAGCAAGAGCCTGATAGGGGGCTGGAACCCATGAACCATGAGACCATAACCTGAGACAAAGTCGGACAATTAACTGACTGAGCCACCCAGGCACCCTGTATTATTATTTTTTAAAGTAAGCCTTACACCTAACATGGGGCTTGAACTCATGACCTGAGATCAAGAGTCACATGCTCTACTGATTGAGCCAGTCAGGTGCCCCCAGAGTTCTTTCTAATAGTTGGCATCTAGCGGCCCCTGGCTGGCTCAGTTGATTAAGCATCCAACTCTCAATATGAGCATGGAGCCTGCTTGAAATTCTCCCTCTCCCTCCCTCTCTCTCTCTCTCAAAATAAATAAATAAACATAAAAAAAATAATAGTTGGCATCTATGTATTGAAACAGGTTAGTGGACTTGGATATGTTTGTTTTTGCAAATGATATGGTCGTTTCTGTTTTACCTTTCTCTGTGCTGGGAGCATTTCTGCCCAAGCATCCTAGGGATTGATATGGGATTACTTAAGATTCCCAAGGCTGTCTATAGCAGAAGTGAACCAGTTCTGCCTTGGTTGTCATAAATGCCTCTCTTAATTAGCTCAGTTGTTCTCCAGGACTGGGTTGATACTGTAGCCAATTTTTGCCAAGAAAAATTATACAGTCAATAATGGAATTCCAAATAGCATTTCCTTTTTATTTGGCTATTAATCAGAACCTGGGACACCATCCATTTTCTGGGCCCTTATTTTACTATGGAATGCTTCCATAAAACATGCATCTCTCATCACTAGAAATGTCATGTGTATACTCCTATTTGGGCTGGTAGATTATCTTTGCATCGGATTTGCCCTGACCTCAGGGAGCCTTGCTTACTGGATTTTTTTAAATAATGGAGACCAGTCTGATGAGTGGTCCTTGAGCAGGGGTGGGTGCTGAGTCTTGTGGAAAATTAGAAAGTGTAGAGAACTTTGCTCTACCTGTTAGGTTAAGCATGCCTGAATAAGTGTCTTATATTTTTAGACTGAGCACTATTGGGGAGATTGAATTGCCTGAGAAGAGAAATTTGGTGGGAGGAGACTAGAAGAGAAGCTCTTTATTAAAGATCTAAAAATAGAATTCATTTAAGTCACAAATAGATAACAGTAGGATTCCTGTCTTACTCTCTGTTCAGGATTTGTCCTACCAGCTGTTGCTTCTGCTTACCTGGAAAAGATCACAATATTTTGTCAGAAGGGTCAATAGTATAGACTTAAAATACTGTGTTTGCCAGTCTGAAGATGTGCTTTTTCCAGTTTTAAAATACTTTAAAAAGTGACTGGATTCCTTGGCGCTGGGAATAAATTCTTAGCAGGAAAAGTTGATTCTTCTTGCAATTCCCTCCCTGAGCTGACAGGGCCTATGGAGTCCCCTCTCCCCTCAAAGCCCTGAGGTTTTTTTTTTTCCTTCTGGTTGGGCATTGCTGCCGAGAGTGGGGACTCTTGTATAAGTCATCTAATTTGCCATCTAAAGTCACCTTAATCAGATGGGACTTCAGGTCTCCCTTCTGGTTTTTTAAAGAGGGGTTTCTTTTTGAATCAAGCTGGAAAGGAAAATGGCTGCTCATGCTTTCTTCTTATGCAGGCCTATGGTGCCCTGGGCTGCCTATGCCCTTTCCTTCTGTGTGAGGGGGTGAAGGAATATCCTTGCTTTCCCTCTTCCCTCCTGCCGTGAGCTTCCAGGGAGAATGGCGCTCATTGTCGGCTGTGCCTGCAGGCACAGTGTCAGGTCTGCTGTGGCTTCTGTCTGGTCTGCTGTGGTTATTGGGTGCTGAGGGCGCAGCAAGTAGTCATTTCCTCACATGCTGCCCTGCTGTTCAGGACTGTTCTGAGGCATGTGCATGTGTTTTTGTTTGCTCCTAGGTCTGCCCTCTGATTTTGTCACGTCTTGATAAACATTCTTGTGGACCCTTTTGCAGGCCTAAGCTCACTCTTGTAGCAGATTTGAGGCCATATTTGGAGAGGCAGGCCTGCTACTCCCAAGGGTGGCTTAGTGCTTGGTCACAGGAGGCTGGGCACTCCCTCCAGACCTTTCTTATGTTTGGAATCCTCTGGGAAGCATAGGATTAATCTACTTATGAATGAAATAGGCTTTAAATTTTTTAAAAATTTATTTTGGCCTTCAGCTGTATCTCAGTAAAGCTGGAAAAATTTTGTTTTAGCCTTAATCAACTGTAGAACTCATTGAAGATGTAAAATGCTAGAATATGATTCTAGGTAGGGGAAGCCAGAGGGACTCAGCTTTTTAAAAAACAGGTTTGTTTTGGATGTGGATACTCTCCTCTAACATCAAATTGCCTTACCCATCAGGCAGTTGTTTTGACCCTAGACCAGTGTGTCCTTGGGGGGAAAAAGTGTGAGGTTCTTCTGGTTTTTGTGAGTGGACAGTAGAGGCTGCTTCTTTTTCAGAGATGTTAGCTTCAGACAGGGAGCCAGATATGTGGTCAGCTGTTGTGCTGTGAGGTTCTGTGAGGATTAGGTGAGTGAGCTGGTGGTGGTAGGAGGATGGGAAAGGCCTGGTCAGGCCCTCCTGGAGTTGGTGGAGGGCTTTTCTACATGAAGTCTATATGTTTGCGTGGAGAGCTGCTGAGAATTTTGTTCCTTTAAAACCCAGATAGGGAGACTTTGAAATGGTCTTGGAAATTGTTGTTGCTCATTTGAGTAAAAAAATTCGATTCTTTCCATGATGCTTCTGTATGTCTGATTTCTTCGTCTTCTGTAGAAGCGTCCTCTGAAAGGAGCAGCTGGCACTGGCACTACCCTGGATGTTTGCCTTCCTCCTATCTTTCGTTTTTCTTTCTTTTATTAGAGGGGGACAAAATCTAGTCTATTTCATCCGTTTGCCTAGGCAGAGTGATAGGTTTCTTTTCTCTGGTTTAGGATTGGGAGTGGCGTTTTGTTTTTATTATATAAAGGACTAAAACATACCAGGCTGAGATCACACTGCAAATGCCAGCACTTGTCGTAAGATGGTATTAAGTTCTAATGGAGAACTCTTCTTTCAGATCGTGCCTGCTCATATATAGTATTTTGGTTTTTTTTGTTTTTTGTTTTTTGTTTTTTTTATTATTTCTAGGAGAGAGAGAGAGAGAGAGACAGCGTGAGAAGGGGAGGGTCAGAGAGAGAGGGAATCACAGACCGAAACAGGCTCCAGGCTCTGAGCTGTCAGTCAGCACAGAGCCCGATGCGGGGCTCGAACCCACAAACCGCGAGATCATGACCCAAGCGAAAGTCGGATGCTCAACCGACTAAGCCACCCAGGCGCCCCATCATACATAGTATTTTGGGTCATGAGTTCCCAAGAGGTGAGGTATACCCACTGAAGGTCTTGGCAGTTTGGCAAGATCAGCAAGAGTTTGGCACAAGTGTGATGAGGTTGGACAGAGAAAACACTGAGTATTCTCAGCAGTAGAAACATGGGCCTGAGGAAGGAACCTACCAGATGTACTGAGTCTCCAGGGACCCTTGCATTCTAACGTGGCCTTAAGTAAGGCCCTTGACCTCCCTGCTTCAGTAAAATTGGGACAGATTATCCTTCCCATAGGCTGCTGAGAAGGAAATAAGGGTTGGCTAGTAATGTGCTCTGCACTGCTCCATAATGGTTACTTGTTAATATTATATTCCTTTTCCTTTCTGGTGTAAACTAGGAGTCTGATATTTAATGAAGGCTGGTTTTGTTTCTTAGGTTGAGTTATAGGTTCAGGGGTGTTTTTTATTATGTTTTACAATTACAAATGTAATAGGTGATTTTATTTTTTTTATTTAAAAAAAAAATTTTTTTTAATGTTTTATTTATTTGTAGGAGAGAGAGAGACAGCGTGAGCAGGGGAGGGTCAGAGAGAGAGGGAGTCACAGACTGAAACAGGCTCCAGGCTCTGAGCTGGCAGTCAGCACAGGGCCCGACGCGGGGTTCGAACCCACGAACCGTGAGATCATGACCTAAGCGAAAGTCGGATGCTTAACTGAGTAAGCCACCCAGGCGCCCCTGTAATAGGTGATTTTAGATGTAGCTGGTGTTTGACGGAATCAAACAAACCTAGACACAGGCCCATTGGTACCTCCCAGAAAGACTGCTCACTTATCTGTGGAGCTTTGAGTGTTACGGTGTCTTGTTGGGATGGGTGGTCCTTGGCATTGGTCTCTGTCAAGATGAGTAAGAGGATGAAAATAGTTTGAGTACCAAGGTCTCTATTAATTGGACAGTACTATTTAGATTTTTTAAAAGTAAACTCTACACCCATTGTGGGAGAATAGTTGCACACTCCACCGACTGAGCTAACCAGGCATCCTAACATTGTTTAGATTTTTATGGAGTTTCTTTGGAAGTTGTTTGTGCCCAGGTTTGTTTTCTTGAATCTTACCAGTGAAGTAGAAAGAGCACGGGCTGACAAGGTTGGTTGCATGTGAGTTGAGTGACTGGAAGTGCTTTGTTTTCTTTTTCTCTGTACTGTTTATATTTTTTCCAAGTTAGCATCAGCAGTGCATGCCTCAGAGTGAAAGCCTTTGGTTTTCAAAGGACTATACATGTACTTATTTTTTCCCCCATGACCATATAACCTCCTGACTGGGTAACTTATAATATTAAACTTTGCAGCCAATGTGCATTTTAAAAGACCAAGAGTGAGTGAGTGCTCCTGGTTATATGTTGGCAGTAGCAGATTCTATACCTGAAACATGGAATTCAGTAAGCAGTAGGGTTGGAGTTCTTTAGAACAGGAATTTTGAGGCATTACTATTACTTTGGTTAATAGGAAGAACTTAGTATGGAATGTTTGAACCTTATTCTGTAAAGTCAGCATCCTCCCTGGAAACCAGAACTGTTTTCGGCATCCTTGATTCCTAGAGGGACAAATTGAGCACAAATTTTTGGGGTGTGATGAGGACCAGGGTACAGGCAACAGTGTTCAACTTTTGAGCAGAGAATAGTTTGCCTAAAGGCAAAAATTGGGTTCTAGCCTCCAGATGATATAGATAGGCACTGTGTTTTATGATTCTTTGTTGGGTGGGAGCTGCTTCTGAGTTCCCAGTGGGGCAGTCTCCATGTGATTTCCAGATAATGGAGGCATCTCCTTTCTGACCTTTGTGTTAGAGGCAGATGAGGGTAGAGCTGTTGGGTGTTATCAGATAAGAAAATGACATGATACCACCAAAGGGGAGTTGAAAATAAAGCTCTAAATGCTCACTCTAAATCCTCTGATAGGCTAGAGGGGAAGCAGAGCCCACAGGATTGCTCCCAGCCTGGGAGTAGTCCCTCACAGTGTTGAACAAGGCAGTCCAGAGAAGGCCACTGTATAGGAACTGATTCTCAATAGAACAGAAGAAACCCTGGTATTGAAGCAAGTCCATTTCTTTTTTTTTTTTAATATATTTTTTTAATTTATTTCTAGGGGAGAGAGAGACAGACAGACAGATAGCATGAGCAGGAGAGGGTCAGAGAGAGAGGGAGACACAGACTCTGAAACAGGCTCCAGGCTCTGAGCTGTCAGTCAGCACAGAGCCTGATGTGGGGCTCGAACCCACGAACCACGAGATCATGACCTAAGCGAAAGTCAGATGCTTAACCGACTAAGCCACCCAGGCGCCCCAAGGCAAGTCCATTTCTACTGCAGGCACTCCAGACTCCTTGTCATTTTGGAGGGATTACTGACCTTGACAGTTTTATTTCACATTTGGGTCTGAGGTGGAGAAACCAGGACACCCAGTAGTGTACATAGCAATGCCCATGTTTGTAGCTGAGCTGCTCACGTAGGTTGTCTGATGCACAGAAACCTTATTCTCATATGAGGTTATGGGTGACTGGATTATTTGTATTTTGTATGTATATTAAAATTTTAAAAAATGTTTATTTATTTATTTTGAGAAAGAAAGCATGGGGGGAGCAGAGAGAGAGGGAGAGAATCCTAGTCAGGTTCCGTGCTGTCAGCACAGAGCCCCATGCGGGGCTTAATCTCATGAACCCTGAGATCATGACCTGAGCCGAAATCATGAGTTGGATGCTCAGCCAACTGGGCCACCCAGAGACCCCTATATATATTTTTTAAAATGTTTATTCTGTGTCAGGTCCTTACTGTAAGTGTTTTACATGCATTAGCACACCTAATGAATCTATGTTTATAATTGGAAAAAGTTAAAGACAAAAGGAATTTGATTTAGAAAGTGTTTAAGATTAATACTGTTAAGCAGCCTTATAAGACAGGCTAGCCTATGGACTCTGGAGAAAACTGTCAGCTGGCATGCATTGGGCAGGCCCTATTGGTGCTGGGTTTTAGTTCTTTCATTTGCAGGTGGTTTTTTTAGTCCCTGTCATGTCCTGGGCTCTGTGGATGGAACTGGTCATGGGTGAGACAGATATGGGCCCTGCCCCACTGAGGCAAAAGAGGAAGGAGAAGTAATGATTATTTCTTCTCATTTGGTGTTTTTTAGAAGAAAGCGTGTTTTGGAGAGGCTGAGGGTATTACCCCCGGAAGTGAGCATTGGCTGTCAGTTTGCCTCTGATTTCATCTTTAGGGGGAGGGGAGGCTACGGTGATCCCAGAGAATGGTATGAGGGATCAGGAAGAGGACTTTGGAGAGCCTAGGAGGCAGATCTAGATGATGATGATGATATTTTTACTGTGGTTGACACAGTGTTACATTAGTTTCAGGTGTACAACACAGTTGTAGATTATTTCAAAGCCAGACTGACATTTGGGCACACAAAGATATGTTTGTGGCCTGTTGAGCCAGTTCCTGGTGTTGATGCCATGCCTTAGGTGATCCTGGTAGGGCCTGCAAAATGGTGTTCAGAGATTGGTCAAAGTGAACCATGGGAACCTCTTTGTTTGGTAGTGATTTGGATAAGGATGTGCAGGGTATTTGGGGGATAATTGAGGAAACTGCAGGAAGAGATGGGAAGGGGATTAGAGAAGATGAACTCTGGAAAGAGGAGGGGAGGTAGAAGATAACAGTAAGCAGAGGAACTTGGTTAAGTTTGCTCTGTTAATTCCCAAGTTGACTGGGGGAGGCAGGAGGCAAGGGGACAGCAAGGGATGGGGACTAGAAACCATTGTGGGGTCAAATTGTCTAGGAGTAGGGATGGGAGACTTTGACCACCCCTGAGATGATGGGTTTATGGTGGTGCAGATAGAGGTAGCCTCTGAACAGAAACTAAGGCAGTGAAGTTGGTCTAGGCCAGAGTTGAGGAATGGTGGAATCTGAAAGGCAGTGTTGGTGTGCTTTACCAGGGGAGCAAGCTAAAACCCCTCAGGCTGTGGGAGTTAGGAAAATTTGCAGTGGAAGGAGTAGTGCCTAGAGGGGACATGTTGGGATTTTTGGTCCCCCAGGTAAAAGTAAACAGCACACCTGTATTCTTTCCTTGGGAACCAGTTGAGAGATCGATAAAGGAGCCACATAGATGGCTGCATTATCAGCTTAATAACTAACAGCTATTGGAGAGCATAGCCCCCAGGGTAGTGGGCACTGGGAATTCCTTATGCCGAACCCCAGAATTGGAGGTACCCACCTAGTTGCCTGTGGGGCTAATCTCTGTGTTCACCCTTCCTGGCTAGGTTCTCTTTCTACATGTTCTGCTTTGCGCAGTCTTCAAGCTCATCCAGAGTTGGTTTGGTTTTATGATTATTTCATCTTTTCTTTTTGTTTGGAGAGAGAGCACACAAGCAAGTGAGTCAGGGAGGGGCAGAGGGAAGGAAGGAGTACCTTAAGTAGGCTCCATGCTCAACATGGAGCTTGACTGGGGGCTTGACTTGGGGCTCAATGTCATGACCATGAGCTCATGACCTGAATCCAAATCAAGAGTCAGATACTTAACTGAGCCACCGAGGCACCCGTTGACTTCATCTTATTGTTGTTATTTTTTTTTTTTTGCAAATTCTTTAATATCTGGCTTATAGAAGACAGCTGGATTCTTACATTGTTTCTGTATTCATTCTGTTGTAATATCACTTTACCTTATTGAAACTATATATTGGGGCGCCTGGGTGACTCAGTCGGTTGAGCGTCCGACTTCAGCTCAGGTCATGATCTCGCGGTTCGTGGGTTTGAGCCCCGTGTTGGGCTCTATGCTGATGGCTAGCTCGGAGCCTGGAGCCCGCTTCAGATTCTATATCTCCCTCTCTCTCTGACCCTCCTTTGTTCATGCTGTCTCTCTCTCTCAGAAATAAAATATTTTTAAAAACCCTGTACATATATATATATTATACATAGATTATATATATATATGTATGTGTATTTTTTTTAAAGTAGTCTCCACACCCAAGGTGGGGCTTGCACTCACGACCCCAAGATTAAGAGTTGCCTCCTCTACCAACTGAGTCAGCCAGGTGCCCCTAAAAATATTTTTTAATTTGTTTTTAAACTTTACTAGTATAAAATAAAACACAAATATATAAAACAACCCCCCCCCTCAAGAAAGTATAACTTAGTGAATTATAAGGTCAAGAAATAGAGGTTTGCTGGCCCCACCAGGGAGCTCTTGGTGGGTCCCATCCCTGCTACGGCTCCCCATTTCCTTCCTTCCAAAGGTGAGGAACCTGCTTATTTTGTATCCATTTCCTTACATATAGTTTTGGTTTTATCTCCTACATGTGTATCCTTAGGCACCGTAGTTTAATTTAGTCCTTTTTTTTTTTTTTAAGTAGGCTCCACACCCAGCATGGGGCTTGAACTCGCCACTTTGAGATCAAGTGTTGGATGCTCTACTGACTGAGCCAGCTAGGTGCCCCAATTTTGACCATTTTTAAAACTTGGTATGTCTTCGAAGTCTCTCTAATCTACAGATTCCCCCTCTATCCCTTTTCCTTGCAGTTATCTGTTGAAGACCCTGGAGACTTATATTTGTGGAGTTTTCCCACAGTCCACATTTTTTTAAAACTTTATTTTTTAATTTGTTTTTAATTTTCGAGAGAGAGAGAGCACGAGTGGAGCAAGGGCAGAGAGAGAGGGAGACACAGAATCTGAAGCAGTCTCCAGGCTCCCTGCTGTCAGCACAGAGTTTGTGCAGGGCTCAAACTCAGGGACAGAGATCATGACTGAGCTGAAGTCGGATACTTAACTGATGGAGCCACCCAGGCCTCCCTCCCACAGTCCATTATTTAGTAGATGGTGTCTCAGGGTACAGGCCAGTCATGCTCTTCTTTGTTTCCTGTGAATTGGTGACTGGATCCAGAGGCTTGATCAGCCTCAGGTTTGGACCTCTGGCATGGCTGGGATGTTTTGCATCTTCCCTCTGGAGAGCTGATTTCCTCTTGTTCCACATACTCATTGGGGGTGCCCAGAGCACCACTTCTGTGGGAGGATGAGGGCCTGAGAAGAGGCCAGGCCTAGCCCAGCCTCTCACTGGTTCTGCAGTCCTTGTCAAACCAGTCTCTCCAGGACCCATGTGACAGGTGTTGTAAGAGGAAGAGCCTGTGTCTCCTCTGGCCTAATTCACCAAGGTGGGCTCAGCACTAGCCACCTCTCAGGCCCTGTCTTCTCCCTAACACCCAGTGTCCATGCCCTGTCTGTCTGTCATTTTGTCCCCTTTCTCCAACTTTCCTCCCTTCCTTTCCCCCTTTGTTTATATAGTGTTCTGTTGGGGAAAAAAGCTGTTTGAGGCTTAGAAGAGGTAATCTTACCCTATTAGATTGCTCACCATTTGGGGCACTGTGGAAATCTCTGTTTACTCATCTGTAAAATGAAGGTGTTGATCCTGATGATTTATTTATTTATCTTTATATTAAAATTTTTTTTTATGTTTTATTTATTTCTGAGAGAGAGAGAGAGCATGAGCAGGGGAGGGTAAGAGAGAGAGGGAGATACAGAATCTGAAACAGTCTCCAGGTTCTGAGTTGGCTGTCAGCACAGAGCCCGATGTAGGGCTCAGACCCACGAACCATGAGATCATGACCTGAGCCGAAGTTGGACGCTCAAACAACAGAGCCGCCCAGGCACCCCTGATCCTGATGATTTAAATGGTTGTCTCATACTCTGTCCCATGAGTATTGTGTTTTACAAATTTTCTCTGTGTTTGAAAGCTGTTTCAGAGGATTTTCTTCTTGTAGGGCACAGCCCCAGTGGTAAGGAAATGAAGAAATGGATAGGGCATAGAGAGCAGCTAGAATCCAGTCTTTTCTTCATATCTGTGCCATTAGGCCAATGGGATGGGTGAACAGTGGAAGGCTCTGTGGGCTGTGGTGGTGGCCTCACATGCTGGTCTCAAGCTCTGAGTACAGAAACCTGCCTTTCAAAACAGGGAAGTGTGCCAGCTGCCAGTGCTGCAACTGTGCTGGCAGGTGGCTAAAGATGTGGGCATGTGGAGGGCCAGAGATTGTTTCATTGTGAGAGTAGGCGTACCCTCCAGGCCCAGGAACTTGTCAGCTGGCCCTGGCTTTCTTGTTTGCAGGCCCCACTGAGCTTACCTCAGAATTTGATGGGCAGCCCAAGCCTATATTTGATGTGAGGGCGACTCTGTGCTCAACTCAGAGACAGCAGCTGCCTGATCCACTGTTGCTGTGAGGATCTGGAGGTAAAGGGCTATGCTAGTGGCTGGCCTATACCTTCATATATAATGAGCCCATTGCCCTTCAAGTGGGAATTGCTCCTGAGGAAAGGTATCATGTACTGTACAGGGATTTATTTGGCTTTTCTCTAGTGCTGAGACGCTTAACATGTGTATGTGGTGTTTTGTTTGTGGTGTTATTATTTCGCACATTTAAAATTTCATTTATTTTATACTTAATTTCGAAACGAAGCCAAGTAAATTCAGATTTTTGTGTTGTGTCTGTCCACTCAGATTGCTTAGGCCTAAAGAAGTAGACCAGGTTTTGTTTTCTTGTTTTGAATCTAAGTTTTCTGGGAGTTTGTCCTTTAGGGAGGAGAATGTAAGGAATTCCAGTCAGGGAGGTGTGGGCCGTGCCGGAGGAAGGACCGCTGAGGCTGCCTAGCAATAGTCAGGAGCTGCCCATGGGAGTGGGTGTCAGGCAGCCAACAGCAGGCATGGTGGTGAGGGGAATGCCGAATCTCCTGTATGAGAGATCTTTATTATTACATTTAAAAATGGAGTTATTCAGATTTTGGTGAGGGCATAATTATGGCACTTGCTTAGGGTGGTAAAGTAGGAGTTAAAGCCATGTTGCTAGTGCTGGTGGCTCTGGTGTTTTTTGCTATCTATGATCAGCTAGCAGTGGAAGTCCTTAGGAGGCCCTGCTTTCCCCTCAGGTGTCAGCAGGTAGCAGGCTCTGGCCATTTTATCCTAGGCCAGAGCTGAATTTTCTCATTCTTGAGGCTTTGAAAACATATTCTGTTATAGATAAAGCTGTTTCACTGAATTACCTGGTAACTAGTAGCATTTGATTTTTTTGATGTCACCAGTTTTTAAAAATTGAGGCATTATTTATACATGTAGCAAAATGCATAAATCATAGATGTACAGCTCAACACATTTTTACGTATATATACACCTCTCAGATCAAGATAGTGAATATTTTCAGAAGGTTCCATTGTGCCTTTCCCCGATCAACATCTCCCCAAAAGTAACCATTCTTCTTCTTTTAAAGTTTATTTATTTTGAGAGAGAGAGTGAGAGAGAGCCTACAAGTGAGCCAGGAAGGGGCAGAGAGAGGGAGACAGAGAATCCCAAGCAGGCTCCACAAGGTCAGCACACAGTCCCCTAAGGGGCTCAAACCCATGAACCATAAGATAATGATCTGAGCCGAAATGAAGAGATGCTCAACAGATTGAGCCTCCCAGGTGTCTCTCCCCTAAAGTAACCACTCTTCTGACCTCTGTCCTTAAGCTTAGTTTTGCTGCTCTTGATCTTCATGTAGGTGGAATGATAGAATGTCTAAGACTGTCATTTGTTTTTTTCTTGTTGAACGTTAGGTCTGTGGCATCTGTGTGGTTCTGTACAGCATTTTGTTCTCTTTTGTTGTATAGTATTTCACACGAATGTATCACAGTTTACTGCTTTTCCTGTTGGTAGACATTTGGGCTGTGTTTAGTTTTTGACATGAATAATACCGATATAAATGTTCTTGTCCATGTCTTCTATTGGTATGTACTAAGAGTGAATTGTGGGTATATTTGATGTTTCAATAACTAGGAATTTTATTTATATGCCTCTTGTATTTTACCTTTGAACTTTTTATTATGGAGAATTTCAAGTACACTCTTAATGATTAGTGCAGTGAATCCCTATTCACACTTCTAACCACTGCCCCACCCCCACATAATTTTGAAGCAAATCTCAGACTTCTGGTCATTTCATCCTTCAATAGTTTGGTGTCTGGCACTAGAAGGTAATGTAACCATAGCATCTGCTGAAGGGCTTCATGTTCTTTCTCTCTGGTTCTGGTGTTCTTCTCTAGGGTTTATATCATGGTCCTCATGGTGGGGTGTGGCTCTCAGTTCCTATTACTCCTCATCGTGGTGAAGTTTCCTAGGTCACCTGGTTTTTCCAGGCAGCCTTCTAACCTTAACCTACTGAGCCACCCAGGTGCCCCGGCAGGCTTCTAACCAAGAACTAGCATGACAGAGAGTTGGGAAGGTCATCTTAGGACTTTGGAATGTCAGTCACTGTTGTGGGCATCATTTTCTGTTAGGTTAATTATCTACATGTATAATTTAGGCAGATCTGAAAGAGGAGAGTGGACTGGTGAGTACTTAGGTGCACGACTGCCTGTCCCAGATGGCTGCACTGGCCTGGGATACATGGCTCTTTCCCCAGGGCCCCAAGAGTGGAGGGTGCCACCTCCAGGACAGCTGGTCTCCAGCATTCCTGTCAGGCCCTGCCCCTCAGTTGAAGGACAACAGGCATCAAACTTAGATTTGGAAGTAATGATTAGAGAAAGTTAATGTTTTTCAGAACAGTGAAACTACAGTATGAAGGTTAGACTCAGGAGCCCCAAAATACTTTCTAGCTTCCTTCTCCTCTCCTTGTGTTCAGAACTTATGCCTGTGTTCCCCTACCCTGACCCTGGAGTTGTTCTGGGGTGGGCTCAGGAAGTACTCTGGTCTAGAGGGCTGGTCCCAGGAAGAAACATTGGGAGCAAAGAACAGCATAGATACCTTATTATTTGGAGTCATTTGCTCATAAATTCTCCATAGCAGTTTTCCTCTGAGGTAGTCAGGTTTGACTAGAAAAACATAGCACCATGTTTTGATTCATTAGTCTTCTAGATGCTCACCCTCCCATACTGTCATGCTGGCTGATTGTAAAGTACTACTACTTACTGTTTGTATTCATGACACCTGCTACCCACCATGCCCAATATTCAAGGAATATGAGAGGGACAAACTGCTTTCTCATGCTGTTTCAACCTGTCCCATTCTACTTCCTCTTCTTATGTTGTTAATGAAGGAGTGTGCCAATAACTTAGTTTTAGAGAAAGTAGGTGGAAAGTCACTTCCATCTTTAGGTGGGAATGTAAATTGAAGTTATTTTGCCAGTATCTATCAGTTTTAATGTACATAACCTTTGACCTGACAATTTCACATCTAGGAGTTTATGTTCAGATTTCCTCCCAGAAGAGTACAACTATGAGAATGAGAGCACCCTTGAGAGCAAAAGAGACAGGATACTTTAGACACTTAAATGTGCCACAAGCAGCAAGGGTGAGTGATAAGGTGGGTCCAGCCACTGGGGCAAGGTCTCCCAGTTCTAGTAAATTTAAAAAGTAACAATTATGAAATATGTGATTCCATTTGAGCTTTAAGAATGCATTAAAAAGAGATGTACTTGTGTATGAGTTTAGAGACACGTAAAATGTGTCATTTGTGGACAGCTACTGAGGAAACCCAGCCTGCTCACCTGAGGCCCTGGAAAGGAAGCCTGCTTTTCTTGTGCCCGGTTGTATTATTGGAATTTGTTTTACCCCCATGGGAATTACTTTTATTGCATTAGCCCATAGGTAAGGACCAAAGAACTGATGGCATCTTTGTGAGGCTTGCTGTGTATCTTCTGGAATGTGATCAGGAATTGTTAGTGGGGAATCTGATACTGAGAAAAACTGGCCTGTCCAGACCTTGCATTTAGCTCTGGGATCTCTGAACTTGGTGATGGTCTGGTCAGGGTTTTTTTCTCCAGGAGGGAAGGCTCCTGGGAAGGGAAGATGAAACTATTTTTAATCTTAAGCAAACATAGCCCAATGTAGTAATTTCAGGCCCCCGTGTGACATTTTCTTCCATTATAACCCAAGTCACTTTTAAAACAAACAAAGTCCTTTTTTGTGTTATTTTTGTGTTTGTAGTGTTTCTGGAGGAAAATGCTTTTAAAATACCCTCATTTCCCCCTTGCAAACTTGAAGGGCCCTGGGGACCTGGTGGGATGTGTGTTTTGAATCATGCAGTCTAGGGGTTTGGTGCCTCGACCCTGGAATGCTAGTGGGCAGGGTGCTAGGGTGTGAAGTTAGTGGCGGGGTTAGGGTTACATAGGCTGTCACAGTTTAGAGAGCTCGTCTGCGGACTTTGCCTCACAATTGTTGATGAATATCCTTGCTTACTAGGGAAGAACTGAGGTCTGGGAGGGGAGGTGGAACATGCACCACATTCCTTTTTCTTACCATTCGTTTTCTTTTTTTTGTAATTTAATTTTTTTTAAATGTTTTATTTATTTCTAGGAGAGAGAGAGAGACAGCGTGAGCAGGGGAGGGTCAGAGAGAGAGGGAGTCACAGACTGAAACAGGCTCCAGGCTCTGAGCTGGCAGTCAGCACAGAGCCCGATGCGGGGGTCGAACCCACGAACCGCGAGATCATGACTTAAGTGAAAGTCAGACGCTTAACTGACTAAGCCACCCAGGCGCCCCTTACCGTTCGTTTTCTATCCATTTCACATGGCATATATCTCTGTAATATTTATGTTTATTTATTTATTTAAGTAATTTCTACATCCAGCATGGGGCTCGAACTCATGACCCTGAGATCAAGAGTCACACCCTCTTTGGACTTGAACCAGCCAGGTACCTCTAACTTTCAAATTTTGATATATTTTAAGACTTATAGAAAAATTGCAAGATTAGCGTAAGGAGCACCTAAATACGCTTTCCTTTAAATTACCATTTGTTTATGTTTTTTCTTGTTTGCTTTATTGTTATTCTCTGTTTTCTTTCTATACATTTTTCTTGAACCATTTGTATAATTGGCAAACATCACATCCCTTTACTCCAAAATTCTTTTTTTTACTCTGAAATTCTTTTTTTTTTTTTTTTTTTTATGTTTTATTTATTTCTAGGAGAGAGACAGCGTGAGCAGGGAGGGTCAGAGAGAGGGAGTCACAGACTGAAACAGGCTCCAGGCTCTGAGCTGTCAGTCAGCACAGAGCCTGACGCGGGGCTCGAACCCACGAACCGTGAGATCATGACCTCAGTGAAAGTTGGATGCCTAACCGACTAAGCCACCCAGGCGCCCCTTTACTCTGAAATTCTTAATTACGTATTTCCTAAGAATAAGGACATTCTCTTACTACAGATCATCTGTCAAAATCAGTATACTTAGGGACACCTGAGTGGTTCAGTCAGTTACATGTCTGACTTCAGCTCAGGTCATGATCTCACGGTTTGTGAGTTTGGGCCCTGGGTTGGGCTCTGTGCTGACAGCTCAGAGCCTGGAATCTGCTTCTGGTTCGTTCTCTCTCTCTCTCTCTCTCTCTCTCTCCCTCCCTTGCTTGTTCTCTCTCTCTCTCTCACTCACTCAAAAATAAATAGACATTAAAATATTTTTTTTGATGTTAAAATATTTTTTAAAAATCAGGACATTTAAGGGACACCTGTGTGACTTAAGCATCTGACTTTTGATCTTAGATCAGGTCATGATCTCATCGTTATGCATTCGAGCCCCATTTTGGGTTCTGTGCTGATGCATATAGCCTGCTTGGGATTCTGTCTATCCCTGTCTCTCTCTCTCTCTCTGCCCCTCCACTTGCTTGTGCGCGCTCTCTCTCTCTCTCTCCCTCAAAATAAATAAACAGACCTAAAAAAGATTTTTAAAACCTTAGGACATTAACATTGGTGTACTATTTTACAGTCCATATTCAGATTTCTAAAGTTGTTTTAGTAGTATCTTTGATTGTCCCATATGAGTAGGTATGAGATGCAGCTTGTTCTTTTTTTTTTTTTTCTTCTAATTCTCAAGTTAATTAACTTACAGTGTAGTCTTGGCTTCAGGAGTTGAAGTCAGTGATTCATCACTTACATATGATACCCAGTGCTCATCCCAACAGATACCCTCCTTAATGCCCATCACCCATTTAACCTACCCCCATCAACCCTCAGTTTGTTCTTTGTATTTAAGAGTCTCTTATGGTTTGCCTCCCTCTCTTGTTTATATCTTATTTTTCCTTCCCTTTCCCTATGTTCATCTTCAAGTTTCTCAATCCCACACATGAGTGAAATCATATGACATCTGTGTTTCTCTGATTTACTTATTTTGCTTAGCATAATACCCTCCAGTTCATCCATGTTGTTGCAGCTGGCAAGATTACATTCTTTTTCATCACCAAGTAGTATTTTATTGCATATATATACACAATGTCTTAAAAAAAGTTTTTTTAGTGTTTATTTTTGAGAGACAGAGTGCAAGTGGGGGAGAGACAGAGAGAAAGGAAGACACAGAATTTGAAGCTCCAGGCTTGGAGCTGTCAACACAGAGCCTGACACGAGTCTTGAACCTGTGAACTGTGAGATCATGACCTGAGCCGAATTTGGATGCTTAACTGACTGAGCCACTTGGTGCTCCTATACCACATCTTTTTTTTTTTTTTTTTAAAGGTTTTTTTTAATGTTTTATTTATTTCTAGGAGAGAGAGAGAGACAGCGTGAGCAGGGGAGGGTCAGAGAGAGAGGGAGTCACAGACTGAAACAGGCTCCAGGCTCTGAGCTGGCAGTCAGCACAGAGCCCGACGCGGGGCTCGAACCCACGAACCGCGAGATCATGACCCAAGCGAAAGTCGGACACTTAACCGACTAAGCCACCCAGGCACCCCTATACCACATCTTCTTAATCCATTCATCAGTTGATGGACATTTGGGCTCTTTCCATAATTTGGCTTTTGTTGATAGTGCTGCTGTAAACATTGGGGGTGTATGTGCCCCTTTGAATCAGCATTTTTTTATTTATCCTTTGGATAAATTCCTGGTAGTGTAATTGCTGAGTGTAAGGTTTATTTTTAATTATTTGAGGAACCTCCACACTGTTTTCCAGAGTGGTTGTACCAGTTTGTATTCCTGCCAAAAGTGCAATAGGGTTCCCCTTTCTCTACATCCCTCACCAACATCTCTTATTTCCTGTGTTGTTAATATTAGCCATTCTGACCAGTGTGAGGTGGTATCTCATTGTGGTTTGAGATGCAGCTTATTTTGATGATCAGCTCTGGTTAAAGATATACCTGGCAGTTTCTTCTATTGTAAAGTTGCTGTTTTTCCCTTTGCCATTAGTAAGTAATTTATGGCAGGGGACACTTTGTTTCAGGATCCATTGATGCTTCTAAGATCATTCCTTCTGTATTGGTATCATTTATTCTAGAAGAGCTGCCCCCCCATATATTTATTCATTGGCTATTTTGTTTATTAGTTCATATTAGTAACTTACTGTGATTCTTGTCATTATTTATTTGATGCCCAGATCATCCCAGGTTTGGCTATGGGAACCTCTTCAGGCTGGCTCCTGTCTTTTATTTGTTTGTTTGTTAGAGAGAGAGAGCAGAGGAGGGGCTGAGAGAAAGGGGGACAAAGAATCCCTAGCAGGCTCTGTGCTGGCAGCAGAGCTGGATGCAGGGCTAGAACTCACAAACCGTTAAGATAATGACCTGAGCCGAAGTCAGACACATAACCGACTGAGACACCTAGACACTGCTCTTGTGTTCTTTTGACATGTCCCCATCATTGTTTCAGTACTCCTTTACTTTCTGTTGCAACAAGATATTCCAGCCTCCTTACCCCAGCCTCATATCAGCCCTTTCCACTAGGATCCTGGTGCCTTTTAGTTGAAACCAAGATACAGATGCATGGTACATCTTTTTATTTATTGAAAGTCTTCTAAAACTAATTTTGTATTCAGTTACTTAATCATGTTGCAGTTGAATAGTTTCATGAATGTGCAGTTTTGGTGGAATAAGTGAACAAGATATTAGCAGAATAAGGTGGACTTTAGCAAGAAAAGAAGGCCCTCCCTGCTCAAAAATAATTTATTGCTACTTAATTGATAGGGAAATTATTAGAACCATTAAATTGATCTCTAAAGAGGAAGGATATACCTGGATGTTGATACCAGAGACCCTAAAATCCAGCTCCCCAGGCAGTGCCTATGACTGTTGTCAGAGCTCTGAAGTGATGGTGCAGTGTCTCTTGAGGTGATAGAGCACATGTACCCTGTGTTTCATGTGATCTTTGACATAATTCTCCCCCAGGCAGGTACCTGTGTCATGGGAAGACCTGGGTTTGACCTTTGTCCTCCCTATGCCATCATTAGACTATGTGGGCAAATCAGATCTGAGAATTTAATGAGGACTGAGTTTGGCAGGTTTACCAAGGAAATAGCATTTAGGGGTCTAGGAGGTGGAGGGTGAGAGGGAGCTAGGCAAAATTCCACTAAGTAAACACTTATCAGTATTTCTTTTTGTGCCAGGCAGTGATGGTAGGCCTGATCCACAGGCAGCTGTCATGAGCTGCCTGGAATGCTAGAGCCATGTGATGGCAGTTGTAGCTTGGGCAAGTTAATCTGATGAACTAGGCCTTGGGTGCTGGCACTGCCTCTTACTGGCTGTGGATTTCCATTTTTTTCATGTCATAAAGGAGACCTTAGCTGTTCATTAGGGTCGCTTTGAGGATTCAAGGTCACATGTCAGTCTTCAGGTGTTGCAGCATCTGGAACACAGTACTCTTCATTATGGCAGGTGAGTGTAGGGTAAACCATAGTAATTAAAAGAGGCAGTCTTTATAGAGTGCTCCATCTGTACAGGCACTGGGCTGAAGACCTCATGTATCACCTTCAGTTCATCCTGACTGGCAGGTCAGTGACAGCATGGTCCCCATTTCACTGTTGAGAAAACAAGCCTAGGCAGCACCTGGTGGTCAGGTTCAGGTCTTGGGTTCATGCCACAGAATCAGAGTGGAGCCAGATACTGCTGCAGCCTCTGAGAGCTGGAGGAAGACTGAGGTCATGGAGAGTGGAGAGAGAACAACTGCAGTACCACTCCTGGGTGTTCAGTGTGGTGCTAGCTAGGGCTGCCTCTGAGCAGCATTGATTTGTGACGGGGCCAGGACACGTGGGAGAAACTTTTTAGAGGGTCTAGAATTGTGGGTCTGAGGCCCCCGTGAGAATTTCGGTATTAGAGTCCTTGCCCTGGTCAGGATTGTTCAGAAGTGGTGGGTTGAGGGAAAGTTCCTACCTTTTCACGTCCTCTTCCTCAGCTGCAGCAGTTTCCAGTTCCTTCCGTATCTTGTGGTTTGGGCCCCAAATCATACTGTCCACCTCCTCTGTTCTTATTTCAGAGCTGCTATGTCTTTAGAGCAAGGTTTGCAGTTGGTTGGAATCTATACCCCTAGTCAGTGACATCAGAATATTTGGGGTTGGACCCAAGCATCAGTTTTCTAAATCCTCTGGCCAGGTGATTTTAGTGTGCAACCAAAGTCTAGAGCCACTGCCCTCAAGCTTAGCAGAGCTTGTATCCTCGGTTGAAGTAAGAAACTTAGCCTGTCTCATGGAAGTGGAACTGGGCATTCAGGGGGTGTTGATAAACCTGCCTGTTAGATGGATCAAAGCTCATTTGAGGAAGATGGTTACTGAGGAAGCCAGCTTCAGTTGGCTTTGGGTGGCCAGTGTGTTAAAAAGGTATGTCTTCTGCTCCCCTCTTCCTGAGAAGTCTCATGCTTGACACTGGAAATGTCTAGCTATTTTTGAAGTGATAAAGCAAAGGAAAAGAATGAACTTTGGTGTAGTGTCACATTTGAGGTAAAATTGATTTGTGTTTGTTGAACACCCGTCTCATTGAAGGGGTGGCTGGCATGCTGTGGGTGTAAGCGGTCCAGGTTGAGTGGAGCACAGTTGTGCTGTTGGAACACTTATGGCTCTGTGTTCAGGAGCATGTGCTGTGGAGTGTACTCATCATTAAATGAGTGGAAGGGATTGGACATGCTTGGATAGGAGAAAAAGCACTCCTGGAGTGGTGAAAGAAGGATAGTCCTTGGGAGAAGAAGACTTGGAGCTCAGTCCTGAAGATAAGTAGAGAACCAGAAGGCTCAGTAGACATCTCAGCACAGAGGTCTAATATGAGCCAGGAATCTTGGACAAGACATTAGCCAAAGCTAGTGGTGGCGGGTGTGAAGAGATGACAAGTGAGGCAGGAGGGACCCAGGAGGTGGGAAGGAGGTAAGGATCTAGTGCACACACACTCAGATCTTTGACCTGTTTTTGAACTTGACTGGAAGGATTGGTCTTGACTCATATCATTGGATGGTGACAGTGAGCCCATCTCCCAGGGAAGGCTGAGTGAAAACAAATGTCTCTTGGATCCTCCTGTCCTTTTGCTTCCCGGTTTCTTGGAAGGACTGACTGGTCTAGGAAGTAGAGGCCATACTCTGAGGCCTTGGCTTTTCTTGATTGGTGCTGACCTACATTCTCCTCCACCCTGGTCAGACCTTGCTGTTTGTTTACTACTGAACCAGTCTGAGCTCAGGCCCAGGTGAATTAGGCCCTGTATTGTTTTTCAGTGGACACTCAATCTAGTGGGGCAAATTTTTATTAGGAAAAAAGAGAGGCTTATATAATTTTATTTGAGATTTTAATCTTCTAAGAGCAAGTATTTGAATTTTATGTTGTTCTTTATCTATGGAGAGATTGAAACACGAATGGAGTTGGAATTAAAGAGCAGATGGGGGAAGGTAAGACAGTATCTGATACTGAGTAGATGGTCAAAATTTGTTGAATAAAAATTATCAAGAACATATAATTTGTATCATGTATTTTCTTACTAGAGCAAGGTGCTTATGGAGAAAGAAAAGTAATTACTGCAGAAGTGAACAGTATTGTTTCTGTGATATTTATCCTTTGTTTTTCATCTAAAGAGCAAAGCAAATACCAGGTATCATTATTTAATTTGCCACTTGCTCAAGTTGTATCTGTCCATGCTGTTGATTGTTGTTGATGTTATTTCATTCTGTATTTGACTAAAAACAAGGTTTCTGAGAACAGACTTAGAAAAAAAAAGTTTTAAAAAATCCTGTTTGGCCAAAAAATTTGCAGTTGCTCCATTGCACCAACTGTCTGGGACCTCTGATAGTCACTGACCTCTTGCCTGTCCCATACCCAGAGGGCAGTCACACCTCAGGTTCCGTTGGGCAGGACCACTGCTTTCCTATTGAGGCATTGATGAAGTTAGAACATGTTTACTCTCCTACAGAATGTTTCGGAAATGTTTTTTTTAAAAGCCTATCGTGTCCAAGGGTGCCTGGGTGGCGCAGTTGGTGAAGTATCCAACTCCATCTCAGCTCAGGTATTGATCTCAGTTGTGAGTTCAAGCCCCACATTGGGCTCTATATTGGGTGTGGAACCTACTTAAAAAAAAATAGGGCACCTGATTGGGTCAGAGGAGTGTGACTCATGATTTCAGGGTCATGAGTTCAAATCCCACATTGGTTATAGAGATTACTTAAAATTAAATCTAAAAAACAAACAAACAAAAGCCTGCCGAATCCAGGCTTACAAGTGCTGTACACTGACCATTTGCAGGTCTTGGTACCCAGGCGCTACACTCAGTGCTGTGGAGTTATCTAGGAGGCATGAGCCACGGGGAAGTAACCAGTACCAGACGCGTGCACACTGGTCCTGTGTGAGGTGCTTGCTGAGTCGTGGAGGTTGAACCTTGTCTCTTCCTTGGCCCCATGTCAGTGACAAATTTAGTATTTACTAGTCTGTAAAAGGAAATGATAGCCAAGATCCCTGGATGCATTACAAGTAATCCAAAAAATGGATTTGCAAAATAATAGTAATAATAATATTAAAGGGATTTGCAGACTTTAAATTAGCCTTCTGTGAATTATCTATAGTTGTTTACTTTATAGGGTGGACCTTCCCAGAAGCTGCTGCCACGGTTTGCAGCTTTACCAACCCTTGGGGTTTGAGAGGTGGAAACTCTGTTGTTAAGAGCACACTGGGTGACTTCCTGCATCTTAGCCTTTGTGCATGTAGAGAGCTTGAGTGGCTTTTTGAGGTGTCTGTGGATTATGAGAGCTTTATTATATAAAAAGAAAATAAAACAGAACTCTAACTCTCTAGATAAATAAACTGTTAACTGGTGAATTTGCTATATTTTTATTTCTTTGTTCCAAGGAAATGTGGATTTTCCTGTAAGCATTTGTTGAACATAGCAGTTTATGCTCTAAGGCTAGCAGAGGACTGGAGGGCTACTCTTTCTCCTTTGGGATGAAAATCATCTCTAAGGAACTTGTGGCATTCTGAGGGCAGTTTGATGGGTGGAACCCTTACTTGGGTTGTAACAGTCAGCAAAATCCAGAAGGGTTCCTACAGAGAGGTTTGACAGGGGCAGGGAGGCTAAGGTTTTTGTGGTCTTTTTCTCAACCAGGTTAAGAAATGTCTCAAGGCCAGCTGGTCTATTGCCTCAGGATGAACAGCTTGGCAGAGGTGTGGGGGGCACTCTCCCTGCTCCCTGTTTTATCTCTGCATCTCCCACTCCCCCATATAGAAATCTTATCAAGAGATAACTAGGTGGAGGGAAAAATCCTGTTTTATCAATCAAGCTGTGCAGGGCAGCTTAGTCTGAGGAGATAGAATCACAGCTCTGTCTAGTTTACTCCTACTCTCTCCCTTCCTGGTCTTTCCTCTTACTGACCAAGCGAGTGTTGTTTGTTTGTTGTTGTTTTTCCTCCTGACCAAGTAAATTCTGAGCATGTAAGGCAGTGGCCGTCTCCATAGGGCTCTTTGAAGGGCCAGCCTGGTAGTAGAGCTATGTTGTGAAATCCCTGACAGTGTCCTCTGATCCCTGCATGAAAGAAATACAAAGAGGCGGTTCCTGACTTTTAATTAGGTCCATTCCAAGACCACAGAACTTTTGGTTTAGGATTCGTTGGCCTGTGTACAATGAGAAGACAGAAGATAAATTTTCTACTTACAAGTCAGGTCTTTTTCCAGTCCAGATAACTACGTAGAGCCCAGGAAGGGTAGGATGCTTGTGTGTTCACTTTATAAATATTTGTTTATTTATTAAGTTTATTTATTTTGAGAGAGAGAGACAGTGTGAGCACAGGAGGGGCAGAGAGAGGGAGAGAATCCCAAGCAGGGTCTGTGCTGATAGCACAGAACCCAGTGTGGGACTGGAACTGAACAAACTGCAAGATCATGACCTGAGCCAAAATCAAGAGTTGGATGCTTAACTGACTGAGTCACCCAGGCATCCCTTATTTATTTATTTTTAAAGTCATCTCTATGCCCAACATGGGGCTTCCAACTCATTACCCCAAGATTGAGAGTCTCATGCTTTTCCATCTGAGCCAGCCAGGCACCCCTATATGTGTTCACTTTAGAAGTGAAACCAGTTGAAGATTCATGGGAAATAAAGATAAAACATCTGAAAAATAAAGCTGTGGGCTGGTGGGATCTCTGTCTTCCAGGGCTGTGGGAATCCATCTGTGCCTGATAATGGCCCAGTGTGGAAATTAAGGAGATCCCGGCTATGGAAGAAGAAAGTACCTTTCATGCATCAGGACATTCTGGCCACCACTGAAAAGTGCTTTGTAGTTGTTACTTTCTCCCCACACCTTGGGAATATGTAAAGTATAGCTTCACCTTTTTGATAAGATGGGAGATCTCTGGCATTTGTCCTTCCCTTATCCCTTTTTGCTTTCAGTTTTTAATCCTGAGGTTCTAAAATACAGGAATTAATTTTCAAATAATGACTACTGAGTAAAAGTGCACTTTTTCCTTTGTGCTAAGGGAATGATCAGAGTCTGTAAAAAGAGGAGGTAGAGACCTTGGGAGGTGAGGACAAGGGCATCTTCAAGGATTTCTTTAATTGTGCTAGCCTGGGTGTAAATTCACTGTGGCATATGGCAGCTGGGGATCACCTGGAGCTCCGAGGAAGAGGCAAGCACTTGGGAGTAACAGGTTTTCTCCATCGTACCTGATGTGGATGTGCCTGAACTAGACACATTCTCTAAATGTAAGGAGAAAGGAGATTTAGATTCTCTGAATCTCCTGGAAGAGCAACCCAAGCATCCTCTTCTGGGAGAGACTAGCAATGCAGGGGCTCACAGGGCTTGGCTCAGTTTTGCCTTCACCGGTTTACTGGGAGCTGGTGCTCTTACGTACCACCCTGGGCAAGCCTGATTGCAGGGTCAGTGTGTCAGATGTCCCTGTCCTGCTCCACATTGGCCTTGCCTCACTGCCTGATGGGAGAGTAGCCGTGGTTTCGCAGAGCGGGTTTCCAAGAGTCTGCAAGGCCATCTTTTGACCGTTTCTTGTAGCCTTCAGAAGCACACCTCTAAAACCTACCAGAGAAGTTTGTAATGATTTAGATTTTGTAGCTGTTGCAAGGCTGAGGTGGGTAGAAAAGCCAATTAGAGCCATATGTGGGAGGGAAGGAATCCAGCTAGCAAGAAAGCCTGAGCAAACGGAGTGGGTGCTAGTTGTGTCTTGTCCTTTTATAAACAAGGTTTGTTGGTCTGGAGTTTCTGGCATGGTTGAAATATTCTTGATGGTTGAGTCTAAAGAATGTGGCCCATGGGGCGCCTGGGTGGCTTAGTCGGTTAAGCGTCCGACTTTCGCTTGGGTCATGATCTCGCGGTTCGTGGGTTCGAGCCCCGCGTCGGGCTCTGTGCTGACTGCCAGCTCAGAGCCTGGAGCCTGTTTCGAGTCTGTGACTCCCTCTCTCTCTGACCCTCCCCTGCTCACGCTGTCTCTCTCTCTCTCCTAGAAATAAATAAAACATTAAAAAATTAAAAAAAAAAAAAAAAAAGAATGTGGCCCAAAACAAGAATGTAGCCAAAGCAGGTCACAACTTTAAACACTGAAGGTTGAAGTATTTGCCTAGATAAAGACTTGGTGCAATAGCAACCATACAGGGTGGGTGCAAGAACTCCCATTCACCAGGGCGAGGACACCCCTCTTTGGCACCTGTATTGTGAGGAGACTGCTGGCAGGGCCAAGGGCTGTGGTAAGGGGGGACGTGAGTAGGGAGCTGGGAATGGCTGGGACCACTCTGGTATTTCATCTCACTCCTCTGTTTTGGAGTCTAATTAGCCAGTTAGGTCAGGAAGACTAGTAGTCAGCACACTTTTCCTCAACTTAATTCATGAAGTCAGATTAGCATATTAGTTGTGAGCTATGGCACTTACGTGTAATCTTGTGTTGTATAATAGGGGAAAAATCAGAAAACTCACTTTTTCAGCTTCAGAGTGTGAAATCAGGTGATGACTGCTTTTGTGCTTGGTGTGTCATTTCAGGGATTTAATGGAAACCATTTCCCTGTACTCTGATGTCTGCCAATGCCTGTTTGGTGCCTAGGCATCTACTATGAGAGAGGGCAGCAGAGGACGTGCTGCCGAGACCCGGGCAGTGATCCCCTTCTGCCTCCTTTGCTCTCTGGGCAGCCTTCGGCATCCAGCCTGTCCCCGTAGCTAGTTCCATTCTACCTTTGTGCTGAGATGGGGAGGGGTATGGATAGCCAGGGGAAGTTTGGGGAGTCAGAAGGAAACTTTTTAGTTTCTAGTAAGCACCTACTTGGTGTTTGTAAATTTGCCTATTTATAATACATAAGTATTTAGTTTTATTAGCTCTTGTGTTTTATGACTTAGTAATGTATGTAAATCTTAATTGAATATTTTTCTATGAAATTTGGGAAGGCTGTATGCACAGCAAATGAAGCTTCACACCTAGCACAGGGTAGGTAGTCGGTAAATATGCGTTGAAGTGTAATTATTGTTGGGCTGTCTTGAGATAATTGTAATTTGCTTTAATTGGGTTCTCGGATTCCACACGGGTATGCGGATGTGGTAATTCATTCTCACTTGGATTCTGCTGAGTCTGGCTGTCCACCGCTCGCATTTATTTACTCCCCACCTCCCAGCCCAGCTGCTGCAGCCAGATGGTCTTTGTCTTTGGGCTCAGTTTACCCTTTTCTGTCCTCGGTGCCCTACCTGGGCATCAGTGATTAAGACTGGACCTCAGCCTCATAAGTGTTTTTTCTGAAGTCTAATTGGTATGACTCTGAATAATGTTTTTAAAAAATTTATAATTGTAAGAATACATAAAATTTACCACCTTACCCATTAAAGCTTTTTTTTTAAAGTTTATTTATTTATTTTGAGAGAGAGAGGGAGTGTGCACGTGCCCGCAAACAGGGGAGGGGTAGAGAGAGAGGGAGAGAGAGACTCTTGAGCAGGCTCTGCCATGCTGTCAGCACGAAGCCCAACATGGATCTTGATCCCACGAACCATGAGATCATGACCTGAGCCGAAATCAAGAGTCAGACTCTTAACCAGCTGAGCCGCCTAGGCACCCCATTAAAGTACTTTTTAATTGTGGTAAAAAACATCTAACAGAATTTACCATCTTAACCATTGTTAAGTGTGCAATTTAATGGTGAGTAATGTTTAACAGCAAGTGCCATACTGAGATCAGTAGAGTGTAGAATGAACTGTTTTCTCAGTGAGTTTTGTCGCAGAAGTTGTAAAAAATTGACCCAGATGAAAAACCACAGTCCGGTGGAAAATGGCCTGCAGCCCTGGGTTTTTGAACCTTGTCCTTCTTTTCTTCCTCTAGGTCATGTTTGTACCTGAGTGAGTTTGTACCCAGGTATTAAACCTTCGCTTCCTTCCTGCCTTTGTTGAAAAAACCAAACCACCATCAGCAGAAACCATTGCCCTTCCTGTACCTCTGCTTTTGGTATCTGTGATATGTGAGAATTTGCCAGAGTTTTCCACATGAGAAAAGTGTCGAAACAGCTTTTCTGATAGGTGGTTGTATAGTGTTTGCTTTTCAGAGGTGGTAAGTTTTTTCTCCCACGTCTTTTTACTTGAAGTCTCTTGCTGTGTGTGTAACCCTAGACTCCTTTGGTGGGTTCTCCAGCTTGCTGATGGTGTCTCTCTGGGGCTGCCCCCACACTTCCAGTGATATTCCCATAGCGCACAGGCCAGGCAGGAACTTGCCTCATGTTAGGGAATCCTCCTCTCTGCTTCTGGAGCTGTGAGTGCTTCTGAGGTGACACCTTGAATCTTCACCAGTGGCTTGGTTCAACACCTTCTTCATCTGGTGCCAAGGAGTGAAAAAGGCCCATTTTAACTGAAAGCAGAGAAAGCTGCCTGTCTTTGGTATTTGGAGCCCAAATAAACAATTACTTCACACTATTGTTTTCCACTGTGTGGAGTACATCCTGTTGGCCATCAGTTTGAGCAGTTAAAAAAAATTTTTTTAATGTTTATTTATTTTTGAGAGAGAGAAACAGAGCATGAGTTGGGGAGGGGTACAGGAAGAGGGAGACATAGAATCCTAATCAGGCTCCAGGCTCCCAGCTGTCAGCACAGAGCCCGACGCAGGGCTTGAATCCATGAACCCACGAACCCACAAGCCATGAGATCATGACCTGAGCTGAAATCAGATGCTTAACTGACTGAGCCACCCAGGAGCCCTTTGCTTTGAGCAGCTTTAAACTGGTTAACCCTGTAGAATTTTTATATTAACATTAGACTGACTCTTGACATTTATTTATTTTTTATTAAAAAAATTTTTAATGTTTTATTTATATTTGAGAGAGAGAGACACAGTGCAAGGCAAGGAGGGTCAGAGAAATGGAGACACAGAATCTGAAGAGAGGCTCCAGGCTCTGAGCTAGCTGTCAGCACAGAGCCTGATGCGGGGCTTGAACCCCTGTATTGCAAGATCATGACCTGAGCCGAAGTTGGACACTTAACTGACTGAGCCACCCAGGTGCCCCAACATTTGACATTTTATTTTAATTTCTGAGTATCAGAACCCTAAAGTAGTTGTTTCAGTTACGGTTTTGCTTTTGGCATTTTCAAAACCATTTGAAGTAGGGACTTGGAATTTTATTTTCTCGGTTTGGTTTAAAAAGTCTCATTTTCCTTACATGTTTTATTTATTTATTTGAGAGTGTGCAAATGGAGGAAAGGGTCAGAGGGAGAGTGAGAATATTTTTTTTTTTAGTTTATTCATTCATTTTGAGAGCGAGATCCAGCAGGAGTGGGGCTGAGAGAGAGGGGGACAGAGGATCCAAAGCAGGCTTCATGCTGACAGCAGGGAGCCCAAGATGGGGCTCAAACCTATGAACCACGAGATCATGACCTGAGCTGAAGTCAGATGCTCAACTGACTGCGCCACCCAGACACCCCAAGAGAATCTTAAGCAGGCCCCATGCTCAGTGCGGAGCTCATCGTGGGGCACGATCCCACAACCTGGGGATCATGACCTGAGCCAAAATCACGAGTCAGATGCTCAACTAACTGAGCCACCCCTCCTTAACTGTTTTAATTACTATGGTGAAAAGAAGCAGTTTGAGAGTTTAAGTACTATTTTTAGGTAACCTCGCTATTGGAAAGTAGTGGTTCCTGGGAGCAGTGGGGTGGGCTGCCTCGGCTTCAGCCTAATTTTGTGTAGTTAATAATGGGTTGAACCTCACAACTTTTCCTTCATTCTTAGAAAGCAGAAATTACTAGGGAGCTGTTCTTTCAGAATTTTAGTTAAGATATCTTAGTTTCATTTTCTGTGGGCTTCTTTGCATATGAGGAAACATTTAAGTTCACTGTGGATTGAGTTGGTGCCACATATGCATTTGTTCCTGTATTTACTGAGTGGAAAGCATTTACTGACTGAGCTTCCTGTGTGCATAGGGCACTTATCAGCTCTGGGGAGGCAGCTTTAGCAGAAAAGAGTTGCTTCTTTCCTGGAGCTGGGCTTCCAGTGGAATCTTCTAGTTCCCAGGGACCCAAGACTGTCTGGACAGAGGGTCCAAGGGCTTGTTCCTCATGGGCATATGTCCTTCCCTGTCCCACCCTTACACAAGGCATGTGCTTTAGTCATATACAGATAGGGGTTAGTATTGGTGACAGGAAGGGCTGGAAGGATTCTTTCCTGCTGAACTTGGCCCTTGGAAGCTTGGGGTTCTCACCCATCACTGTATAATGCTTTTGATTTGCTGGTTATGTCCCTGCTGACTGATTTGGTAAACTTAAAATATACTTGCTTCCAGGACAGATATTATGTATTTTGATATGCAAAGGACAACACCTTTTAGGCATTGCTGAAAACTTAACTTTTTATTTCTGCGCATCACTGGAGAGTCCCTAAGGTCACATTTGGGAGAAAGGAAAAATTGGCATGGCCATTGGGAGATGCGGGGGATTATCAGCGCCAACCCCAACTAGATTTGATTCTCTGAGTGAGGGCACTTATCTAACATGGGTCTCAGGGTCTGGGGCCTTTCACTGTTGGGGACCCATGCCCCAGGAGTCTGGGGACGTCCCCTGCTCAGATATTCTTCCTTTACCCCATAACAAGCTCAGTGGTGCTATTTGGTACTGAATGTTCACCTGGCCCTGGGAAGGGTGGGATGGGTACCTGGGGTACCATGAGGCTCTCTTCTCTGGTGCTAGCGGGCAGGAGCATAGGCTTTTACCAAGAAAGGAGGGAGAGCAGCCTCAGTGGCTGCTCTGGGATAACAGTGTCGCAAAGGGCTGTGCTGTGTCCAAGCTTTGTAAGCTATAACACTTTTAAGGTTTTTCTGCTCCCTGGGGTGAAATGTCTGGGATTAAGGGATGGAACTGCCTGGGAGCCATGCCCATTTTTCACACTGTATATTATGGCTGTTGAGCATGTGCTCAGAGAGCCAGGGGCTTCACCAACCTCTAGGAAGGTCCCTCTTCACAGAGTTGTATTTCATTGGGTCTAGGGCAGCACTGAGCTCGACTTAGTGGCAGGCACTGCACTGGGTACTGGTATAGAGGAATGAGTTACCCATTCCCACTACCCATTTTTCAGTAGGGGATCTTCACTAGCTTCTGTTAGCCAGAAGGTTGTGATTTCAGCTGAGACATACATATTCTTGGGCTGCCCTGAACACTTCCTCATGTTCTAGAAAGTATAATGTGAGTGCATGTATGCAGTATTAAAACGAGTGGCTGTGTCAGGAAGACTGGGTGATTCTACCTGTAGTCTTTTCTCTAGCTCCAGAGAACCCTCTCCATATTTTGGCCACAGGCTCTGTGTGACCATGGTTGAATGTTACCTCTCGGAAAAAAATGAAGAGGGGGATCTCTGGAGTGCCCCCATTTCTGAATGATCAAGTGTGTGAGTAAGAGACTATGTAAAGACCTTCCAGTGGGATGTCCTAGTTTGGGTGTTTGAATGCAGCCTGCCAAGTTCCTAGCACGGGGGGATGTGACCCTTGCTTATAGGAAGCCAGCATCAGAAAGACACAAGGTTGCTTTTTGCCAAGTTTGAAAAAGATCTTTTTTTCCCCAGAGCATGGAAAACCAACATACAGCCTTTGGAGTTGTGCCCTGGACATTGCCTGCTTGCTAAATGCAGAGGCACTTAGTCATACCCATGAAACAGATACTTCGCGTCATCATGTGTCCGCAGATAGCAGACTGAGCTTATGTTCTGGGTAGGACAGGGTGTGTCTCGTTCTGTTGCTGTTTTCAAATAAGCTGAGAATTTTTAAAGGAAGAATCAGATTAGAAAAGTAAAAGATCAACTGGATGTAAAGAAGTAGACAAATAAGTAAATTAAAGAGTAAAGAGATAGGAAGAAGCTAAAAAACCATTCTTGTAGCCTCCCCATTCATTCATTAGGTGTGTGTCTGGAACTGTGTGTGCTTAGCATAGGTCAGTGATTGTGACAAATGTGTCCCTGACCCTCCACATATTACAGTCTTGTAGGGTGTTGGTTGAGCTGGGCCATTCACTGAGTAACAGTTAGAATGTGTAATAAAGGCCATTGAGAGAAGCACTATGCAACAGTAAACTCTAAAGTTACAATTTAAAATAGTATAAAACAAAAGACGTAGAAAATTTTTAGAGTGATAAAATAACCTATAAAAGGGGTATGGAGGCACAGACAGTTAAGAAACTGGGAGACACAAAAACACCGAAAAGAATTCAAAGACAAACCTTTAACTTGGGGCACTTGAAAGGGATCTGAGCAGAAGACCTCTACCCAGAGTATGGTGAACCTGGGTGTGGAGGAGTCAACAGTGTTTTCTTTGCCTTTCCTGGTAGAGGACCCTGCAGCAGTCACTGGGAGTTAAGTGGTTTTTGGAGCTGATGCCCACAGGACCCCAGCTTCTAAGTCCCTGGTCTTTTGGTGTCACCTTGAAGAAGTGTGGCATCTAGTGGTAGCTGGGAGGAGAAGTCCCTATTGAGGAATGGGTCTGAAATCCTGTGAGAGGTCCCTGGTTACCTGTGGCCTTGGGACAGAACAAAGTAGTGGAAATAGGAAGGAGGACAGTGTTATACCTATTATTTATCTAGCACTGATGAGAGGGTGGGATCATGCCAAGTGATAAGACCTCTTCATTAATTTTCTAAGGTAGGTGAATTTCAAATCCTTTTTCATACCTTTGCAGAGGAGCTCCATGTGTTTTTCTGAGCTTTGAGGGAGCAAGTGATGTCTTAGACACTAGGGATGTGTACACCTGAGTGACATGGACACCAGGAATTAGAGGTGGACAGTGATGAGGTTGAGACAGGGCAGTAGCCTCAAAGGCTGCAATCTTGATGCCATTCAGAATATGCCAGACACATGAATGAGGACAGGGCTTTTGAGCCCTGAGAAGGTGATGAAGAAGACTCAAAGAGGTGAAATAGAGCAGGAGTGCTGACTGGTTTAGGATTTTTATTAGTTTGAAATGATTCTCAGCCAAAACCTTTACCTTCACATGTTGTTGGTTTTTTAAAAAAAAATTTAACGTTTATTCATTTTTTGAGAGAGCGTGAGTAGAGGGAGGTGCAGAGAGAGGGGGAGACACAGACTCCAAAGCAGGCTCCAGGCTCCGAACTGACCGCACAGAGCCCGATGTGAGGCTCAAACTCACGGACCGTGAAATCATGACCTGAGCGGAAGTCAGATGCTCAACCGACTGAGCCACCCAAGTGCCCCACCTTCACATGTTTTTTAAGTCCTCAGCAAAGAACATAGATTAACATTATACATAACCTAAGTATATCTGCCACTGAGCTTTATTATATCTTAATGTTCTGTTGTATTTTTTTTAATGTTTATTTTTGAGAGAGACAGAATGTGTGCAAGTTGGGGAGGGGCAGAGAGAGAGGGAGACTGAGGATCCAAGGCAGGCTTGTTCAAACTTATGAACTGATCATGATCATAGCTTGAGCCGAAGTTGGACACTTGACTAGCTGAGCCACCCAGGTGTCCCTCTATTTTATTTTTTTGTAAGATCCTATTTTAGGAAGTAAAGCAGTTGTAAATTTGGAGACCCTTGTAAACCCCTTCTTTTCCCTTAGCTTTCTTTTCCTGTTGTGACCATGGTTCTGAACTTGGCATTGAAGATCATGTGCATGATTTTATTTATTACATACATATGAATCTGTAAACTATATATAAACATTTTACATAAATGGATCTACATCTTTATGCAATGGGCATTTTCTGCTAAACATTTTTTGAGATTTATCAATTTTGATTCTTAAAATTTTAGTTCATTAAAAAAAATTTTTTTTAATGTTTTATTTCTGAGAGAGAGGGAGAGAGAGACAGCATGAGCAGGGGAGGGTCAGAGAGAGAGGGAGACACAGAATCCGAAGACAGGCTCCAGGCTTTGAGCTAGCTGTCAGCACAGAGCCCTACGTGGGGCTTAAACCCTCAAACTGCGAGATCATGATCTGACCGAAGTCAGACACTTAACCGAGTGAGCCACCCAGGCACCCTAGTCCTTCTAACTTTCTTTATGGTGTCCTTTACTATATAGAAATTTAAAATTCAAAAAAGAAATTTTAATATTCTAGCTTTTGGTTCTTTTTTTAAAATTTTTTTAAGTTGAGAGAGAGAGAGAGAGAGAGAATGAATGACAGAATCCCAGGCAGTCCCCACACTGTCAGCACAGAGCCTGATGCCGGGCTCAAACTCAAGAACTGATAGATCATGCCCTGAGCCGAAAACAAGAGTCAGATGCATTACTGACTGACCCACCCAGGCACCCCTAAAATTCAAATTCTAGTTTATCTTTTTTTTAAGATTAAAAAAAATTTTTTTGAGATAATTGTGGACTCACATGCAGTTATTAAATAATACAGAGATCCTGTGTATGATTTATACCCAGCTTCCCCTCATGGTAACATTTTGCAAAACTATAGGACAGTATCACTAGCAGGATTCTGACATTAATACATCAGAATACAGAATGCTTTCATTACCACAGGATCCCTCAATGGCCCTTTTGTAGCTATAGCTATTTCCTTCATGCCCTGACCACCTCCTAAATCCCTAGCAACCACTACTCTGTTCTCCATTTCTATAATTTTGTCACTTCAAGAATATTATAGGGGTCATGGTGGGAAAAAAGATTATAAAAATATAATAAAGATATGTAACGTATGTATAAAAATATAGTATGTTTTTACATACTATATTTTAGGATTAACATTTCACAGTCCCCATAATTCCCTTGAGATTCCTCCAAGTTGTGGAGTGTATCAATCAATAGCTTATTCCTTTTCTATTGTTCTTTAGTATTCCATGATATGGATATGCATAGCTTATTTAACCATTCATCCGTTGAAGGACATCTGGATTGTGCTATTTGTTGAAAAAGCTGTTTTCCCCTATTGAACTGCTTTTCTATCTTTGTCAAAAATCAGTTGAGGGGCACCTAGGTGGCTCGGTTGAGCATCCAGCTCTTGATTTTGGCTCAGGTCATGATCCCAGTGTCGTGGGATTGAGCCCCACGTTGAGCTCTGTGCGGAGCCTGGTTGGGATATTCTCTCTCTCTGTCTCTGTCTCTCTCTCTCTCTCTCTCTCTGTCTATCTCTCCCTCTCCCTCTCCACCCCCTTCTCTCTCTCTCATTCAGATTTAAAAAATGATAAATCTATTTCTGGATTCTCAATTCTGTTCCTTTGATTTATATCAATCCCTCCACTAATATAGTGTTGATTTTTGTAACTAGTTTTGATGGTAGGTAGAATAATTCCTCTTTTTTCTTCTTTTTCAAAGTTGATTTTGGCTATTGTAATTCCTTTGCCTCTCCATATAAATTTGAGAGTAGTCTTGTCTATATCTACAAAATTTCTTTCTAGAATTTTTTTTAAATGTTTTATTTATTTCTAGGAGAGAGAGAGAGAGAGAGCGTGAACAGGGGAGGGTCAGAGAGAGAGGGAGTCACAGACTGAAAGAGGCTCCAGGCTCCGAGCTGGCAGTCAGCACAGAGCCTGACGCGGGGCCCGAACCCACCAACCGCGAGATCATGACCTAAGCGAAAGTCGGACACTTGACCGACTAAGCCACCCAGGCGCCCCACTTTCTAGAATTTTGATAGGGATTGCATTAAATCTTAAATTAGTTTCCTAGGGCTACTGTAAAAAAATTACCACAACATTAGTAGCTTAGAGTAACATACTTTTATTTTCTCACAGCTCTGGAGACCAGGAGTCCAAAATCAAGGAGTTGGCAAGGGTTGTGCTCTGCCTGTTGGCTCTGGGGACAAATTTATTCCTTGTCTATTCTACTTTCTGGTGACTGCTGGCATTCCTTGGCTTGTGGCCACATCACTCCAGTCTTCTCTTCCTCAGTTTTCACATCTCCTTCTCCCTCTGTGGTGTGTATAATCTCCCTCTACCTCTCTCTTATAATCACAATTGTGGTTGGATTTAAGGTTCACCTGGGCAGGCACCTGGGTGGCTCAGTTGGTTGAATGTCCAACACTGGCTCAGGTCATGATCTCAGTTTGTGAGTTTGAGCCCTGCATTGGGCATGCTGTTGTCAGCACAGAGCCTCCTTCAGGTCCTCTGTTCTCCTCTATCTTTGTCCCTCCCCTGCTCACACTCACTCTCAAAAGAAAGTATATTAAAAAAAACACACAACACATTAAAAAAAAAAAAAAAGTCCACCTGGGTAATCTCCCTATGTCAAGATTCTTTAAAAAAATTTTTTTTAAATTTTTAAAAATGTTTTATTTATTTCTGAGAGAGAGAGAGAGAGCACAAGCAGGGGAGGGTCAGAGAAAGAGGGAGACACAGAATCTGAAACAGCTCCAGGCTCTGAGCTGTCAGCACAGAGCCCAGCGTGGGGCTCAAACCCACGAACCCTGAGATGATGACCTGAGTTGAAGTTGGTTGCTTAACCGACTGAGCCACCCAGGGGCCCCTAAAAAATCTTTTTTAATGTTTATTTATTTTTGAGACAGAGTCAGAGACAGAGTGCAAGTGGGGGAGGGGCAGCGAGATCCGGAGACACAGAATCTGAAGTGGGCTCCAGCCTCTAAGCTGTCAGCACAGAGCCTAATGCGGACCTCAGACTCAAAAACCATGAGGTCATGGGGCGCCTGGGTGGCTTAGTCGGTTAAGCATCCAACTTCAACTCAGGTCATCATCTCAGGGTTCGTGGGTTCGAGCCCTGCATCGGGCTCTGTGCTGACTGCCAGCCCAGAGCCTGGAGCCTGTTTCAGAGTCTGTGACTCCCTCTCTCTCTGACCCTCCCCTGTTCACGCTGTCTCTCAATCTCTCCTAGAAATAAATTAAAAAACTTAAAAAACAAACAAACAAACCCATGAGATCATAACCTGAGCTGAAGTCAGACACTTAACCTAGTGAATCAGGTGTCCTCTTTTTTTTTTTTTTTTTAATGTTTATTTATTTTTGAGAGAGAGAGGCTGTGTGTTTGCATGTGCGTGCATGGGGGAGGGACAAAGAGAAGGAAACAGAGAATCCCAAGCAGGCTCAGCACTGCCAGCACAGAGCCTGGCACAGGGCTTGGTCACACGAACCATGAGATCATGACCGGAGTCGAAATCAAGAGTTGGATGCTTAGCCGACTGGGCCACCCAGATGCCCCTCCCTATGTCAGGATTCTTAATTTATTCAATCTGCAAAGACTCTTCCTATAAACTAACACTCAAAGACTTCATGGTTTAGGATCTAATGTCTTTGGGTGGCCATTATTTAACCTATTAAAAATCTGTATGACAGTTTGGTGAGAATTGATGGCCTCTACTGTATTGAGATTTGCAGTCCATTAATGTAGTATGTCCCTTTGTGTGTTTAGATCTTTGATTTCTCTCACCCGTGTTGTGTAGTTTTCAGCATAGGAATCCTGTATGTGTTTTGTTAGGTTTATACTTCTGCGTTCATTTTTTGAGTGATTCAAATGGCATTATATTTTAAATTTGGTGTCTACGTATTTATTTCTAGAATATAGAAATAACTACAGGTGTTTTTTATATGTTTATTTTGTATCCTGTGGTCTTGCTTAAACTCGTTAGTTCTAGGATTTTGTTTTGTAGATTCCTTGGGATTTTTTGCATGGATAATTATGTTATCTGTAAGTAGGGACAGTTTGCTTTTTTCTTTCTGATCCATATTCCTTTTGTTTCCTTTTCTTGCCTTATTATACTGTCTAGAACATCTAGCACTATGTCAAATATGAGAGGTAAGAGTGGACATCCTAGCCTTGTTTCTAATTTTAAGGAGAAAGCATTCAGTTTGTCACCATTAAGTATAATGTTTGCTTGGGGTACCTGGGTGGCTCAGTCAGTTAAGCATCTGACTCTTAATTTTGGATCAGGTCATAATCTCATGGTTTGTGTGTTCAAGTTCCACATTGGCTCTGTGTTGACAGTGCCGAGCCTGCTTGGGATTTTTTCTCTCCTCTCTCTCTCACTCACTCAAAATAAATAAACTTAAAAAAAAATTTTTTTTAGGGGCGCCTGGGTGGCTTAGTCGGTTAAGCGTCCGACTTTTGCTTAGGTCATGATCTCGCGGTTTGTGGGTTCAAGTCCCACGTCGGGCTCTGTGCTGACTGCCAGCTCAGAGCCTGGAGCCTGTTTCAGAGTCTGTGTCTCCCTCTCTCTCTTCTCTCTCTTACCCTCCCCTGCTCATGCGGTCTCTCTCTCTCTCCTAGAAATAAATAAAAAAATAAATTAAAAAAAAAAATAAATGTTAAAAAAATTTTTTTTAGTGTATAAAGTTTACTGTATGCTTTTTGTAGATGCTCTTTATCAACTGGAGAAACTCCCCTCTGTTCCTGTTTTTCTTGAGAGTGTTTATCATGAATGGGTGTTGAATTTTGTCAGGTACTTTTTCTGCATCAATTGACATGATTATGTGATTTTTGTTTTTTAGTTCATTATTATAGTGGATTGCATTGATTCACAAATATTGAACTGGCCTTGCATCCCTGGAATAAGTACCACTTGGTCATGGTCATATATAATTCCTTTTATATATTGCTAAATTCTATTAGATAATGTGTTTGACTTTCTTTCTTTCAAGTTGGGGAGTGTAGAGAGGAAGAGAGGGAATCCCAAGTTGGTTCCACCCCCACAAACTGTGAGATCATGACTTGAACCAAAATCAACAGTCAGATGCTTAACTGACTAAACCACCCAGGCACCCCACAATTTGTATATTGTTCTGCAACTCTAGTTCTATTTTACCTGGCCTTTTGTTTGTTTGTTTGTTTGTCTTTAGAGAGAGAGCACAAGTGGAGCGAAGGGCAAAGGTAGAAAATCTTAAGCAGTTTCCACTCTAAGCGTGGAGCCTGATGTGGAGCTCAGTCCCATTACCCTGGGATCATGACCTGAGCCAAAATCAAGAGGTGGATGCTTAACTGACTGAGCTACTCAGGCACCCCAGGCTTTTTCTGATACTCTAGGATTTATTTTATTTATGATGGAAAAGGGAGAGAGGGCCCTAATTGTATTTGGTTTCCTACATAAATGACCACTGGTCCCGGTGGCTTTGAACAGCTCCTTTGCAAGCTGATTTTGGGCTTTCCTTGTAGTAGTTCCACAGTCTACTTCTACTCTGCCACTGGCCGGGAGAGTAAGGGAGGGGAACTGCCTGATTACTGGAAGTAGAGGTAGAAGTCCAGATTCCTTACTCACCTTTTTTTTTTTTTTTTTAATTGTAGTATAACCAACATACAGTGTTCTATTAGTTTCAGGCATACAACATAGTGTTCAACAATTGTATACCTTCCTCAGTGCTCATCACTACAATAAGTGTAGTCACCATACTTTATTATAGTATTTGACTATATTCTCTATGCTGTACTTTTTATCTACATGACTTATTTATTTTACAAACTAGAAGTTTGTACCTCTTAATCACCTTTCCCCCCCACTCACTTCCTTTCTGGCAACTGCCAGTTTGTTCTCTATATTTAAGGGTCTGCTTTTTTTGTTTGTTTGCCCCACTCAGCCTTTTTTGACATCTGATGGCTGGTAAAGTTCTTGTTAACTGCTGGGTGGGGGTGGGAATTCTAGTTCCTTAGGCCTCTTTACCACTGAGCAGTGGTGAAAGTTCTGGCACCATCCCCGCAGGTAGGGGGAGACACTCCTGTTATTGCTTGGGTGGGCATAGAAATCTTGGTTTGGTTTCCATTGAAACATAGGGATTAGAGGAGTAGGAAGGGTGGTACATTGTTAACCGGCCAGCGGGGATGAAAGTCCCAGCTCCCTACTTGGCCTGCTCTGACACTGCCCCAGTGGGGATGTATAGGGAACCTTGTTACAGTCTCATGATGGTTGGAAGCCTTAGGCCCTCCACTTGGCCTTTACTAGCACGGGTGGGAGTAGGGCCACAGTTTTTTCTGTGGTGTTTGGCTAGAATAGAGCCTTTATTGTCTAAATGTTTTCTGTCTTGCTAGGCTACCCCCTTCCTGCTCCTTTGGCTAAAGAGAGCAGACTTTTGTTGGAACTGTTTTTTTGTGTCATCTCTTGGCATTTCTGGGTTGCCAGCCTCTTCAGCTTCAATTCTGGGATATATGAGGCAAAAAGGAAACCCAGGGAACTTACCACTGTATCTTTCCTTGAATCCTGGGGTCCCTCATTGGTCTGCCTTCTTCGCTTGACTTTTTAGAGACTCATATTTATTTTATATGTACTGTCTAAGATTTTTTGTTGTATTTAGTGGGAAACGAGGGAAAAATACATCAACTTCATAATTCTTATAAGTGGTAGGCCAGTTTTTTTCTTTTATGCTTTGTTTTTTGATGTCTTGTTAAATGAACTCATTCTTTATCCCGACATTTATTTTACTATATTCTTCAAATATTCTTCTTCAAAAAAATTTTTTTTAACATTTATTTATTTTTGAGAGATAGAGCATTAGCAGAGGAGGGCAGAGAGAGAGGAAGACACAGAATCTGAAGCAGGCGCCAGGCTCCGAGCCGTCAGCCCTGAGCGCAACATGGGGCTCAAACTCACGAACCACGAGATCATGACCTGAGCCAAAGTCGGCCACGTAACTGACTGAGACACCCAGCTGCCCCTATTTTACTATATTCTAAAATTTGTAAAGTTCTCCTTTTTTACATTTATGTATCTAATCCACCTGGGATTTATTTATGATGGAGAAGGGAGAGAGGATCCTAATTGTATTTGGTTTTCTACATAAATGACCACTGGTCCCAGCCTTTGAACAGCTCCTTTGCAAGCTGATTTTGGGCTTTCCCTCTAGTTCCAGAGTCCACTTCTACTCTGCCACTATAATACTGCTTTAAATACAGCTTTTTGATTAAGTCTTTGGTAGGCTAGGACTCCCAGCCTTCAAAATTGTTTTACAGGTTTTGGCTGTCTCATGAATTTTAGTTCAGAAACAAAGTAGGAATGGGAATGGCAAAATCAATAGCAAAAATAACCAAAAACAAAAAAACGAAAAATACCAATTTCTGCTGGAATTGGCTTGGATTTGCATTGACTTCACAGTACACTGCCCATTTCAGTGGCCTTGGTTTTTTTTTTTTTTTTTTTTAAGTAACATTATTTACTTTGTATTATCCCTGTCAAAAAACATCATGTGGCTCCTGGGCAGATTGGCCCAGGGAAGGGCTTAATTCTTTTCTAAAATGAGAAATTGCTTGTTATGACTGGTCACCTTGAGGACACCTAGCAAGTCCCACAGTGCATCTATGTAGCTATCAGCCTTAGAGCAAATATTCTGAGCTGCCTACACTGAAGTGAGTGAAGGGTATGAGGGACAATGTGTAGGGTTCTAGTCTCTCTTTTAGGGCAGGGTGGCAAGAGGCCAAATAAGTTTTGTTCAGTGGTACGGAGTTTGCAAATACGTATTTGATAAACAAGTCCTATGATTAGTTTTTGGAGTGGGCGGTTGCTGAACTTGTCTGTGCAAATTTTTTTTTTTAGTCTCTTCAAAAGCATTGTTTTAAGACTTAATTGTTACATTTGCCACATTGTTTGATCTTTATGTACACACAACACATTTTTCCCTTTGATACATTTTTAAGTAAATTACAGAGATTTTTGATACTTCATCCAGAAATCCCTCAGAATTGAGGAAAGTCTCTTATAAAACCAAACCACCATCATCTCACCTAAGAATTAACAATAAATCCAGTCTCTGGCCCAGTGACACAATTCCCAATTACTGCTTTTGAAGCTGTGCTTATGTGTTTTCTATTTCTTGGGTTTTTAAAAAAATGTTCTTAAGTAAATTCAGATCCAGTCAAGATGCACACACTACATCTGGTTGCTGTTTCTAAATCTAGAACAGCTCCCTTATGTTTAGGGAGTGTCAGCATTTGGACAGACTAGGCCAGTTATCTTGTAGAAAGCCCCACATTCTAGATTTTTCTGATTGTGTCTTCATGACTCCTGTGTTTGCTATAAACAAGGAGTTAGGTCTAGAGCAGCATTGCCCAACAACAGTATACATGATGTGAATCACACACATGATTTAATATTTTCTGGTAGCCACATGAAAAAATATTTTAAATAAGATGGAATTGGGGGACGCCTGGGTGGCTCAGTTGGTTAAGCGTCCCACTCTTGGTATCAACTCAGGTCATAATCTCTTGGTTTGTGAGATTGAGCCCCGTGTAGGGCTCTGCACTGATAGCATGGAGCCTGCTTGGGATTCTCTCTCTCCACTCTCTGCCCCTCCCCTGCTTGCACACGTGTGTGTGCACATGCTCTCTCTCAAATAAAAAACAAAAGAAGATGGAATTTATTTCAGTAATGTATGTCATTTTCCACATTTCTTTATTATTTATCTTTATTAATATTACTGATTTTTTTAAAGTTTACTTATTTATTTTGAGAGAGAGGGTGAGAACATGCACATGAACAGGGGAGGGGCAGAGAGAGAGAATCCCAAGCAGCCTCCACACTATCACGACATGGGGCTTGAACTCACAGGCTGTGAGATTGTTACCTGAGCCGAAATGAAGAGTCAGATGCTCACGGGGCACCTGGGTGGTTCAGTTGGTTAAGCGTCTGACTTTGGCTCAGGTCATGATCTCACGGTTCGTGGGTTTGAGCCCCGCGTCGGGCTCTGTGCTGACAGCCAGCTCAGAGCCTGAAGCCTGTTTCAGATTCTGTGCCTCCCTTTCTCTCTGACCCTCCCCTGCTCATACTGTCTCTCTCTCTCTCTCTCTCTCTCTCTCTCTCTCTCTCTCTCTCTCAGAAATAAATAAAATATTAAAAAAAAAAAAAAGAGTCAGATGCTCGCTCAACTGATTGAGCCACCCAGGGGCCCCTATGCTAACTTAAAAATCCGATGTATATTTTACACTTAATGGGCAAGCCACATTTCCATTGCTCAGTGGCCACATGCCACTGATGCCTCTGTACTGGGCAGCACAGGGTAAGGCTTGATCCAAGTCAGGGTAGATATTTTTGGCAAGGACGCTTAGAGGGTAGTAACTGCCTGTGTACGAGTTTGAAACCACGGAGTTTGCTAAAGTCTGAGTCTCCTCTTCTTCTTTTTCAGGCCCTGGGATGGAGCAGTTGTGCAGAGGGCAGTGAGGACCCAGCTCTGGGACCACATCACTTGCCTCCTTTCTTAGTGAGACTGTCGGCTTGAGCAGACTCAGGCTGGGATGAGGATGTCTGCAGGCCTCTCGCTGCTGCTCCCCCTCTGGGGGAGGACCTTTCTCCTTCTGCTCACTGTGGCCGTGGCTCAGTCCCATTGGCCTTCGGAGGCCGGCAGGGACTGGGAGAACCAGCTTGAGGCATCCATGCACTCGGTGCTTTCAGACCTTCACGAGGCTGTTCCCACAGTGGTGGGCATTCCTGATGGCACAGCTGTCGTTGGGCGCTCATTTCGAGTGACCATTCCAATGGATTTAATTGCCTCCAATGGAGAACTCATCAAGGTGAGATTGGATATAAAACTTACGTAAATAAGGAAGAATGCTTCATCTGCATTTTAGTTGTTTTTTTTTTGTTTGTTTGTTTTTTTAGTTTTCCATTCTAAGCTTGAGCAACTCTGAGCTCAGTTCTTCCAGGACCTGTGCAGTTACCTTAAGAGAGGGACAGCCACTGATGTTTATAAGAGGGTTCCCAGATATTCTAGAATAGCATCCTAAGCTTTTATTCTTGCCCCCGTTTTGAAGGTGCTACCATTAAAAAGCCTTTACATCTATAGGTTGGAAAATTTCTTGATCATCAGGTTAGGATTTGATGGAAGAGCTTTGTGTGTAGGAAAAGGTCTCCTTTCATTAACCATGGGATTAAACCCAAGAAATACAGAACTGTTACATGATTTGAACCTATTTTCTTTTTAAAGTTTTTATTTTTATTTGAGAGAGAGCACACATGCTGGGAAGGGGCAAAAGGGAAGAGAGAGAATCTTAAGCAGTCTCCACGCTCAGTGAGGAGCGCTATATGGAACTCGATTCCATGACCTTGGGATCATGACCTGAGCTGAAAGCAAGAGTAGGACGCTCAACCAATTTTTTTTTTTTTGCTTACAGTTTTGTGGCCACGAATTCAGGGATTCAGAACTCATCTGGGAGCCTCATTTCTGCCTCACATGGTACTATCTAGAATGGCTCAGCTGGGGCTAAAGGATCCACTTCCAAGCTTTTTTTTTTTTTTAATGCTTATTTATTTTTGAGTGAGTGTGTATGTGAGAGCTGGGGAGGCACAGAGAGAGGGAGGACAGAGGATCTGAAGAGGGCTCTGCGTTGACAGCAAGAGAGCCCGATGAAGGGCTCAGACTCAAAAACCATGAGATCATGGCCTGAGTCGAAGTTGGACGCTTAACTGAGCCACCCCGTGCCTCCTAAGATGGTTTATTAATGGCTGGCAAGTTGGTGCTGCCTGTTGACAGGGAGCTTAGCTGGGGCTGTTGGTTAGGGTCTTAGGTTCCTCTCCATGTCTAGACCTTTTCATGGGCTGCTTGGATTTCCTTACAGCACAATAACTGGGTTCCAAGATTAGTAGTCCAAGAAACAGGAAGTGGAAGCTTCCAGTCTCTTACAGCCTGGCTTGGTAACTTGCATAGCAACACTTCCGTTGTACTCATTGGTCAAAGCACACACAGCCTCTGGCGGATCCTAAACCTTTTCCCCCTCTCTGACCTGCAGGCCTCAGGTATCTAGATTACAAATGGTCACAAATGCTATGGCCACTTTTTCCATTGAGAGGTGAGTCTGTGGCCCTTTCCCTTAAATCTGGGCAGACCCACTCCTTACCTGCACCTACTTTGTGTTCCTTTCCTTTTCTCTGTTGGCCCCCTTCTCTTTAGTTTATGGCTTCTTCTCAGGGTGGCTTTGTAATCTCAAAGGTGGTCATCCTGGCTTACTTCCACAGAGTTCTTTATAGTTTGCAGAAGATTTCTATGTAATCTTTGTAATGCCTCTGGAAGCCACGTGCTAGTGTGACCATTAGAAAAAGAAGGGTGGCAGTTTTGGAAGTACAGTTCGTGTCCAACTTCAAATTTGAGCTTTTGAATATCCAACCCTGCAGTGGTTGCCCTCGTTCCATGGCCATTAGAATGTTTAACATACATTAGTTTTGATGACAGGTGCCTTGAATCAATATAGTGAGCTGGGCATTTGCTGTATCTGACAGAGAGACATTTAACAAGCTTATTCACCAGGGGAGTAAAGAGATTTTACTGGGAAAACAGGATTTTATCTGAGCACATTTATTTGTAGAAAGCAGACCATTTAGTAGCTGATTAGCCTGTAAAAGAACAGATGAAAATGTGTGATTCTTCTACTATCAGGGCTGTGTTGGGTGGGAAATCAGATCAGAAAGCCTGAATTCATCTCTGAGCTTCCATCTCCCTGTACATAAAACAAGATTGATAGATCTTTATATAAAAAGAATTGGGTTCCCCCCCCCCCTTTATAACAATCTATAAATGTGTGTTGTAGGAGCACCCAGGTGGCTCAGTTAGTTGAACATCCCAACTCTTGATTTCTGCTTAGGTCATGATCGCAGGGTCATGGAATGAGCCCCATGTTGGGCTTGGCTGATCCTGCTCAAGAGTCTCTCCCTCTCTCTTTCTCTCTCTCTTTTCCCCTTTCTCCCCTTCTCTCTCCTCCCCCCCCAATCTCTCTCCTCTTCTTGCACTCTCTGTCTCCCCTAAAATAAAAACAAAACAAAAATAAATGATTTTAAAAAAGAAAAATTCTTGGGGATAAATAAAATGTGACTTTTATTTTTATTTATTTAAAAAAATTTGTTATATTTATTTCTTATTGAGACAGAGAGAAACAAAGCATGAATGGGGGAGGGGCAGAGAGAGAGGGAGGCACAGAATCTGAAGCAGGCTCCAGGCTCTGAGCTGTCAGAACAGAGCCCGATGTGGGACTTAAACCCACAAGCCGTGAGATCATGACCTGAGCCGAAGTCAGATGCTTAACCGACTGAGCCACCCAGGCACCCCTATTTTTATTTATTTATTTAAAAAAATTTTTTTTTTAATGTTTTTTATTTATTTCTAGGAGAGAGAGAGAGAGAGACAGCGTGAGCAGGGAGGGCCAGAGAGAGAGGGAGTCACAGACTGAAACAGGCTCCAGGCTCTGAGCTGGCAGTCAGCACAGAGGGCACGAACCCACGAACTGCGATCATGACCTAAGCGAAAGTCAGGCGCTAACCGACTAAGCCACCCAGGCGCCCCAATTTTTTTTATTTATTTATTTATTTTTTATTTTTATTTTATTACTGAGAGAGGCGTGAGCAGGGAGAGGGTCAGAGAGAGAGGAGACACAGACTCGGAAACAGGCTCCAGGCTCCGAGCTGGCAGTCAGCACAGAGCCCGACACGGGGCTCGAACCCACGAACCGCGAGATCATGACCTAAGTGAAAGTCGGACGCTTAACCAACTAAGCCATTCAGGCGCCCCATTTTTATTTATTTTTAATTTAAGTTTTTTTAATGTTCATTTTTGGGAGAGAGAGAGAGAGAATGAGCAGAGAAGGGGCAGAGAAAAAGGGAGACACGGAATCCGAAGCAGGCTCTAGGCTCTGAGCTGTCAGCACAGAGCCCGATGTGGGGCTCGAACTCACTAACTGTGAGATCATGACCTGAACTTAAGTCAGATGTTTAACCAACTGAGCCACCCAGGCGCCCCATTAATTTTATTTTTTATTTATTTTTATTTTTTTAATGTTTATTTATCTTTGAGACAGAGACCGTGAGTACGGGAGGGACAGAGAGAGGGGGACAGAGGATTTGAATTGGAACGGCTGTGGAACTGGAACTTATGAACCATGAGATCATGACCTGAGCCAAAGTTGGATGCTCAGCCAACTGAGCCACCCAGGCACCATGACAATATTCTTTTGTATGTGAGGAATATTTCAGATGTTGGTCCCAAGGAGTGTTCTTGGGGTGACCTCCAAATTATATCCATCACTATTACCATCATCCAAGCTACTACTTATTTCTTCCCAGCCTGCCTCCCTCTGTTCTTGACCCTTCCATCTGTTTTTCACACTGACGCAAGAGAGATGTCCTTATCTTTGTAAAGCGTAAATCTGCAAACACCTCCCCTTCTGCCAACCATTACTGAGCTGCACTTAGGATCAAGCCCCACATGATCTGGCCTCTGATGTATGTGTGTGTCTCCCTCCCTCCCTCCCTCTCTCTTTCTCTGTCTCTGTCTCTCTCTCTCCTTTCCCTTCAGTGACTGTAAATCTCCTTTGGATTGTCAAAGCCTTTGAGATTAAGCTTGTCCAAGCCTCATACGGGGTTCCCAGGTGAGGGTTGGTCTTCTAGCCATATCAGACGTGGCCGAATTGCCTATTGAGGACTCACAGGCAGAACAGGGTCCTGTTCTGTGATTTGATGAGATTTGATAGTGTGGTTGTCATATTTGCTGTGACTAGTCAGGGAATATGCGTGGGGATTGGTGATGGACTAATTCAGTGTTCGCAGGAGATTAAGCAAGAGTCTATTGAAGGGATAGAAAAGTAAGTCTCATTCTAAGTGAGCCGCCCTGGCCTCCTGCCCAAGCCTTGTTTGACCTATGTGTATCAAACCTTTGTGGGTCTGCTGATTATTTCAGGAGTTTGGGGCAACTCTAGGAGTCATAGCAGAGATTTGTGCTTCTTCCCATCAGCCAAGCGTGCCCCTCAGGTGATATCAGCTTCCCAAAGCAAGGGCTTCCCTGTACTTTACACACCACGCTGAAAGGAAGTAAAAGAAGAAGGGACCCACCTGTCTGGAGGAGGTAGCGTTGAGGTCCTAGACTCTCTGCTTTGCTCCACATCTGATACTATTTCATGTCCAGACAACCCTCATCCAGTTTCAACTTGGCCAGCATCCATTGCTTCCCCTGCTGTTCTGTAGCTCTGCCTTGAGAATCGATTTACTGTTATTGACCCCAACTTAACTCCCAGATAGATTTCATTGACCTGATGATGTAAGAAGGGGCTCTGAGCTGCCTCCAGGCCCAGTGGCCAGCATGACCTTCTGGAGAGATTTGTGCCTTGGGGCTCTCTTCTCTCCTGTGGCCTTAGGACACTCTAAAGCAGATGCTCCTTGCATGTGCTCCCCTGGACTAGACTGGTTACATGTATGCAAAGCTCACCCCAGGTCAACTGTCCTTTGCTCTCACAGCTGCCTTTGACCCCTAGAGCACCTTTCCTCCTCATCAGAGCTTGTGGGAATGGGTCCCACAGAAGCCAGCGTGGCCTTTGTCAGATAGATCATCAGCTGTCCTGAGGTGGCCACAGTATAAGTTACCCATCTCAACTCTTGCGTCCCTCAGGATTGGCGCCAACTCCCTGCAGGTGCCCTCTCCTCTGACCTGAGTGAGCGAGGACTGGGTAAGGAAGCTGATGATGTGCCTAGAGATGCTTTTACTCCCTCCTTTCTAGGGTGGTCAGGAGAGACCTCTTTTGTGTCTCACAGAATGATTGGCTGCCCCTTCAGAGCCCCCTCAGATGTCTCATTTTGGTAGAGCCTGCAAGGTCGGCTTTTCATTCCTGCTTCCCCTTACCCTCTTAGCCTGGAGACAATGTGGACTTTCCCTCAGCCCAAGATGTCGGCAGACTGGGAGCAGCCCTTCCTGGGACTGTGCTCTCAGCTGCTGGCATGAGCCCCCAATTGTTGCCCTGAGAACAATGGATACTCTTTTTTGGCCAGGAAGGGGAACTCATGAAAGGACCGTTTCTTTGGATGCTTGAGAGCTTTGTGGCAACCCCGCCTGCATGAGATGAACTGTGGTTTCTTCCTGCCTCGAGTGGGTGTTCCCTGGCTCTGAATGGACCCCTTGTGAACACAGCACACCGGGGAATATGGGTTGGCGAGGGAAGGCATCTTTGGGGGTGGGTTGAAGAATGACATTTGCCCAGATACATCAACTCAAATACTTACTGAAATGTAGACTTCTATGCTTAAAAAAAATTTACTGACAAGGGCTAAAAGAACATGACGAAGTAAAAATAGATAATGTTGGGATTGAAGGACTGATTCTGAGAATTTTATTAAAGGCTGTAACTATGCTAAGCTGACCCTTACTTTTGGGGGGGGGAAAGGTTAATTTTTGTTTTTCGATAGGACCAGTTAACATCAAGTAAAATTGTTCATAACTCAGTCCTGAAGGGCACTGGCTGGGCTGAATGGGTTGTGTTGAGAATGTGATTCTGTGGCCTTGGCCTTTGTGGCAAGAGCTGTATGTTGATTTGAGGCTTGCATGTCTGGCAGCATGATCAATGATTGTCTCTCATGAGTATGGCTCTGCTTTACTCAGCAAAGCAAAGGCCCCTTGCACCTATTTCCACCATGATTGGCTCACCTTATGTGGGGACAATGTTTTGGCTCTTTGACCTCAAGACATAGGCTCTTCCCAGTTGACCTCTGCCATCTCCCTGCAGCCTATCCATGTGACCGTCCACATGTGACTGTGGCTGACCTTGCCCACAGAGTAGATTTGTCATAGTCCATGGCCTAGACCCAGGATCACCCTGATGTGAATCAGCACCATGGAGGCCTCTGAAACTTGCTTGGAGTCTCAGATTTCATCAAAGGATCCATTTCCTATCTCCCTAAGCAGAGGAGCCCATGCCATAGGCCTGCCCAGAGGATGCCTTGACCACCTCATGTGCAAGTGCCTCCAAGGTATTGCATATGGTACTCAGCCACAGATGGCTCCGGGTTGGCCCACGCTTGCAACTAGCCTGAGGAATGGGGAGCTGAAAGGTCAAGAGCCAGTGACCAGGTCTGAGGGAAGCGGGGACTTTGCCAGGGAAGGCTGCTAGCGGCCTAAGCAGTGGGGTGTCCCAGGGCAGCAGTCTGTGCCACTTTGAAATGGACTACTGAGAAGACCCTTTGGCATCGGGGGGGGGGGGGTGATGCAGGGAAGGTCCCAGCCTGAACTGGGACTGTCCTGTCCAGAAGTATTGGTTGGAAGGTGCCATCACTTAGGGCCCAAAGGACCCTCCTAAAAGTTTGTAATGTGAGGGAATTTTTTCCAGATGTGGTTTCTCAATCATACTTAATTCCCTAGATCCCTCTTGGCTGGCCATAATCAGCTCACCCTGGGGATATGGGGTGACAGTATTCACTCATCTTTCTGAAGTCTTTACCATGTAAGTCCCACAACTTCTACATAGGTAATGTATCACCTTGTAGATTCTGAATGATAAAGCTTAGGTTTTCTTGGTTTCAGAAGCTAGGGGTCATAATTAATTAGGCCCTAGTGAGAGTCTAGTTCTTTAGTTTTGCCTTTCAACTATGCCTAAATGGCTGGCACGTACTGTGGGTAGAAACTTGCTTCCTTGTTTGTTTTAAGTTTTTAATTTTACTTCCAGGATAGTTATCATACAGTGTTATATTAGTTTCAGGTGTATGATATAGTGATTCAACACTTCTATACATTACTCAGAGCTCATCATAAAGTGTTACTCTTTAATCCCTAACACTTGTTTTCACACACGCACACACCCCCACCTTCCCTCTGGTAACCATCAGTTCTCCCTAGTTAAGAGTTTGTGTCTTGGTTTGCTTCTCTCTCTTTTTTCCTTTGTTTTGTTGTTTAAATTCCACATATATGGATCATATGGTCATTGTCTTTCTCTGACTGACTTATTTCACTTAGCATTAGACTCACTAGCTCCTTCCATGTCGTTGCAAATGCCAAGATGGTCGATTGTATAGATACACCACTTCTTCTTTATCCATTCATCTATTGATAGACACTTGGGGTGTTTCCATAATTCAGCTGCAAATAATGCTGTAAATAATGCTGCAGTAAACATAGTAAGTGCATGTATCCTTTTGAATTAGTGTTTTTGTATTTTGGGGGTAAACACCCACCAGTGTGATTACTGGATTATAGTTTTATTTTTTTTAACTCAAAAAAAACTTTTTTAATGTTTATTTATTTTGAGGCTGGCATAGTGGGAAGTACACAAGCAGGGGAAGGGCAGAGAGAAGGAGACACAGAATCCCAAGCAGGCTCTGCCCCATCAGCACAGAGCCCAATTTGGGGCTCAAACTCAAAACCATGAGATCATGACCTGAGCCTAGATCAAGAGTTGGATGCTTAACTGTGCCACCCAGGCCACCCTATTTTTAACTTTTTGAGGAACCTCCATACTGTTTTCCAGAGTGGTCATACCAGTTTGCATTTCCACCAGCAATGCACGAAGATTCCTTTTTCTCCACATCCTCGCCAATACTTGTTGCTTCTTGTGTTTTTTATTTTAGCCATTCTAACAGGTATGAGGTGATAATCTCAATTTAGTTTTGATTTGTATTTTCCTGATGATGAGTGATGTTGGCCATCTGGATGTCTGAAGAAATGTCTGTTCATCTCTTCTGCCCATTTTTAAATTGGATTATTTGTTTTTTGGGTGTTGAGTTATATAAGTTTCTTTATATATTTTAAATAATCATTTATCAGATATGTCATTTGCATATATCTTCTCCCATTTGTTAGGTTGCCTTTTAGTTTTATTGATTAATTTCCTTCACTGTGTAGAGGCTTTTTATTTTGATGTATTTCTAATAGTTTATTTTTACTTTGTTTCCCTTGCCTCGGGAAACATATCTAGAAAAATATTGCTACAGCTTATGTCATAAATTACTGCCTGTGCTCTCTTCTAGGATTTTTTTTTTTTTCTAGGATAGAGAGAGACAGCGTGAACAGGGGAGGGTCAGAGAGAGAGGGAGATACAGACTCTGAAACAGGCTCCAGGCTCTGAGCTGGCAGTCAGCACAGAGCCCGACGTGGGGCTCAAACCCACAAACGGCGAGATCATGACCTAAGCGAAAGTCGGATGCTTAACCGACTAAGCCACCCAGGCGCCCCTCTTCTAGGATTTTTATGGTTTCGGGTCTCACATTTAGGTTTTTAATCCATTTTGAGTTTATTTTTGTGCATGGTATAAGAAAGTGGTCTAGTTTCATTCTTTCGTATGTAGCTGACCAGTTTTCCTAACACCGTTTGTTGAGGAGACTGTCTTTTTCCCATTGGATATTCTTTGTGTCAGTGATTAATTGACCATATAATTATGGGTTTATTTCTGGATTTTCTGTTCTGTTCCATTGATCTATGTGTCTGTTTTTATGCCAGTACCATACTGTTTTGATTACTACAGCTTTGTAATATAACTCTGAAATTGTGATCTGTCCACTTTGCTTTTCTTTTTCAAGATTGCTTTGGCTGTTCAGAGTCTTTTGCGGTTTCATACAAACTTTAAGATTTTGTTCTAGTTCTATGAAAAATGCTGTTGGTCTTTTGAAAGGAATTGCATTAAATCTGTAGATTGCTTTGGGTAGTACAGACATTTTAATGATGTTTGTCCTTCTAGTCTGTGAGCACAGAATGTCCTTCCATTTCTTTGTGTCATACTCAGTTTCTTTTATCAGTATTTTGTAACTTTCAGACTACAGGTCCTTGACCTCTTTGGTTAAGTTTATTCCTAGATATCTTATTATTTTTGGTACAATTATAAATAGGATTTTCTTTTTTTTAATAATTTTTTTTACTTATTTTTGAGAGATTACAGGTGGGGGAGGGGCAGAGAAAAAGGAGGACAAGATCGGAAGCGGGCTCTATGCTGATAACAGCAAGCCCAATATGGGGCTTGAACTCACAAACCATGAGATCATGACCTGAGCTAAATTAAAGTTGAACACTCAACCGGCTGAGTTGCCCAGGTGCCCAAATGGGATTTTGTTTTCTTAATTTCTCTTCATTCTGCCTCATTATTAGTATATAGGAATGCAGTAGATTTCTCTATACTGATTTTGTATCCTGTGACTTTACTGAATTCGTTTATCAGTTCTAGTAGTTTTTTGGTGGAGTTTTTAGGGTTTTCTATAGTATCATGTCATCTACAAATAGTGAAAAATTTTTTTCTTTTGTCTGTTTTAAAAATATTTTTAATGTTTATTTTTGAGAGAGAAAAAGAGAGTGTGAGCAGAGGAAGGACAGAGAGAGAAAGAGAGAGGGGGAGGGAGAGATGTACAGAATCCAAAGCAGGCTCCAAGCTCTGAGCTGTTAGCACAGAGTCCCATGTGGGGCTCAAACCCACAAAACTATGAGATCATGACCTAAGCCAAAGTCAGAAGCTTAACCAACTGAGCCACCCAGACGTCCCTCCTTTTGTTGTCTAATTGCTGTGGGTAGACTTCCAGTACAATGTTGAATAAAAAATGGTGAGAATAGACATCCTTGTTTTGTTCCTGACTTTAGGGGGAAAAGCTCTCACCATAGAGTGTGATGTTTGCTGTGGGTTTTTCATATAAGACCTTTATTATGCTGAGGTATGTTCCATCTAGACCTACTTTGTTGAAGGTTTTTATCATGAATAGCTGTTGAATTTTGTCAAATGCATTTTCTGCATCTGTTGAAATGATCATGTGATTTTTATCTTTTGTTGATGTGAAATATCACCTTGATTAATTTGAGAATATTGAACCACTTTTGCATCCCTGGGTGATCATGGTGAATTTTTTAAATGTATTGTTGGATTCAGTTTGCTAGTATTTTCTTGAGGATTTTTGCATTTACGTTCATCAGAAATATTAGCCTGTAGCTCTTTTTTTTGTGTGTGTAGTGGCTTTATCTGGTTTTGGTATTAGAAACTTGCTTTTTGAGTGAGAGATTAAGTACTGGAAGTTCCTCTGCCCTTTGCTCCCCCTCCAGGCTAAGAAGGATACCATTGTGGGGTGAGAGACGCTGCTTGTGTTGCCTAATGTTTAGAACAGGTCCTGTATCTTTATCAAACTGGATGTTTGACATTCTATGGTGTGAGAGAAGGCACCAGCAAAGCAGTTGGTGACAGTGCTCCAGAACTGAACAGGGAGTCAGTTACTAGTCATCTGCTAGTATAGACTAAAGAGTGGCCAGAACCTTCACATTGGCTGTTCCCCAGTCGTTGTTCGTGGTGATTCATTGTGGGCATTGCTGGGCGGGTAACCTTTGGAACTCCATATGGGTCTGCCCAAGTTTTGTGGTTTTGATTCTTCATGCTTTTGGATGCACTTTATGGATCAATAATTCTCTCTCTCTCTTTTTTTAAAAGTAAGTTTATTTATTTTGAAAGAAAGTGCAAGCAGGAGAAGAGCAGAGAGAGAGGAGAGAGTGAGAGTCTCAAGCAGGCTTCGCATGTGCATAGCAATGATGCAGTGTTCGAACTCATGAACTGTGAGATCATGACCTGATCCAGAGTCAGATTATTAACTGATTGAGCCACCTAGGCGCCCCTGGATCAAGATTTCTAAAACTTCGTGTGTGGCTGTTGGAGATCTTGTTTTCCTCACTAGTGGGCTTGCCTTCCATCTCAGAAGCATGTCCTCTCTGAGTGTTGCTGAAAGATTCTGGCTCTTTCTATGTGAGCCTGTGAGCTAGAGCCTGAGATCTTCAGTCTTCCTCCTGCAGTGTCTGCCTCCTATGTGTGTTCCCACTAACAGCCTGAAGGCTTCTTTCTGAGGTGGCTGCTTCATAAGGCCAGCAGGCCTTGCCTCCTCTAACTCGAAGATAGTGTTGGTATTTTGGTTGAGTGACCTGAAAGCCTGGGGGAGTTCCATGGCCTGGACCAGCCTGTCACCCAAACATATGTGCTGGCGCTGATGAGCACCTCACACAGAGCACAGATTCCTGCCTCTTGTTTGCCATACCTTCTGTGGCAGCTGTTAAAGGTTAGTTGTGAGTGGTCTGGCTAGGACAGTGATCTTATTATATGAGTATCTCTAAGGTTGGTCAGAATCTCATATCCAAATGTACCAGGATGGAGCATACCTGTTTGAGACTAAAGCGGTGAATGCTGGTCTTTGGGTTGTCCCTGCAGCAAGTTCTCCACCTCATGCTCCTTAGGGTTCTCATCTACTCCCGGCAGACAGGTCTTAACAGACAAGCAAGTCCCTGAGGGTCCCTGGGCCTTGTTCCCCTTTAGGATCGTGGCTTCCCCTTCCTGCGGCCTCCCCACTTCCCTTTGATACTTTGAGCTACTGCTTTGGGATATGAATGGGAGAAAAGGCCACAATGTGTACTGGGTCCAAGGCCAGAAGGAGGACTGAGAGTAGACCCTGGACCTGTCGGTGCAGCTGCCTCACAATGCATACTGGGTCCTCTGTCAGCCCAGGAGTGTGCAGGGAACGAGCACCCACAGAGAATCCAGTGTGTGCCTGGACCTGTGATTGTATAGGGATGGCATCATTTTCCTCTTTCTACAGATGAGAAAACTGAGGCTGAGGTTGGGTCAGGCCTCAGTCTGCCTGGAGCTGGAGTTCAGCCAAAGACTCGGAGATAAGGCTTCCTTGTCAGGTCATCTGTTATAGGGAAGAGTCCTGACTTTTCGTAGGGGCAGCATCTCTCAGGAGGAACTTTTATAACCCGCTTTGCCCTTAGGCCTTAAGAGAAGAAGTGTTCTAGAGCCTGGAAGTTTTGAAAGGTTGGAAGGATGTGTGGAGTTCCCATGGGCTGAGGGGCTCCTGCTTTGTCAGATGCTACATTCCAGAGCATTCCCTTAACTGAGTGCTCTTGGGAGTGAGGGGGCTCTTAGTGGAATCCTTCAGGGACTGTGTTCAGACTTCCCAGTTCAGGGGCTTTCTCCAAATGGCCTTGAAAATAGAGATGTCAACTTGCCTGTGAGTTAGCTAGGTTCCTTGTGGAGTTCATATTTATTTTGCTTTCATGTGGTCCTTTATTAAAGCAAATAACTGCCACTCAAAGTACTGCCTGGGCCTGACAGTCCCAGTACCAGAATGCTCAGAGATGCATGGATTTATGACCTTTCAGGTTGGTATCTTTGCTTCCTGTCTGAGGAGTACCCAAGCCCCTGGGGACTGCCTGCTTCAGGGCTATAGATCCAGATCGGATATCTGTCCTGTGGCTAGGGCATGCCTTGTGCGCCAGGATCCTGAGGAGCCAGAATCTCCAGAAAGGAAGGCAGGAGTATAGATTGGAGAGGCTGTTTATATGTTATTAATATGTAATAATGTTACTTAGCATAGTTTAAATAACTATATGTCTTCCCAGGGTGGCTGTGTGGGAACCTTGGCTGAAGAGTGGCTTGGGGTTTATTCCTTAGGAAATGTCTGGCAGCAGAGTTGTAGCTCTTGGGGTCAGCAGAATATGAGTTGAGCCAGGTTGGGAAGCTTGAGGAGGCGGGGGCCCTTCTGTTTTCTCTGTTATAAAGTGCCCTTGTAGCTAGTGAGAGACTTGGAAAAGCACTGGAGCTATGTACTCATCTGTGCTGATGGAACACATAGGGCTGGGCGCAAGCACAGATGCCTGGCTACTCGGGAATGCCCCATGGGCCTGGCCACCCAGTTGGCACCCACTTCCAGAGACTATCCGGGGCTCTCCCGGCTCTGTTTGGTCTTCTCTACAGGTGGCTTCTCCTTGGATGACTTCACCTTGCGCTCTATTCTAGGCCCTCCTCTGCTAGGTGTGCTCTCATCCCATTGATAGCCATTGGGATGGAGTGGGATTAGGAAACATACTGGGGAGGCTGGAAACCAGGCTATACCCTGGCTCACATACTGTCTGCTTCTCAGGGCCACAAGTCATACTCCACCTTTGAAAAAGATCTCATGGTTCCCTGAATACTCCATTTAAGCCTTAAAGTTTTGCTTTCCTGTTGTTGTTGTTTTTTTTGCAAAATGAGAGCATTTAGCCCTTGCTTTATATGTTTATATATGGATGTGACAGTTTTCATATTTAATATAACTGAACTGAAAAAATGTGAAGCATAGGCTTTTAAGCAAAACATTTGAAATAAGTATTATTTTTGTAGCTAAAAAAGGTTTTAAAGGAAGAATATATTTAGTATTTTTCATGGATTTCAAGAAACCTATATTTACAGATTATTTTATCATTTCAGATATTTTACCACTGTGTTTACAGTGGATGGTGAATGACAGGAAGGAGGATTCTTAGTGGTGAATTAATTAGATGGTGGTGCACCCTTGAGTTGATGTGTCACAAAAGAAATGCTGTTCACGGGGGCGCCTGGATGGCTCAGTCAGTTAAGTGACCAACTTTGGCTCAGGTTCTCACGATTCTTGGGTTCGAGCCCTGCATCGGGCTCTGTGCTGACAGCTTAGAGCTTGGAGCCTGCTTCAGATTCTGTGTCCAGCTCACTCTTTGCCCCTCCTCCACTCGCACTCTCTCTCTCTCTCAAAAATGAATAAACATTAGGGGCGCCTGTGTGCTTAGTCGGTTGGGCGTCAGACTTTCGCTCAGCTCATGATCTCACGGTTCGTGGGTTCGGGCCCCACGTTGAGCTCTGTGCTGGCTGCCAGCTCAGAGCCTGGAGCCTGTTTCAGTCTGTGGCTCCCTCTCTCTCTGACCCTCCCCTGCTCACGCTGTCTCTCTCTCTCCTAGAAATAAATAAAGAAACATTTAAAAAAATTTTTTTAATGTTAAAAATCTGTTTACAGACACTCAGTAATCTCGGTGGCTTAGAGAGCAGTCAGTAAAGGACAACCCCAATAATAGTAACTTCTAATACTGTCTGATATCTTCTCATGGGTTTTTGTTGGAAGTAGGAAATCTGTTTATAGGGAGGTAAGTATCTGGCCACTGATAAGATTGGTAGAATCTGCCTGGATACTGGGTCCTGCTGGGAAGATCAGGTATGAGCTCTCGGTCTCCTTCCAGATCGGGTACCTGACTCTTGGCGAGAGGGAGCCGGAGGAACCAGAGAGTCTCTGGGAAGTCCAGCAGGCATGACCCTGGCCTTCCTGCTGTGGGAAGAGAAGCATTTTATTATCCCTCTGCTGACAAACAGTGGCCATAAAGGACAATTCCTGGTGCCAAGGCTGACAGTAAGACATGCCGTCTGTTGGCCAATGTTGTCTTTGAGCTCAGTGGGATAGGACAGTGGAGCCGAAAGCGCCTTTTGTTAGTCCAGAGAGTGGGTGCCACCCTCTGGCACTGGGGGCAGAAATAGGTGTTTCCCAAAGGTGAGAGTAATTGTGGATAGGGCAAGAGGCAAGTGTTGTTTCCCTTTGTCATCTGATGGTAGAAATTTCTCTGGCAGCATTCCTTTGTGTACCTTGATTATTACCAGTCATGCCCCTTTAGAAAAGGACTTCTACTCTAAAATAGGAGCACCTGGGAGGTGCTGCTGGGTGGAATAAAGGGGTAAGCTCCTCAGGCCTGCCTCTGTGCATGGGCTTTCCAAGGGCAGACGTGCGTTCTATAGATTTCCCAAACTTAAGTTGACTATAGAACTCTCCCTTAGAGAGACCAGAGCTCCTTGGAATCTTTGATAAACACTCTTCTAGAATAATTGTTTTCTAGTACCTGATCCTGGGTGTTGCAATTTTTCTTGGGTTTTGAAAATCAGGGTTAAATTATGAGACAGTATATACAGGGGCACCAGGGTGGCTCAGTCAGTTAAGCGTCCCACCTCTTGTTCTCAAGCTCAGGTCTTGATTTCAGAATCATGAGTTTGGGCCCCTCGTTGGGCTCTGTGCTGGGAATGAAGCCTACTTAAAAAAAAAAAAAAAAAAAGTTAGATACAGCTAACTGTATTTGCTACCCAAATGTGCCCCACTGTACTTGAATACATGTCCCGCTGACATGGTTGTAAAGTGAGGCATCTTGGGGTCATTGAGTTGTCTCTTGCACCCAGGCCCACATGCATTTCCACCCTGAGCAGAATTGTGATGTCTGTAGAGGGCAGGGAGAAGGCTGAGATGAGGTTGGAAAGGACTGTTGATTCTGCAGGCCACATGGTCAAGTAGGTAGCAGGGCATATCCTGTTGTAAAAACCTGCAGTGTTCTTGAGTTCCATGACATCCGCTCTCTGGGATGAGACGTGTGTTTGAGTGTCACCACTGCTGTCTCCCCACAGTGTGGCCTTAGGCAAATCATTTGCATTCCAAGCTAGTCTGTCTGGCAGCCCCAGTCTTTTGTGATAGGTGAATGAGAGCTCCAGAAGAGGAGTTGGTCCCCCCAGCAGAAATTCTCAATTCTACCTTAAGCCTGTCAACACAATTCAGGCTGGGCCAGTGATGAACTATTGTGATCATTGTTGGGTTATTCACTGACAGTACCACTTAACTCATGCTGGTGTCTCTTTTAGGTGTCAACAGCAGGGAAGGAGGCCTTGCCATCCTGGCTGCACTGGGACCCGCAGAGCCACACCCTGGAGGGCCTCCCTCTTGACACCGATAAGGGCGTGCATTATATTTCAGTGAGCACTGCACGGCTGGGAGCCAACGGGAGCCATGTTCCCCAGACCTCCAGCGTGTTCTCTATCGAGGTCTACCCTGAAGACCACAGTGAGCCGCAGTCCGTACGGGCGGCATCACCAGACCCTGCCGAGGTGGTGTCCTCTGCCTGTACTGCTGATGAGCCTGTGACTGTTTTGACAGTAATTCTGGACGCTGACCTCACCAAGATGACCCCAAAGCAGAGGATTGACCTCCTGCACAGGATGCGGAGCTTCTCAGAAGTGGAAATTCACAACATGAAGTTGGTACCGGTGGTGAATAATAGACTGTTTGATATGTCAGCCTTCATGGCTGGCCCAGGAAATGCGAAAAAGGTGGTAGAGAATGGGGCCTTGCTCTCTTGGAAGCTGGGCTGCTCCCTGAACCAGAACAATGTGCCTGATATTCGTGGTGTGGAGGCTCCTGCCAGAGAGGGCACTATGTCTGCCCGGCTTGGCTACCCTGTGGTGGGTTGGCATATAGCCAACAAGAAGCCCCCTCTTCCTAAACGCATCCGAAGGCAGATCCATGCCACACCGACACCTGTCACTGCCATTGGGCCTCCAACCACAGCCATCCAGGAGCCCCCATCCAGGATTGTGCCTACCCCCACATCTCCAGCCATTGCTCCTCCAACAGAGACCATAGCTCCTCCAGTCAGAGATCCTGTTCCCGGAAAGCCCACAGTCACCATTCGGACTCGAGGCGCCATTATTCAGACCCCAACCCTAGGCCCCATCCAGCCTACTCGGGTGTCAGAAGCTGGCACCACAGTTCCTGGACAGATCCGCCCAACGATGACCATTCCTGGCTATGTGGAGCTCACGGCGGTTGCCACCCCTCCCACGACTACTACCAAGAAGCCACGAGTATCCACACCAAAACCAGCCACGCCTTCTACTGACTCCTCAACCACCACAACTCGAAGGCCTACCAAAAAGCCACGGACACCCCGCCCGGTGCCGCGGGTCACCACCAAAGCCCCCATAACCAGATTGGAAACTGCCTCCCCGCCTACTCGTATCCGCACCACCACGAGTGGGGTTCCCCGTGGAGCAGAACCCAACCAGCGGCCAGAGCTCAAGAACCATATCGACAGGGTGGATGCCTGGGTTGGCACCTACTTTGAGGTGAAGATCCCATCAGACACCTTCTATGACAACGAGGACACCACCACTGATAAGCTGAAGCTGACTCTGAAGCTTCGGGAGCAACAGCTGGTAGGTGAGAAGTCTTGGGTGCAGTTCAACAGCAACAGCCAGCTCATGTACGGCCTGCCTGACAGCAGCCATGTGGGCAAGCACGAGTACTTTATGCATGCCACAGATAAAGGGGGCCTGTCAGCTGTGGATGCTTTTGAGATTCATGTCCACAAGCGCCCTCAAGGGGACAGGGCTCCTGCACGGTTCAAGGCCAAGTTTGTGGGCGACCCAGCACCAGTGGTGAATGACATTCACAAGAAGATCGCCCTGGTGAAGAAGCTAGCCTTTGCCTTTGGGGACCGCAACTGCAGCACCATCACTCTGCAGAATATCACCCGGGGCTCCATCGTGGTAGAGTGGACCAACAACACACTGCCTCTGGAGCCCTGCCCCAAGGAACGGATCATGGGGCTGAGCCGGAGGATTGCTGAAGATGATGGCAAACCTCGGGCTGCCTTCTCCAATGCCTTGGAGCCTGACTTCAAGGCCATGAGCATTGCTGTGACAGGTTCTGGCAGCTGCCGGCATCTACAGTTTATCCCTCTGGCACCACCCAAGAAGGTGCCCTCAGAGGCACCACCTACAGAGGTGCCGGATAGGGACCCCGAGAAGAGCAGTGAGGATGACGTTTACCTGCACACGGTCATTCCAGCCGTGGTGGTTGCAGCCATCCTGCTCATCGCTGGCATCATTGCCATGATCTGCTATCGCAAGAAGCGGAAGGGCAAGCTCACCCTCGAGGACCAGGCCACCTTCATCAAGAAAGGGGTGCCTATCATCTTTGCAGATGAGCTGGACGACTCCAAGCCCCCACCCTCCTCCAGCATGCCACTTATCCTGCAGGAGGAGAAAGCCCCTCTCCCCCCTCCTGAATACCCCAACCAGAGCGTGCCCGAGACCACTCCTCTGAACCAGGACACCGTGGGAGAGTACACGCCCCTGCGGGATGAGGATCCCAATGCACCTCCTTACCAGCCCCCCCCACCCTTCACGGCCCCCATGGAGGGCAAGGGCTCTCGTCCCAAGAACATGACCCCATACCGGTCGCCCCCTCCCTACGTGCCCCCTTAACCCACAAGCGCCTGGGTGGAGGCAGGGGTAGGGCAGGGCCCTGGAGACAACATGGTGTTGTCTGTGGAGACCGGTGGCCTGCAGACCATCACCCACTGGGAGCCGACACCTGACCTAGCACACACTGACACACGCGAGGCCTGGACAAGCCCGCCCTCTCTGGTCCTCCTAAACCCCAAAGCAGCTGGAGAGACTTTGGGGACATTTTTACTTTTATTTTTTTGCCTAACAGCTTTTTGTTTGTTCATAGAAAATTCTTCGCTGCGGTTTTGATGGCTGGCTCTGAAAGCACTGTTTGGAGTAGAGGTAGATGGAGCAGAGCCGTGAATGAACTCGCAGGCAGTGCCGGGCGGCTTCCCGGCTCTCTGCGTTTTGCCTTTAACACTAACTGTACTGTTTTTTCTATTCACGTGTGTCTAGCTGCAGGATGTAACATGGAAAACAGTAGCTAAAGATTAAATTCAAAGGACTTTCAGAAGTTAAGGTTAAGTTTTTACATTTAATCTGCTGTTTACCTAAACTTGTATGTATAATTTTTGGGTGGGTATGGGAAATTGCTTTGCTAAAAATAAGCTCCCAGGGTGTTTCAAACTTAGAGAAGACCAAGGGACAGTATTTTTTATCAAAGGAATCCTATTTTTTCACACTATGTAAACTTGGTTGCTCTGATACCCCAGAGCCTGACTAGGGGGCCTCCCGGCCCTGGCTCTGGGGTCAGGGTCCTGGTGCTGGGCTTGCTCTCCCACTGTTGCCAGGGGCTGGAAGCCAGAGGGGCCTCCTGGCCGTGGATGTCCACACCCCCACCCCATGCACGCCGGTGGCCCCCCACCAAGGGGTCTTCATTTCCATGGAAAGAGGACTCCTAAGAGGCAGTGGTGGCCGTGGCCCCCAACCTAGGTGCTCCAGGGTGGGCCAGCTGCTCGTGGGGGGGTGGCTGGGGAGGTCGAGGGACTCGACCACATCAACCTATTTTCTTTTACCCTTCTTCTGTGTGTTTTTTCCCCTCCTAAAAGGAATATCATGGTTTTTGAAACACTCAGTGGGGGACATTTTGGTGAAGATGCAATATTTTTATGTCATGTGATGCTCTTTCCTCACTTGACCTTGGCCGCTTTGTCCCAACAGTCCACAGCCCCACTCTGACCCACCCCACCCCTCTTCTCTGGCACTCCAGTCCCAGGCCTTGGGCTGGGAAAGGTCTGGTGGCTGGGGAGGAGTGCCAGCAATAGTTCATAGTAAAAATCTGTGGGCTCTCAAAGCTAATTTTTTACTAAAGTTTTTATACAGCCTCAAATTGTTTTATTAAAAAAAAGATTAAAAATGGTGATGCTTACAGCAGTTTGTACAAGCTCTTAGTGTTGATTCCATGGAACTGACGGCTTTGCTCATTTTGATTTTTTTCCCCTTTTCGTAACAGTTTAAATTCCGGAATTACACTGGGCTTCTTTTGCCTTTTTTAGCAGAACGTCCGTCCATCCGTCTGCATCTCTGTCCCATGACTCAGGGGTGCCCACTCTGCTTTGATTCTCCTCCTTTGGAAGAAACCATTTTGAGCATGACTTTTCTTGATGGCTAAGAGTTATTTTGGGTACCTTTTAGGGAGGAATGCCTTTTGCAATAATGTATCCCTTCCAAGATGGAAGGCTGGTGGGTGGACCCAGGCTCCCTTTGCAAACCGAGCAGCCACTTCTAAGCCATATCGACAATTTTGCAGAGGATTTGTGTGTTCTGCCTCAGGAGGGGAGGGCTGGTCAGAGAGGAGGGGTCTCCAGCCTGCCCTTCTCAAGAGGGCGTTCCCTCTGCACCTTTTCCCACAGGGCCCACTCTCTCTCCCCTGCCCAGCCCCTGGTGGGGTACTCAAGTGAGCAGTGCCCCTCTTGGGGGAGCCTGTGGATGAGGGCTCAGTGGACCTCTGGTGACTGGGTCTTGTGCCTCCGAGCCTTGATCCAAGCCGGAGTTTCCCCACTGCCCAGTCAGGAGCACAAGTGGGGTCTGATCTGGTGAGATTATTTTTGATGACCTCGTCAAAAAATAAACAATTCCCAGTGTTCCAGGTGAGGGCTTTGAAAGGCCTTCCAAACAGCTCCGTTGCCCCTAGCAACCCCACCATCGGCCACTGCCACGAAGAGACGTGGCTGGCCCAGAATGGCCTGTTGCCATAGCAACTGGAGGCGATGGGGCAGTGAACAGAATAACAACAGCAACAATGCCCTTGCAGGCAGCCTCCTCCCCTGAGCGCCAGGCTGGCGATGGCCATTGGACTCTGAGACAGAGAGCCAATCTCTCATTCAAGTGTTCACCAACCACTGACATGTTTTTATTTCCTTCTATATGATTTTAAGATGTGTTTTCTGCATTCTGTATAGAAACATATCAAACTAAATAAAAGTGTCTTTATTACAACGCCATTGCCTTCAAGCATCTATTTCCCTGGCCCCTACAGTGTTCTAGGATGTGAATGGGGTGTGGGACTGATGTCTATGTGACAGGGAAGAGGGGACCCCCACAGGCCCATTCAGAGGACTTGGAGCTGGTCTTTGAGCAGCTGACCTGACACCCTCCATAGCCTTACCATTTTTGTGCCCCTGGGAGGGGTGAGTGTGTGCCCCAAAGCTCTGCTAACACATGAGCCCTCCTTAGCTCCTCTAATGCCTAAGCCAGCAGAGCTGCCATTTCCTCATCTGGCAGGATGGCGGGAAAGGTCCTGCCTGCCATAGGCTGTCTGCCCTGAGTGGGTAAGCCTCCTGCAGTGCCACCCTACCTCCTGCCCCATGTCTTGTCGGCTTGAGGCTGTCCAGTCTCCCAGGTAAGTCTCAAGGCAGGTCTGGCCTTGGCTTTTTAAAAAAAAATTTTTAATGTTTTATTTATTTCTGAGAGAGAGAGACGGCGTGAGCAGTTGCTTAACCAACTGAGTCACCCAGGTGCCCCTGGCCTTGGCTTTTTAGAGGGGAGAAGGGGAGGGGCACCTTGGGTGGCTCAGTTGGTTAAGCGTCCGACTTCAGCTCAGGTTATGATCTCATGGCTCGTGGGTTCAAGCCCCACGTCAGGCTCTGTGCTGACAGCTAGCTCAGAGCCTGGAGACTGTTTCAGATTCTGTATCTCCCTCTCTCTCTGACCCTCCCCTGCTCACACTGTCTCTCTCTCTCTCTCTCTCAGAAATAAAACATTAAAACAATAGAGGGGAGAAGGGGAGAATGGTTTCTGGCCAGACTGTTATGCACTGGTGGGGCCCACAGATTCTGGGGGCCTGCCCCTATGTGCCCTGCCTGGGATAGACCAGCTGGGTAGGCTTAGCATTACTCAGTGCCCAGGATAAGTTGTCCTGGGACACCGCCCAGAGTGTGGGAAGCAGGGGACACAGCAGCTGTGTCCAGTGGCAGGATCAGGGGCCATTGGTCACAGAACAGCTGGTACCTCTTCTGGGCTTGCTTCCCTTCCCCCCCACAATGGGTTCCTCACCATATCCGCCTATAGCCCCCAGGTTGCTTCTCATAATCTTCAAGACTTGGAGCTGAAACTAGTCTCATTGTAGATGGAGCTGAGTTCCAACAACTACTTGTGGAATACCACACTGATACGTGCCAGGAAAGGCTGTCCCTGGTTCAGGGACACATACTTCCCCCACCCTAGTCCTAGCAGCAGGGGCCCAGGAAATAACCCTGCCCTTGCTCTCTTGGCCTCAGGAACTTCTGTTTAATTTTTAACCTGAGGCCACTGGGTTATAAGTGGACTCACTGCTCTGAACTCAGGCAAGGGGATCCCTGGTTTCAGCAGAGAATGGGAAGGTCAGCAGGGTCAGGAAGAAGAGAAGCCACAAGGGCCTGTGGCCTCTTGTTGTGCAACTCCGGAAATATATTTGGACTGTCAGACCCCTGCTCCCCAGCACTCCTGCAAAGTCTCTATAACTTCTTGGTAGATGTGGGACTGTACTCAGGTCTTCTGAACTGGAGAGAGGGTAGTGGAGGAAAGGGGTAGGAAGGAAGGGACACAGTTGGGGAGGGGACAGACTCACAAGAATCTACCTTCCCATCTGCCTCTGATCCAGGGCAAGTTCCTGGGATCCCTCTGGCCTGGCTTCCTTATCTGTAAGGTGGGGGACAACGCTGATCTCCAAAGGGTTCTGAGACACCTGGGAATTAGGATAAAGAGCCACTCCAAGCAGGTATGCCTGTAGAAGAGACAGAATCTAAGGTAGAAAAATCTGCATTCTCTCCTGATGTAAAGGACTGGCCCAAGGCTGTTGGCCGGGAAATACTGGGGTGTCTAGGAGCCTCTGGGTAGCCCAGCCCTCTAGAATACCCATTGGTGGGAAGACTCCACATGACTCATCCTATTGTAGCCCCCAGCCTGGCCTCCACTTGTTCCCAGGCTAAACAAGCTCCTGGGAGAGGCCCTTCCCTCACTCCTTCAAAGCATGAAAGGCCCCACACTGGCATCAGTCTTTTGAGGGTGAGGTTTACTCCTTTATATAGATTACTATATCTTAATAATACCAGTAGACTAATGACTTTAACTCTTTTCCTGCTTTGTCTCCCTTCTGGATCACTAACATGAGGCAAAGTGATGGAGGCCCAGAGAGGACAAGCATCCAGGTCCTGTGGCTAGTGCAAGGCAGGTTTAACACAGGTTCAAACACTTAAAGTTTTTTTTCTGATTATAAAATTTTGTTCATATTGTAGAGCATCCCACTGGGGGGATACTGGGTACCATTTCCCTTATGGGGACCCAATAGAAGACCCAGAGAAGATAGGGCAAGACATTTAAAGTGGGAGTTCCCATCTGGGGATGTGGTGGGTCACCTTTGTGCAGCCAGAGGTGAGGACAGCATGAGACTTGGCCACTGGGGCTTTCACTAGCTCTACTGTCGCCAGCTTTGGTGAAGATGACTTTGAAGTCTCAGTTGGGGTGGAGCGAAGTTGGTCCGTTTGGAAGGTTCTATGTGGCCAGGACGGTGCCCCAGGTGGGTTCAGGGGCCGTGATGAGGGCAGCCATCAACCTTCATTGTGGCTTCCAGGGCCCTCCATCCTCTCCATTGATCCTGGCAGAGTCCATCGCCAGCCACTCTGAGACCAAGAGGCGTACAGTGCCCGAGGGCTCCCGCCAGGTGGCGCCAGAGGCCGGGGTAAGCCTGGCAGCGGAGGGCGCGCAGCCAGGCCTGGCCCGCTGTGGGCGGGACTCCCGAGGGGCACCCGGCGGCACCCCGCCTAGAACGGAGCTGAGGCGGTCCCAGAGTGGACTAAGGCCTATCGGAGGGCACGGCAGAGCGGGGTTGTGGACAGGGCCCAGGCCAGAAGGGAAGCGCCGGACACGGGGTACAACCGGTCCGTCTTTTTTCGCTTAGCCACGGCTGCACAGACCCTGAAGGCACTGGGACGAGTGTAGCCTGGGTCCAAAGCCTGTCGTTCGCCCGTGCCGCTCTCCTTTGGAAAGGGAATCTGGCAGGGAATAGGAAGGGCGAATCTGGGGCCAGGCTTCCGGATGGTCTCCTGGGGCCCCCGCCCAGCAAACCTTGAATTCAAATGTAGGTAGGCAGGAACCAAAAACTACGCTTTCTTTGTGCACTACCTTGCCTTAGCTTTTGTGTGCAGTGCCTGCACACAGTAGGGCTCAGCGCTCAATGGATGCTTCCCAAGTCACCCCTTTTTCCATCCTCAGAGCTCCTGAGCACATACCTGAAGTACAATGGCTTCTGAGAAGGTCCCGAATGGAAGGATGGCATCTTCAGTGGCGTGGCTGGGTGTCCTCCACTTGCCACTTGACATTAGAAGCAGAGATGGAACAGGAGATGATTGACTTTCTTTGGGGTGACCCTGGAATAGGAGCACCCTGAAGCCCCAGGGAATGCCTTAGGCAAAGTGCCCCCACAGCCCTGGGCACACACGAGGACAGCTGGGAACAGCCAGTTGGCAGCTGGCCAAGGCTCCTAGGGTTGGAGTCTTCTTTCCTCATGGTGTCACAGCCTCAGCCTGTAGAGTGCAGAGCCCAAGTTTGGGACTTGTGGAAATGGCTGGGAGGTAGGCCAGGCCACCTCATTTTCCGGGGATCACTTCTCACTTCATTGCCTACTTCCCTCAGCACCTATGTTGCAAAAGGCCTTAGGGGAGAAAGGTGGTGAAGAAAGGCACTGGCTAGTGAGGCAGGGGTGGGGAGGTCCTGTTGGGAGGTGGTGGCAGCCTAGGTAGCCTAGCTCCAAGTGAACTCACCCTCAGGGAACACGGGCCTGGGTGGGTTGGGCAAGGAGCTGGGCTTGGAGGATGCTGAGGGAGATGGAGTCCTCCTTTTGTTTGAGGAGCACATGGTGTATAAGTGTTTGGGGGATAGGAGTTGGACAGCTCTGCTTTCTCCTGTCCCATACAGTGATTAGCGTGCAAATGAGAGGCTGAGGAGGCATCCATTGTGACCCCCAGTGGCTCTGACTCAGCAACCACTGCCTCTTAAGCCCTGCCCTGGCTCCAAACAGCCTATCAGCTTACTCCTGGCTGTCCGGCATCCTCAGTGAAGCCTTGGGCCTGGCAGGCCTAGGAGAGGGACATAGCCCCCCTGTGAGCCTCAAGAAGATCCCTGGAGCAGATCAGGGCATGGGGGTGGGTTTGGTTGGAGTAAGCAAAGATGGAAGGTGGGGGAAGCTCAGCTGAACACATGTCCTTTCTGCTCTTTTGGTGGTATATGGCCGATGTCTTCTGTCTAGGCTTACTAGGAATTCCTCAGTCTACACTGTCAGCTGTCAGAAAGACCACCTTCACAGAAAGCAATGCCCATGCCAGGCCTCCCAGCTGGAAGAGTTATTAATACAAAACTAGCAGAGGTAACCCAGATGTTGTTGCCCAACTGATACCTGCTGCTTCCCAAAACTGGGGAGTCAGGGAGGACTCTCCTCAGGCAACCCTAATGCCCGAGTGTGACTTCAGTCCTCACAGTTCTTTGGCCACACCCACTGCTATAGGGCTGGATAGTGGTCCTGCACTGAGGGCCAGCAGTGATGCCCTCCAGTTTCAGGGCCTGTTTTGAGGCACAGCCAGACAAAAATCAGATTTGGAGACTGCAAACTCAGTGAGGGTAGAGGAGGCTCAACATTGTTGGTTTCTGCTGTATCCTTGGAGCCTAGAATGGTGCTATCCTTGTCCTAGGGCTCAAAAGCACCAAATTTAACTGAAATTGAAGTTAATGAAATTGAAATAATCCATCCTGGCAGAGGCCTAAGGGACTATGGAGCTTTTAACTTGCCCCAAAGCTTTTGCTTCACCATCAGAGACCCTGCCTCATTCTGTCCATCTTTCCTGGAAGGCAGGAACTCTTTTGGTGGTTCCTGGAGGCTTTCTGAGTACTCCGTAAAGTCGAGAGGGCAGAAAAGCTCTATCACAATCCACTGTGATCAGGAGAAAGATGAAGCTCAGTGGAGAGAGTGGCTGTGTCCTGAAGGCTGAAGTCCCTAGTGGTAAAGAGTGATACTCAGTAATGTGCTTGGGTTTGCCATAGTAGTGCCACACAGGGGTCAGGAGATAGGGTACTACATAAGAGACTTCCCTAAAGACATGTGGAACTGAGTCTGAAAGAGGGGTTGAGCAAGCTGCCCATTCCCCTGCACCATCTAAGCCATGTCTGAACCTCTGTTACCTGTGGGAGGACATCTGGGCTGGTTAGGAGAAGACATACAAGCATGACTCTCCACTTGGGCCTGTTCCCCACTCCTGCACCCACCTTCCTATCCATGGAACAGAGGTAGGTGAAGGAACTACTTGGGAATTGAGAGCCTGGTGGGAAGGATTGCAATAGGGACCAAGGCAGCATTTTGTATCATTTATGGGAAATTATTTGTGTGCCTATCTCTCTCCTACCAACTGAGTTCCTTGGGGTCAGGTCCCACAGCCTTCTCTGGACCTGGCACCAAGGAGTTGTTTGTGCACTGGCTGAGGGATGAGTACATGCATGTGTTAATGAGATAGGCAAAGCCAGCCTGGAGGCCTGTCTGGGAGAGTGCCGAAGGGCAAGGAAAGCAGCATGTTTTGACTTGGATGCTTAGAACTTGGAGAAACTGTGTCTTCGTTATTTTTCTTGTCATAACAAGCCTTTGGAAGCACATAACTATAATAGCAGTGGGGCTTAATTAGCTTTCTTGGGAGCAATGCATGGGCGGTGGGGTTAGACTGGTGGTAAACATTTCTGATGATTTTTTTACTGGCTTTTTTCACATAATGCAAATAAAGATTTGCACATTACAACAGGAAAGGAATTCTGCAGTCAGTACACCAAGCAAATTCTATAACTTCCGGCTTTGTTCCCTTTTCCTACTCTACCAAGGACCATGGGCCAGCTGGAGACTTTAGTACACAAACAAGGTTGTCCAGGCCAGCCTAGGTGGGCTGCTGAGCAGGACAAGGAGCAGGTCTCTTGTTTGTAGCTTCATACCAGCCTGAGGCTTGCTTGGGAAGCTGCCTTATTCCTCATGTAGTGAGTGGTGCTGACAAGCCTCAGCCAGTAGAGAAACTGTTTCTTTGGGTTTCCTTCCTTCCTCTTCAATACTGTTTCTCCAACCCAGAAGAGGAATGGGGACAGGGAGCCACGTTCCTGAATTGCTTCTCAATGGGAGGGGAGACAGGCCTCAGCAGCAGCAGCACAACAAAAAGAAAAGTGCAGAGCCCAGCGGCTCCAGAGATAGGAGCCAGCTTTCCCAGCCTCTCTGGAATAATCCAAAGCCCATGGCATCCCATCATCCAGAACTGTCCCCAGTTATCATTCCTCATTCTCTTCCACCTCCACACTCTCTACCTCCTCTTTTCACCTGCAAAATTTGCTTTCTTCTTCATCCTCATCAGCATCTTCATCTTTGGATCCTGAGACTCCCTGTGGAGGTTGCCACACTAAAAGTAGCAGCCTGGGGTGAAGTGGACTGTGTGGGGAAGCAGGGAAGCCTCAGAGTCTGCACTCTGCCCCTCTTCACCTTCCTGGGGCTCATCTGCATGTTGCCTTGCCTGTGGCCCAGCTGACATCCAGGTGTATCTCTTCATTCTCCCAAGATTTGCCTTCCCATGACTAAGCATTTCCACAAATCCTAGTAGTGAGGTGGCTCTGACTGGGCCTTTTCCTACATGAATGGATTTTTTTTCTGATTCCTTTTTCCCTCTAGTCTTTCAGAAGCATTTGGGAGCACAGACCGAAGAAAAACGTGGACGTGTATCCATCTATCAGTTCTGTTTTGGCATGAGAAATGACTGTTTTCCCATCTGGCCTTTCTCCAAAATGACTGCCATGTGTCACATGTCACACTGAAGTGGGAAGAAGATACCTTTGGCAAGTGAAGCTTAGGGGGCTGGGAAATTTCTTCAGCACCTCTTGGTGCATCCTGTTCCTGGCTGGGCAGCAACCGGATCCAGGAAGGAATGGTACTGGACACACCACACAGCTGGTTTGCACAAACCAAGAGATTTGTCTGTTCATTAGCCACAAAGTTAAGCCTAGTGAATTTTCCTAGGTGAGTGTAGCCAGCTCATCTATGACCTCTCCACCAGGAGAAAGTCTAGACCCAATCTTAGCATCCTCCTGTCACTTGTTAAGTCAATAACCTAAATATGGTGATGCAAGTGCTACAGCCAAAGATCCTTCTGTGGTGCTTTTAAGCCTGGTGGTTGGTGAACCCCTTGGAAGTGCAGGTGAGGGAAGTGCTCAGAGTTATATGGAGAACCTGGCTCAACCATTAGCCCCTGAGGCCCTGCTGAAGCCCAGCGCAGGGGATAGGGCAAATCAGACAAAGTCTTGCTGTTGAGGATCCCCTGCTCTAGGTCAAAGGGGAAGAAAACAAGTCCTGAACAGTGATAAAAATGGGAGACTGAATCAGAGATCCAGACAACCAGAGACCAGCACCATCCCACAGCCAGCAAGGCTGAATGCCAGGGTTGGATGTGGACAGAACAGGCATGTTTCTCGGTATGGCTTTAAGAGGAATTGGAACTGAGAGTTTGCATACAAGGTAGGGGCATCACTAACTCACACTTCCAGGTCCTCCTGGGTCCACTGTACTGTGTCCTTTGTCACTAAGGCAGCAGAGACCCTAGAGGTCTGCTAACAGCCAGGGATCCACTCTGAGGAGGGCAACTCCCTAGGCCTGCTGGCTGGGTAGGGCTAATTACCCCCACTGGAACCAGAGGCATGTTGATTTAAATCTGGAAAGCCATAGCTCCTTTGGCTTCTACAAAAATAGAAACCAAACATCCTTCTCTCCCCTACTTCCAAATGGCACAAATCACACTGATTAGTGTCTGTGAAGGCAGAAGAGCCTGGGCTGAGCCAAGGTCAGGTCACTCGCCTGCCCATCATGGTTGTTCTTTCCCAGAAGAAAAGGTGCAGCACAAACCCTCCAAGTCCCAGACCACCCACCAGCAAGACAACGACTAATAAAGTTAGTTATATGTATGCCAGTCACTTGACTTTGTGTTTTAACTCCATCAGCCATTTCACCCTCACAATCCCTGTTTGAGAGGCTACCAGTATCATGACTTTACAGGCTAGGAAATGGAAGCATGCAAGCCTAAGTTAGCTAAGTTCCGCCTAGGAGGTGGCGGAGCTGAGATGTGGATTCTTGGGGAGCCTAGATACACACATGTAGTCATCAGATACTCATAAAGATGAATCAGACCAGGCGGGAACACAGTGAGGGCCATGATAACACAGGCAGAGAGGCCCTCCTCATTCCAGGCAGTCGGTGGCAGGCAGTCAGGGAGTCCAGGCTTCATGGAAGCTCCATCTTAAGGACTGGGAAGGGCAACTAAGAGTGCATGGGGAAGGCCCAGCCAAGGTCTGTCCATCTGCCTGGCTATCACTGTTCACTGGCTATAGTGTTCAGATTATTCCAGGTGGGGTTAGAGCTGCTGACATCCCATGTGAGATATTCCTCACCATTAGGAGAATTAAATAGGTTCTTCTCCACAGCCATGATTTATGGAGTCAGGAATTGTTTGGAATATAGTCTGTATCTTCTAGGAAATATTTACCCTCGAGAAAGCACAAGTTTGTGTGAGAAGCCATGAAGCAGAGCATCTTGAGTAGCGTGTAAATACTGAAATCTGTAAAAGTGAGGTCACTGAAAAGTAATTTGGTCAGCTCTCGGTTAATGCAGAGGCAGCCTGCAGCTTCTCATCTAGACAGTCTCTGGGAGCCACAGCTCAAGGCCTCTGAGAAATATCAACTCCTCTTTCCCATCCTCAAGGTCACTGTCCCAAGGTCTACCGAGGAGGCCTTCCATCTGGCTTTAGGCCAGTCTTGACACACCCTTCACCTTTCCCAGAGACACTTCCTGACTCCTGTCCCATGGGACCAGGCCCTCGGCTTGAATCCCAGATAGTTCCCATCGCCATCTGGATAAAGTCTCCACTCCCCAGCTGGCCTTCAAGACCCTCACAATCCCGCCCCATCGCTGAGCATCCTGTCTCCGTCTTCCGTGACCTCTGAACATTCTTGTTCACTTGTCTTTCTAACTCCTAAACATTCTTTGAGGCCCCACTGGGTGGCCGGTCTCTGAGGCCTGTTGTTCAGAACCTTGCTGGCTGGCTGAAACCCAAAGGAGAGCCCCTACTCCCCAAGTTTTCCGGGACAGAAAGTGCTATTGGCACTAGGGCATGACACGGCCAGACGCCCCCAGGGCCGCTCCTTGTGGCAGGTGCCCTTCCATCCTGGTTCAATGTGGGACGCTACCGCTAACTCCCGCTAGGCTCCAGGCAGCACAACCTCGCTGTGTCGGCTGCGGAGGGCGCATGCGCTGGCGGGTAGCTGTTTCCCAGCGACCCCGCCGCTGACTTGTGGACACGCTTCCTCACCGCCTGGCTGGAGAGCGCGCGCGCGCTCCGGAAGCGGGGGGGCGTGTGCAGGGAAGGGGGCGCGCGGGCCGCGCAAGCGCATGCGCAGCGGCAAGCGGCGGCGCGAGCCGAGCTGGGAGATGGCGGCGGCGGCGGCGCCGAGCGTGTGAGCAGCCGCCCGGGAGCCGCCGGCCCGGGCCCAGCACGACCCCGACCCCTCCCGCCCACCCACCATGGGCAACGAGGCCAGCCTGGAGGGCGGCGCTGGTGACGGGCCACTGCCGCCCGGAGGTCCGGGCCAGGGCCCGGGCCCCGGCGCAGGGAAGCCGCCTTCAGCACCTGCTGGCGGCGGACAGCTCCCCGCTGCTGGCGCGGCGAAGGCGACCGCGGGACCACCGGGCCCAGGTCCTGGGCCAGGTCCTGGCAGGTAAGCGCGCGTCGCGGCGTCCGGGGTGGGGGTGGGGGACGGGGAGCTGCAGCCTGAGTTCGGGGCCAGGGCCCGCGACCCTGCGATGTAGTATGGACAGCGAGGTTCGGACGTGCAGCCACACTTTGAACCCAGACAGATTGGCCCGATGGTCGCGGGAAGTGGTCCTCCCTTTCAAGCCGCCCTGTCTTGCTAAGGCAGGATGGTGAGTGAGCGCAGGGTCAGTCGGGGCCTGCAGACTATGACTCTGTCACGAACCCCAAATTTGCTTCCCCCCAACGCTGGGCTCAGGAGGGGCTTATGTAACCTCAGCATAGTCCCTCCGCACTGGTGAGCAGTGGGATGGAAAACGTCCTCCTTGTCTGCTGGTGTCTGCATGTGTCCATTGTGTTGGGCCAAGGAAAGAGCACAATGGGAGTGGCTGTCAGGGAAGATAAGTGTCACTGCGAGAAACAGAGAGATATGGAAATAGTTGAACCATGAACTTGGTCATGCGCTTTCCTCAGGCATTTAGTGACCATAATCATCTTTAGAGGAAGGAAAAATGCCACCGGACACCAAAAAGTACTTATTTAGGCTCAAAATACAAACAGGGACATATGTTTTCACCAAGGTTTAGTGAAACACTCTGGGGTGAGGCAAAAATGCTGTTGAATCATCTATCACCAAATACATTCCTGTTGCCTTATGATTTTAGATTACCACATCAAACCAGGGAAAAACCGAAACCCACATAGAATGTTTTCAACTGAACATATCTCATCAAATACTGTGAAACCAGATTGTTTAAAATGTATGCCAACTGAAGTCCTACAAAAACACTCAAGTGGTAGTGAATGCAGTGGAAGGGAATGCCAATATATGATAGATTGGTAGACTGAAAACTCAGGAAAGCTACCAAGAGGCAACAGGATAAAATGGAAGGCATTGTCTTTACACCAAATGGGCCTAGGGAGTAGAAAACCCTGGGGTGGAGGGTGCCACGCTTCTGGCTCCATGAGAGTCTGCTGATAATTTTGCCTTGGCTTTTCTGCGTGGGAACACATAAACTGTAAGGGAGCATAATTTTTGATCCTTCAGCTGCCCAACTGTGTCTCTCATGTGTTTATTTCTTCAGAAGTCATTTCGTAGACAACTAATAGTAATGAAAGGCTCTTAATAGCCTGAAACCTGACACAGACAGGCCAGCCTGTGAGCATTCCTTTTAAAGGGGGAATTTGCCCATATTACATTAGCTATTACAGTAATGCAGTTGGTTAGCATACGGTTTTTAGAACTGCAAATACTGTCCATTTTGCTGCGTGTTGGGCTGCTGTTTGAGTTTTAGCTTGAGGGAGCCTCACCCAGGCTTTAGAGCTCTCTGTCCAACAGAGAGCGTCTCCAGATGAATGGACAAACACCTTGTTATTGGTAGTTCTCTATATGGGGAATTTGACGTTTCTCTTCTGGTAACCAGACTACTCTGCTTATAGTTTATCTGATGTTGCAGAGCCAAGCATATGAGATTTTGGAAAGATTTGGGCAGCTCAGAGGGACAGAAAAGAGGCTGGTGTCTACTCCTCCTATTCCTTTTTGGTGTTTCATTTCTACCCCTATGCATTCTGCTATAGGGCAGACCCACAAACTGCTGTGGGTTGGGGAACCATGGGCTCCCTCTCAATTTAGCAGTCACATAATATTGCTCCTTGCTGTGGGCAAGGTTCACACATGGGCCTGTGGTGCTAAGGTCCTATGACTGTCAAGCTCAGGGTGAGCTGGCTACTTGTCATCAAAGCTCAGGACTAGCCCCTTAGGACACAGGATATACTGCTCCTGCTGATATTCATCTTGTTACAGCACCTGAGATGAGCGGTGCCTCCATGGTATGTTTCTCCTTCAGCAGTAGAATGGCTTCTACTTTTCACCAGAGCATCTCAGGTACCTGATGCCAAATTTAGCATGTTCTGTTCAGAGATGCGGCTGAACAGATTGGCCCATTGATGAAGAAAAAGCCCCATGGCATGGGTTTCTGGGTATTCAGGAAACAGCAGCAGCAGCAGCAGCACAGTTTCAAGCAAGCTTGTGAATTTGGGGGCAGTGGGAAGCCTCATAGAGATAGGTGGAGGGTCATATAAGGGGGAGATCATTTTGCTAACCCCATAGGAGAATGGAACTGAGGTTCTGGGGGAGTTGATTCCTGGCTCTTTCCTGTTGCAGCATTACCCCTTGCTACCCCATAATTAGCCTTTTCATTCCTCATGCTGAGCTGACTTGGGCTCTGTGAGGTGGCAGCTCCACCATTTATGACAGAAGAGCCTGACTCAAATCCCGTAAGTAGCAGCACCGCCACACCCACAGTGCTGCCTCTTAGCCCGTTTGGATGATATGGCACTTTGGGCATCGGAGAGTCCCTCAGGGCAGGGGGCTCTCTGTTTCTGGTCTCAGGGTCACATGTACAGTTACATTTTGTGCCTTTCTCAAGAAGTACCAAATCAGGGAAGGCTCTGTCTCAGGCTCTACTCTCTGAGCTGTATGTCCTGGTATGGGCTGTATTCTCATAGAGAAAGGGGCACTTATCATTCATTCATTCATTCATTCACTTATTTTTATGCCTGATGTACAGTGACGTGTTCAAATTGATGAGATTTAACCTATATATACACCCATTACACACTACCAGATCAAGACAAAACTTTATCACTACCCCAGTAAGCACCTTTTCAAAAAATTGCACAAAAGAGCCATATAAACCAGTGGCAACCTGTCTAATCTTTACCAGCCCTGTGGACTTTACATGTTCTGACATTTGCAAATTGATCTTCAGTCAATACAGCCAAGGTATATTTATCAGTATCAAGAGCAAGCACTGTTCTGGGCTTTGTGGAGGGTCTGGAAGGGGATATGATATTTCCCTGTCCTCTAGCACCTCACAGTCCGGTTGGTCAGACAGCTCTCGAAGAGCCAAATCATGGAGTTTCAGTCTGAGCAGCTCAGACTGAGAAGGCTCAGTGTCTGAGCAGCTCAGTGTCTGAGAAATGCCAAATAAACAGTGTTTACAGAAGGGTTGTCAAGTGAGAAGAGTGGAGAGACAGAGCCAAGCCTCAAAGGAGAAACCCAAGGCATGCTGGAAAAATGGTGGGGTTATGAGAGATGGAGAGAAGGAGACATAGCATGAGAAGTGTGGTCTACATAGCCTGGAACAGTGAGAATGGGGCCAAGGGCAGGAGTGTGGAGGAGAGCTGGGGCGAACCAGGTGAGACACCTTTCTCTCATTACGCTTCAAAATCCGTGATCAATGCCCAGCTCACTTCCAGCTCAAATATTGTAGAGACATCTTTAATCAAAGGCAGCTGGCACACAGAACCTGGCAGTGTGCCGGAAGGTGAGTGAGGCTGCTCTGAGAACCACACCCTGAATTCCTTTCTCAGAATGGGTTTGTCATAATTCTATCTCAATAAGAAAATAAAAATAAAAATAAATGGGTTTGTCAGGATTAGTATATCTGGTCTGGGATTAACCAGACTTGTTATACTATATCAGCTAACAGGCTCTAGGAAAATCTGGGACTAATTTGTAAGGATGAAATGAAAGGATATAATTGACAGGTTTAGAAATAACAGGGGGCACCTGGAGGGCTCAGTCGGTTAATTGTCCGACTTCAGCTCAGGGCACGATCTCACGGTTTGTGAGTTTGAGCCCCGTATCGAGCTCTGTGCTGACAGCTAGCTCAGAGCCTGGAGCCTGTTTTGGATTCTGTATCTCCCTCTCTCTCTGATCATCCCTTGCTCACGCTGTCTCTCTTTTTCTCAGAAATAAATAAAACATAAAAAAAAAGTCTTTTGTCATTTAGAGATCATGTGTGGCCCCAGGGCTGGATTCTCATGAAGGCATGCTGTAGGGATTATGCTAAAGTGACCTAACATCTGAATGGTGATGATGTCAAAATTTCACCCAAAGGGGCAACCACTTTTTGTCTTTTGCCAGGGAGAAAGGAGCAGCTTTGAAAATGTAGCTTTTCCTAGCATTAGTAAGACCAATAAATTGCTGCTAAAAAAAAAAAGTTGGGGAAGAAAAGCCATCTGTTTTCTTTTAAACTTTTTATTGTGGAAAATTTCAAATCTACTTTTATGTAGATTATATAGTTGAGAGAATAAGCTAATGAACTCTCATGTTCCTGTTGCCCAGCCACAGTTATCACCAACTCATGGCTAGTCAAGTTTATGTCTTCCTCACCTGCCAACCTCATGGAGGCAACTTCCAGACATCTCAATATTTCATCATCTGTATTTCAGTGTCTATTTCTAAGAAATAAGGGCTTTGTATGAACATTACCACAGCACCATAATCACATCCAAACAGGATAACAATTTCTTCTTTTTTTTGAATTTTAATGTTTTTATTTTTTTAAAGTTTATTTATTTTGAGAGAGAATGAGAGAGAGAGAATCTCCAGCAGGCTCTGCACTGTTAGCACGAAGCCTGACATGGAGCCTAAACCCACGAACCATGAGATATTGACCCAAGCCGAAGTCAAGAGTCAGACACTTAACCAACGGAGCCACCCAGGTGCCCCTGAATTTTAATTTTTTAAAAGTAATCTCTACACCCATTGTGGGGCTTGGTCTCATGACCCCAAGATCAAGAGATATATGCCTTACCAACTGAGCCAGTCAGACACCTTGTTAACAATCCTTTCTTAATCTCAGCAAATATCCAGTCAGGGTTCAGGTTTTCTGATTATCTTAAGAATTTATTTTTATAGTTGGTTTGTTTAAATTGTGATCTAAACAGGATCTACACATTGCATTTGCTTGATACATTTCTTGAGTTTCTTTAAATCTGTAGATGCCATTTCCTTTTCCCCCCCTTGCAATTGATGATTGGAGAACTGTGTCATTTGTCCTTTGTTTCTCACATTCTGGATTATGCTGATTGTGTCTCTGTGGTGTCATTTGAGATATTCCTCTCTCCCATATTTATCCTGTAAGCTGGATTTGTATCTAGAAGCCATTCAGATTCTAATTTCATTCTTTTGGCCAAGAAATTCTAGCTTTTTATTTTAATTTAGTTTTATTTTAGAGAGAGAGAGAGAGAGAGAGAGAGAGAGAGAGAGTGTGTGTGTGTGTGTGTGTGTGCGCACGTGCAAGCTGGGGAGAGGGGCAGAAGGAGAAGGAGAGAGAATCTTAAGAAGACTCCAGGTGCTGAGCCTGATGCAGTGCTTAGTCCCACAACACTGGGATCATGACCTGAGCTGAAATCAAGAGTCAGACATTCAACTGACTGAGCCACCCAGGTATCTCAAAATTCTAGCTTTAAAATTTTTGTTTAACATTTTTTATTTGTTTTTGAGAGACAGAGAGATAAAGATTGCGAATGGTGGAGGGACAGAGAGAGAGGGAGACACAGAATCTGAAGCAGGCTCCAGGCTCTGAACTGTCAGCATAGAGCCTGACACAGGGTTCAAACCCATGAACTGTGAGATCGTGACCTGATTTGAAGTTGGATGGTTAACCAGCTGAGCCACCTAGGCACCTCTAGCTTTTTTTTTTTTTTAATGTTTTTTATTTACTTCTAGGAGACAGAGAGCGAGACAGCGTGAGCATGGGAGGGTCAGAGAGAGAGGGAGTCACAGACTGAAACAGGCTCCAGGCTCTGAGCTGGCAGTCAGCACAGAGCCCGACGCGGGGCTCGAACCCACGAACCGCGAGATCATGACCTAAGCGAAAGTTGGACGCTTAACGACTAAGCCACCCAGGCGCCCCGGCACCTCTAGCTTTTTAAAAATGAGCCTGTTTCAGTCTGTGATTCCCTCTCTCTCTGACCCTCCCATGCTCACGCTGTCTCGCTCTCTGTCTCCTGGAAGTAAATAAAAAACATTAAAAAAAAAATAAAAATAAAAAAGAATTTGTTGAGGTCTTTAGATGTGAAGGGGCTAAGAGTTCACTGAAAGTAGAAGACTTTGGACTAGTTTGGGAGCCAAAGAATGATGCAATGGGTCACTTTTCTGTTCTCTTTTCTAAAGTCCTTCTTTCTCTGAGTAAGTTTGGTCTGATTTTAAGAGGGCAAAGCTTTCAGAGCCCATGGATCATGCCTTTTTGCCCAGCTGTGGGAAGCCCTCACTGTATATTTAAGTAGTAGGCTGCTAGAAATAGGGCTTGGGCTTCAATAAATCCTTTCTCTTCTCAGAGGTCCTGTACATCCCAATAGTGCCCTTTCTTCCTGTTAGTGATGCAAGTGGGGAGAGACAGACCCTGCTATGTGTGGACTATTTGAGGGGAAATCTGTTCCCATGTGCAGTAAGTTGGGGCTGACTTGGGCGGTAGGTTGGCAAAACTGTCACAATGGTTATAACTACTCTTAATGGATTTCTGCTTCACCATGGACATCCTGCTTTGTGTTTTACACACACCTGTTCTTCATTCCACTTGCCTGGCCATTCAGCTCCTACAGGCCCCGTCTGTCTGGATCTTACTCATCCTGCCTGGGGACTCACTTTTTACAATGGTGAAATGGTAGCTGAGACCTACATGCCTACAGCAAGGACCAAGTGTCAGTTTAGGACTTGAGGCCCTCCTGGTGAGCTGGGACTTGATGGATAATCGAGCCATACGGGGACTCCTGCCTGGGCCTCTCTGTGCCAGGGGTATGTCACGCTAGCATTGATACTGCATTGGTAGGACTTGCTTAGGCTCCTTTCCAGCCTTGAGGGCCTCTCTTTCTCCATTCATCAGCATTGTGGTGGAAGCTGATCATAGCTGGGGAATGATTGGGACCATGGCCTCTGGGGTCACACTTGTGGTAGAGTAGATGGGATTCTGGTGACTCAGGTTCCCTTCCTGCAGATGGGGCCTCTGGTGGCTATCTGTTGCCCCCTGGTATGCCCTCAGCTCATATGTCTTATACATTAGGTCTGGTCATCTGTGCCTGTGGGATGGAACTAGTAAGCTGTCATCTGTGCTGTATCTTGAGCCCCAGGCTGGCCATAGCCCTGCTCTGATCTCCTCATGTGTTCTTTGTTCTTATGGGCATCTAGGCTTCTTAAGAGAACTTTGCTCTAGAAGAGACCCCTTACCTAGTACCTCCACTTCTTTCTAGTAAGAAGGTCACATGGAGGCCTATTAGGAGCATCTAGAGATCTCTAGATCACCCTGGGATCAAATCCAGAACTGTTTGAGCAGGCTGGCTGCCCCTGAAGTGTGTGGTGAATTTTCCCTGAGGGGAAGTAGGAAGGTTAGCTTCTGGGTCTTGGTGCCAGCTATTGAGGAGATCAAAAGCCTCAGCAGCAGCTCAGGCAAGGATCATCCAGAGGTGATCTCCAGGACCCAGTCCAGTGGACTGCCCCTGGACCCAGAGTTGCTCTCTAGTGCCACTGGCTCAGGGAGGGAGCTATCCTTTCCTAGGATGCTAGAAGAATCAGTAAGACATCTGGGTGCTTTGGAAGAAAAGAGGGTAAGGAAATTTCCTGATAGCCGCACCTGTACATTTGATACATTTGTGCATGCAGGTAGGTAATATGGGTCGCCTGCCCTTTTTGTATATGGGAGTAGTTGTGAGGGTTTCTATAATTAAGTTCTACTTAGCAATATGAGGATTTTATTTATTTATTTATTTATTTATTTATTTATTTATTTATTTGAGAGAAGGAGCGAGTGCAAGCAGGGAAGAGGCAGAGGGAAAGAGAGAGAGACAATCTTAAGCAGGCTCCATGCTCAGTGAGGAGGTGGACACAGGGCTTGATCTCATGACCCTGAGATCATGACCCAAGCAGATATCACGAGTCAAATGCTTAACCAACTGAGCCTCCCAGGCACCATAGTAATAGAAGGATTTTGAAGTGAAAAAATGTGGGGTACCTGGGTGGCTCAGTAAATGTCCGACTTTGGCTCAGGTCATGGTCTCGTGGTTTGTGAATACAAGTCCCCGTGTCATGCTCTGTGCTGACAGCTTGAAGCCCGAACCTGCTTTGGATTCTGTGTCTCCTTCTCTCTCTGCCCCTCTCCTACTCATGCTCTCTCTTTCAAAAATAAATAAATAAACATTAAAAACAAATTTTTAAAATAAAGTGAAAAAAACTTTTTAAAGGAGGCTTCACACTCAACATGGGGCTTGAATTCACAACCCTGAGATTAAGAGTCACATGCTCTACCAACTGAGCCAGCCAGGCACCCCTTACAGTGAAATTTTATCCATGAATCCAGGAAACTCTATGGTGAACATTTACTGGATGCTTAGCCCTGGGTGAAATGTGAGGAACGAAGGAAGGAGCACAAAATGGGCTGTACCCTCAAGGAGCTTCTAATCTGGTGGAGAGAAAGACGCACTTGTTTAGATTTTTTCCCTAAAGTTCCTTAAATTAGAGTTTGCTCCTGCTTTTCCTTTGTCTCACAGAGGTAAGATAAATGAGCACATGATTAAAAGAGGTTGGATTATTTCATATTCTAAAATAGTAGAGCATATATTTGTATGGTATTTTACAGCTTACAAAACACATTCACAACATTAACTTATTCTGTTGGGAACTCCAAAGGCCTAATATGAGAGATTTAGAAGAACAGCCAGCTAGCTGACTTTAGCAGACTGAAATGCCATACACTGAGCACAGCTGGAGAATCGCGTCACTTCCTTGCCTCCTGCTCCGAGAAGATGGAAAATTTAGCAAGAGGATGGGGAGGGCTTTGAGGACGAGAAAAGGATCAGGAAATAGGACATTTGAACAAAGGACAGCATACGGTGGGTGGGGAATTGAGAATACTGGGAGCCTCCTGGGGGGGGGGGTCAGAAACTTAGGTTCTAATCAATCCCAACATTGCCCCAAATTGGCCGTACAGATAGTAGGTCCTCACTAGTTTTTATCTGTAAAAGGAGATATTTAACTAGATGACTCCAAGGTCCCCTCCATCTCTGACAGCTTATTTTTGTTAGACAAGTAAGAAGGAAGAGTGATGCTTCCTGCTGTTCCTCAGCCTCACTGTGGAGAGAAAATAGGTATATCGTGTAGCCTTTAGGCTAATTAAACGAGATTTATTTTTTTTTAATTTTTAAAAAAAAATTTTTTTAATGTTTTATTTATTTCTAAGAGAGAGAGAGACAGCATGAGCAGGGGAGGGTCAGAGACAGAGGGAGTCACAGACTGAAACAGGCTCCAGGCTCTGAGCTGGCAGTCAACACAGAGCCCGACGCAGGGCTCGAAGCAACCCACCAACCGCGAGATCATGACCTAAGCGAAAGTTGGACGCTTGACTAAGCCACCCAGGCGCCCCTAATTAAAAGAGATTTAAAAAAAAAATTTTTTTTAATGTTTTATTTATTTCTAGGAGAAAGAGAGAGACAGGAGCAGGGAGGAGTCAGAGAGAGAGTCACAGACTGAAACTGGCTCCAGGCTCTGAGCTGGCAGTCAGCACAGAGCCCGACGCGGGCTCGAACCCACGAACCGTGAGATCATGACCTAAGTGAAAGTCGGACGCTTAACTGACTAAGCCACCCAGGCACCCTAAAAGAGATTTAAATGAAGAGCTTTGCTCTTCCTCCACGCCCCAGAGATCTTTCAGGGTGGACGAGATGCCCTCACAATCACAATCAAGCTATAAGAGGGACTGGCTGGCACCTTGCATAGGCATGAACTCTTGAAAAGCTACTGGCTTCCTTCTACTGGGTTGGCCAGCCAGTCAGCCAGGCTTCTACCTGGGCCTGCGGCGCCTGATGCAGCCTCCCTGTTTCCAGCCGTGCGTGGCCGCTTACCTCCTAAGTGTTGTTCCGTGTCCCCTAGGTGCTCCGGCACCTGGTCTGCCCCCTCCAGGGGGCAGTTGTACAGATTCCTTCACTTGTAGAGGGAGAAGATGGATGTGTCTGCAGTTTCTCCTGCAGCCCCATGGGTTCTGTGGGCTTAGGCCAGGTTTCCACCAACCTCAAGGTCTGGCATGTGAGGCCACTTCCTTCAGGAGCATGGCTTAGCTTCAATGGGTGATATGTTTGTTCTGCCTTCCTTTTACTTCAAGCATCTAATCCAGCCCCTAGTGGATGCCAACATGTCTGCTTCCAAGTTCTCTGAAGGCAGGAGCTCTGCTTTGGTGTGAACACCCAGTGATCAGTGACTTCTGGTCCCTCCCAGGCAGGTGACTCCACTGTTGGAAAGTTCTCTCTTTTGTCTCAAATGGGCTTCCTTACACCCCCTGTTTCTTGGCCTGGCCCTGCTCTCTGGCACAGCTGGCTTATCTGCTCACAGGTTTAGCAGGAGCTCACTATGCTCTTACCTCCTCAACTCTGGGATTCTCTATACTTGACTTCTCTAGCTCCTGTGGCTGGATTGTGACTCTCAGACCCTTGCCAGCCTGGGATGTCCTGCCCAAGGCTGTCAATATCCTGAAGACAGGGAGGTTCACATAGGTCAGGGCTCAGTATGTCACTCGGACTGAGTGACACAGTCTGAAGAATGACTAGCCTTCACTTGCCAGTCTGAGAACACCATCCTCTACCTTCCTGAGTGCCCTGTGGCACTACACCCCACACTGGGCATCTCAGCATGAAGACCGGGTCCCCTCCATCCTGGGCTTGTGCAACCCGAGTGTGAATCTGTGGGGGCCTGCGTGGATCCCTGGCATGTCTTCTTTCGTTGTATTTGGAGATCCCTTCCAACCTAGTGAGACCCTTTGGATCCTGACTCTGTCTCCTGAAATAAGGGTAATACTAAGACAGTATGCTTGTTTAAGGAATCTTGCCCAGAGAACCTCTCCCCTTCTTCTGGCCCTGTGTGCCCACTTTCCAAATCCCTATATCTGACTTTGAGTGGCCAGTGTTGAACCCTCCAGGCCAAAGCCTTGCCAGCTCTGGTTTGAGGTGATGTCAGCTGAAGGTAGCAGTAGAGCCGGGTGGGCTTGGAGAGGCAGCCACCCCTTGCATTCTAGCCATGGAAGCCTCTGTGCACTGCAGAGGAAACTCTTTTGTGGGCCTCTTCTTCTCTGGTCAGACGTGTAATTCTGGCCTCTTTTTGGGGTACACTGGCCTTTGGCTCTTTAGGGTAGGTGTCCTCAGGGACAGTAAACATTCTGCAGATGAATATTGCAAACTCACATAAAAGGAGAAAAGATGGTATGGTGAACCCCTTTCTGGTGACCCATTACCCGCTTCAACAATGATCAATGTTTTGCTATCTTGTTTCATCTATATTTCTCCAGCTTTCTTTTCTTTTTTTTTTTTAGACTGGATCTTTCTTTCTTTCTTTCTTTCTTTCTTTCTTTCTTTCTTTCTTTCTTTCTTCTTTCTTTCTTTTTCTTTCTCTCTCCCTCCCTCTCTCCCCCTCTCTTCTTCCTTTCTTCTGTTCCTTCCCTTCCTTCCTTCCTTCCTTTTTCATTTATTTAAATCCGAGTTAGTTAACATAGAGTGTACCAGTGGTTTTAGGAGTAGAATTTAGTGGTTCATCACTTACATATAACATCCAGTGCTCATCCCAGCAAGTGCCCTCCTTAATGCCCTCATCCATTTAACCCATCCCCCCACCTACCTCCCCTCCAGCAACCCTCAATTTGTTGTCTGTATTTAAGACTTATGGTTTGCCTCCCTTTCTGTTTTTATCTTATTTTTCCCTTCTCCAGTGTTCATCTGTTTTGTTTCTTAAATTCTTAACTTCCACATGTGAGTGAAATCATATATTTGTCTTTCTCTGATTGACTTATTTCACTTAGCATAATAGACTGTAATTCCATCCATGTTGTTACAAAAAGATTTCATTCTTTTTGATTGCTGAGTAATAGTCCATTGTATATATATGCCACATCTCCTTTATCCATTCATTAGTCAGTGGACATTTGGGCTGTTTCCATTATTTGGCTATTGTTGATAGTGTTGCTATAAACATTGGGATGCAGGTGCCTCTTTGAATTAGCATTTGTGTATCCTTTTTAAAAATGTTTATTTGGGGCGCCTGGGTGGCTTAGTCGGTTAAGCGTCCGACTTTCACTTGGGTCATGATCTCGCGGTTCGTGGGTTCGAGCCCCGCGTCGGGCTCTGTGCTGACTGCCAGCTCAGAGCCTGGAGCCTGTTTCAGTCTGTGACTCCCTCTCTCTCTGACCCTCCCCTGCTCACGCTGTCTCTCTCTCTCTCTCTCTAAAAAAAAAAAAAATGTTTATTTATTTTTGAGAGAGAGGGGGGGGCGCGGCAAAGAGAGAGGGAGACATAGAATCTGAAGCAGGCTCCAGGCTCTGAGCTGTCAGCACAGAACCTATTCGGGGCTTGAACTCCCAAATCGTGAGATCATGACCTGAGCCAAAGTCAGCTGCTTAACTGACTGAGCCACCTAGATGCTCCTCCTTAATTAAAAATTTTTTTCTTATAGTTTATTTTTGAGAGAGAGAGAGAGACAAACAGACAGAACATGAATAGGGGAAGGGCAGAGAGAGAGGAAGACACAGAATCTGAAGTAGGCTCCAAGCTCTGGGCTGTCAGCACAGAGCCCGACGTGGGGCTTGAACTCACAAACAGCAACATTATGACCTGAGCTGAAGTTGGATGCCTAACCAACTGAGCCACCCAGGGACCCCAACATTTTTTTATCCTTTAAGTAAATACTTAGTAGTGTAGTTTCTGGGTTGTAGGGTACTTCTATTTTTAATTAAAAAATTTTAAAAAATATTTATTTATTTTTGAGAGTGAGAGTGAATGTGAATGGGGGAAGGACAGAGAAAGAGGGAGACACAGAATTGGAAGCAGGCTCCAGGCTCCGGACTGTCAGCACAGAGCCTGACATGGGGCTTGAACTCACAAGCTGTGAGATCATGACCTGAGCTGAAGTTGGAAGCTTATCAGACTGGACCACCCAGGTGCCCCTCTATTTTTAACTTTTTGAGGAACCTACATAATTTTCCAGAGTGGCTGCAGCAGTTTGTATTCCTACCAACAGTGTAAAAGTATTCCCTTTTCTAGACTGGAGTATTTTCTTTTTTCTTTTTTTAATGTTTTTATTTATTTATTTAAAAAAATTTTTTTAATGTTTTATTTATTTCTAGGAGAGAAAGAGAGACAGCGTGAGCAGGGGAGGGTCAGAGAGAGAGGGAGATACAGACTCTGAAATTGGCTCCAGGCTCTGACTGGCAGTCAGCACAGAGCCCGACGCGGGGCTCGAACCCACGAACCGCGAGATCAAGACCTAAGCGAAAGTCGGACGCTTAACCGACTAAGCCACCCAGGCGCCCCTATGTTTTATTTATTTCTAGGAGAGAGAGAGACAGCGTGAGCAGGGGAGGGTCAGAGAGAGAGGGAGTCACAGACTGAAACAGGCTCCAGGCTCTGAGCTGGCAGTCAGCACAGAGCCCGACGCGGGGCTCGAACCCACGAACCGCGAGATCATGACCTAAGCGAAAGTCGGACGCTTAACCGACTAAGCCACCCAGGCGCCCCTGTTTTTATTTATTTTTGAGAGGAAGTGAGAGAGAAAGTGCACATGCATGAGAGAGTATGGGGGAGGGGCAGAGAGAGAATCTGAAGCAGGCTCTGCATTGACAACAGAGAGCCCTATGCAGGGCTCAAACTCAGGAACCACGAGATCATTTCCTGAGCCAAAGTTGGATACTTAACAGACTTAGCCATCCCGGTGCCTCTGGAGTATTTTCAACCAAAATACAAACATATCATTTCACTCATAAATACTTTAGGATGTACCTCTAGTTAAAAGCTGTTTTTATTTTAATCCAATGACATTATCACAGCCAACAAAATTAACTATAATTTCTTAATATAACTTAATACTGAATCCATGTTCAATTTTACTTGAGTATCTCATAAATGGCTTTTTAGGGTTGTTTTGTTCAAATCAGAATCCAAACAAACATTGCATATATATGGAATATTTTATATATACATACACACATGTATATGTAATGTATATATGTGTATTTATTTCAAAATAATAATATAGGTATTTTAACTAACAATACTAGGGAACATAATTTTTTTTTTTTTTTTTTTTTTTTAATTTCTAGGAGAGAGAGAGAGACAGCGTGAGCAGGGGAGGGTCAGAGAGAGAGGGAGTCACAGACTGAAACAGGCTCCAGGCTCTGAGCTGGCAGTCAGCACAGAGCCCGACGCGGGGCCTGAACCCACAAACCGCGAGATCATGACCCAAGCGAAAGTCGGACGCTTAACCGACTAAGCCACCCAGGCGCCCCTAGGGAACATGATTTAAGATTTTCTTGTGGTTTCTTTTGTTCTTAGTTTATCTCTTTCCAAGGATGTATAGTCCAAGTTCTGTGCTTTAGACTTAGTTGAAATGACTCTTCTCGGTGAGGTTATGCCATTAAGAAGATATGTAATTAAGCTCTTTTTTTTTTTTCCAGTTTGTGTTCAATTTGTAGGCATTGCTTTTTGATCACTTATCTGTTGCCATGATCATACTGCACAGTACATCAGCTAAAACTCAGTGGCTTCAAACAGCAATGTTTTTTTTTTTTCAAACAACAATGTTTAATTCTCATTCATGCCGTTGAATGCTGGCTAGACTTCACTGAACTAGGCTGGGCTCTGGGCTGCAGTTAAGTCCAGGTCTGCCCCACATTTTCTTCCCATGGTGATGACAGACACACAGGAGGGCACACCTAACCACACACACACACATATACACACTTCAGACCTCTGCTTGAAAAGACACATCTGCTAACATTATTTTAATCAAAGCAACTCATTTTTTTAAAAAAGTTTTCTTTATTTTGAGAGAGAGAGAGAGAGAGAGAGAGAGAGAGAATCCCAAGCAGGCTGCACTGATAGTGCAGATCCTGATGTGGAGCTCCAACCCAGGATTCTTTCGATCATGACCTGATTCGATCATGACCTGAGCCAAAACCAAGAGTTGACTAGGCAATCCAGATGCCCCCAAAGCAATTCGTATTTCAGCCCAAATTTAAGGGGTGGTCTTGTAGTTACTATGACTGTATAAGAAATTACCCTAAAGCTTAGTGGCATCAAACAACCACTATTTTGTTACAGATTCTACGGGTCAGGAATTGAGGCAGGGCACACAGGATGGCTTATTTCTGCTCTACAGTGTCTGGAGCTTCAACTGGAAGACTCACAGTCTGGGGACTGGAATCATCTGAATTATCCTCCTCACTTACAGTCTTACAGTTGATTCTTGCTAGTAGCTGGGAGCCTCAGTGCTTTTCCACATGGGCTAGGTTGTTCCCTCTCAACATGGTTTTTGGGTTTCAGGGTTGTTCTGAGAGAGAGAGAGAGAGAGAGAGAGGGAGAGGGAAAGAGAGAGAGAAAGCCAACTGGAGGCTGTACTACCTTTTATGACCTAGTCTCAAAAGACATTTATTATTTCTGCCATTTCTCTTCATTGAGATGGTGCTAAAGTCCTATCCAGTTTTGAGAGGAGGAGATATGGACTCCAGCTCTCGATTGGGAATGTCCAGTTTCTATAAGAGCCTGTGGGACTAGAAATCTTATGGAGACCATTTTTGGAAAATAGAGTCTGCCACATTCTGGAAAAATAGACTTCACCCTTAGTGGGTCGAACTGCAAAGTCACATGGCACAGAGCAGAAAGCCACTGAGGACAACAATGCCATCAGCTATACTTTTTTCTTTCTAATTTAATTTTCTTAAAATTATATAAAACTTTCATGTGATTTCAAATAAATGAAATGTACCTAGAGAAGTCTAGTTCTATCTTGTTCCCTTCCACATTATTTTCTTCCTTATCTGATAAGAATTCACCTTTATCAGTTTTTTTTCCATTCCCTTTTGAAAATATAAGGAAAATATACATTTACTTAACCCCCCATATATATATATACACACACACATACATATACATACACGCATATATATATGTGTGTATATATATATACACATACACACACACACACATATATATGTGTATACCTATCTGGCCAATTCTGAACACTGTTCTGAGCTTTTTTCCCCCTACATAATATATTCTGAAGATCACTCCATAGCAGAATGGAGAAATCCTCCTGATTCGTTTCTTTTTTTCTTTTTCTTTTCTTTTCTTTATTTCTTTTTTCTTTTCTTTCTTTTTTTTGCATCTGCACAGTGCTCTATCACATGGGTGTGCCATAGCTGATCCGTGGATATCAGCCTGTGGCCAGACTTTGCTCTTACAAGTAGCCATCACATTGAGCAACCTGGTGTATATGTCATTTTGTATTTTTACTGGTGTATCTATGGGGTAATGTATTGATGGGATGATTTCCCAGTGTATCTTATGGGATATTTTGTATTTTTCCCAGGGTATCTCTGGGTTAATTTCCTATAGGATGCTGAAACAAGATGGTAAATGCACATTTTGCTATGTATGCCAAACCTGAGAGGCAAGGGTAGAGGCAGGGTGCTAGTGAGGGGTTTGGACAGTGGTCAGATGTGGGAGGATGGTCACTGGACCAGGAGGAGGGGATGGCAGGGAGTAGGGAGAGGGAGAAAGTGCTAAAAAGCACTCAGCTTCTGAATATATACTGAATGTAGAGCCAGCGGGGTCCTGAACGCCTCGCTTTGACAAGTTAGAGAAAGAGAGGAGTCAGGAAGACCCCTGAGTTCTGGCCTGAGCATGTGGTGCACACTGGGGGCAACTGAATGGGGCCTAGGATCAGAGTTTGTTCCTGGAGAAGTTGTGTTTTAGAGACACCCAAGTGAGGTATTAGGTAGGCAGCTGAGTATTCAAGTCTAGGCTGGGGAAATAAAGGAGCACCTAACGTGCAAATGCATTAATATTGATGCCACTGGTTTCTACAAGTACACTGAGAAAGAGATGAGGAAGAGTTAAAAATTGAGGTGATAACCGGGGTTGCAAGAGGGCAGTTTTTATCAAATGAAATGCTGGAAATAAGAGCACGCAGCATGAGGCCTGGTATTAAATACCAGCTGGTTGCCTGGTGCCTGCCCAGCCCTGAAGATATAAAGGTGAACAGGTAGATTCCCATCCCTGTTTCCTACTACAGAATATATTTGAATTAAACTTGATTAAGGGTTTGGTCCCTGCCCTCTGGGAGCTCTGATTGAATATGGGGATGTCTGGGGGTCTCAGAGGAACCACGCTGGTCCATCTTTCTCATCTTCACATATAGCTGCTAAAACACAGAATTTGGGCCTGAAGCTGGAGAGTTCACTTGAAAGGGCTGGCCCATCCCAGAGGTTTTCAGCCCAGGGGTTCAGTCCAGGCCACCAGAGCCACAGAAAACACCCGCTTGCATTGGAAAGAATGTCATTTTGCCTCTTAATCCTCATTTGTGTTCATGAAACTCCAGGAAGTTTGGACAGTGGTGAGGGACAGGGTTCCCTTGGAAGGTTTTGGGGATTGGGAAGAGGCCAGGAGGGAGGGAGCTCCAGGTCTCAGGCTGATGGTCTGGAGTGGTGATCTGCCAGTGGGCACCTGGGGCAGAGAAACCAGTGTGACTCTGGGATATGTATTTATCTAGGCCCAGGGCTCTAGAGGCAAGCCGTGATACGTGGAGCTGGCTCAGAAGCCAGTGGACTGGAGTAGGGCTTTCCCAGGGGCCAAGCATCCATCCCTGCTTCCCTCATGTACTGAAAGCATTTTTACAAATGCTAGTGCTTAGCGCTGACTACCAGGGGAAGAGGGGTTTCCTGCCAGGATGCTTTTGGGCCTGTGATGCGGGCCGAGCCTATGGATGCAGGGCAGCTTGCTCTGGGTGCTCTTGACAGGCCACCTCTGCCACACTGGCCTCTATCCTTCCCCTAACTCCCCTGCCCTGCCAGCGTATATGGTAGAGCCCACACAAGGGTCCCTGCTCTCATTGGTACTTGGCACCTCCTTGGCCACCATGGCATATACCTTGGCTTGCCTGGGCTGTAAAAACACAGGGCCTCAGAATACAGGCACAGAGCTTCTGCATTCTCCCTACCTAGGCACTCAGTCAGGTGTGAGGAGCCCTAGGAAACCCATCTAGGGCTCCAGGGACAGGTGTCACACAACCATCTCCTTTTCTAAATGGTAAAAACCTCCACAGCCCTGAGTGTGGAGTGAGGAAAGAGAAAATGTCCTCCCTGTCCTCATGTTGGAGAGCCTGGTGGGGACTCTTGGGCGTGACACTGCTCCCTTTCAGTTACAAAGACCCTGGCTTACTGCTCCGGGTCTGCCTGGTGGCGCTGAGAACCTGTTTTCAGAAGCATGAAGAAAGAAACTAGAAGCTTTGCCCTTTGGAAAGCATCTTTGGTTCCTGGTACTCCCTTGTGAGCACTTCATTCTGGGCCTCCCAGGCCTGTGAGATGGAGGGGCAGTGACCCCAGAAGTAATCAAGGCTAAAACTCCTGGCAAGGTTTTCAGGGAACATGGGCCCTGAAATGGGCTTCATTTTCCTTAGTCACTACTGGTAGCTCAGGAAAAAACAAGATGTTCAGATAAAGGCAAACATGGCTCTTGAAAAGATAGTTGTTGATAGTAATTAGTAGTAATTGATTTTGCTTATAAAGTGATTTTCCCTGTGTGTAGCTCTGGCCAATAGAGGGTCAGGAACACTGGTGGGGGATGGAAAGACTTAGCTCAGCTAGAGAGGTTCTTTCCAAGAACCCCATTGCAAGGCTATGGAGGATCAGGAGGAGGGATCTAGGCTTCCCAGTCCTGGCCTCTGCTTGGTGGATCACCCTGGCCACTTTGGGATAAGGACACTTTCATGTGTCCAGTGAAAATATCGGACATCTGATGCGAGAAGCAGTCTGCTTGGCACCCTCCCTGCCCCTGGGTAGAGTGGGGTGCCGCTGTTGCCCCCAGCAAATTAATTTCTTCAAAGACCTGCTTTATCCCCAGGGAAGGCTTTCATCCCCAAAGATGCAGACTCATTGTTTGAGGGCGTTCTTTCTTTGTCCAGCATCTTTGTTCACTGTTTATTTTTGTTCAGTGTGTTCATTCAGTAAGCACTTCTTAGTCCCGCTGTGGAGCAGGGTCTGTGCATTCACTGAGTTGACAGAGGAAATGCAGTCGTCGCCCTGAGTGGATCCCACAATCTAGGTGAGGAAGGGCTCACCAAACCCACCAAAGGAGCAGCAAAACTTCTTTGGCATCCTCAACCTCTTCCACATTGTAGGGAGTTGGCCAGAACCACCTCAGATGATGGCTGCTTGTCTGCACACGTATACACACACACACACACACACACACACACACACACACACACACACACACCTTGATTCCTTCTGGGGCTCCAGGGACAAGCTAATGGTCCAATTCAGTGGACATTTTCTTTCTTTTTTTAATTTTAAAGTTTTTATTTAAGTAATCTCTGCACCCAGCATGGGGCTAGAACTCATAACCTTGAGGTCAAGCGTCTCATGCTCTTCTGATTGAGCCAGCCAGGTGCCCCGGTGGACATTTTCCTGTCTTAGTTGCCTAACCTCCCTGTGGACTTCTCATCACACTCCTCTTCTGCAAACTCCCTCCTTGGTTTCTGTAGCACCTCCTTTGTTTACTTGCTGGTCTCCTCTGCGACACCATTTGTGCTGCCTCCCAGAGGTCCCCAGGACTCAGCCCTGAGCCATGTTTCTTCTCCCTCTCACGGAGCCCGCCCAGGGCTTCTGCATGACAGGTGCTGCCTGCTGACAGCTCCCTGAACCCTCTCCAGCTCAGGTCATCCACTTTCCAGTGGACACGTCCATATGGGGACCCCTAGCCACCTCCTACACACAGTACCACACCTCCCCACTCTCCTCTCCCTTTGACTGGATGGTACTTAACGTTGGGTTTTTAGGACCTCTTTTTTTGGGAAAACCTGAGCCCATACCACAATGAAATTAATCTGTCATAAAGTATTTTTTTAAAGATGGGAATGTTTATGATGTTCTTTGGTGTCCGCAAAAGATCTCAGTCTTTTGTTTGGGAACAGAGCCTCTTCCCAAATGCAGGCCTGGGGTTCCTAGGGCTATGAGGCTAGTGGGAGCAGTTGAACAGTGTGTGGATGAACTAGTCTGGCTAAATTTGCCAAGGGAGGGGAATCATGGGGTGGGGGGAGATACTGGAGGTGAATTAGGGAGTGGGAGCAGGAAAGCTTGCACGTGGTGGCTTCCCTCAGATGACCATGACATCCCTGATCACAGTGCTACCTGCACTATTGCTTACTATGACAAGGGAGAAAGTTTACTATGTTCTCATCCCAGA
>JAESUZ010001722.1:0-14474 GCA_017311185.1 Proteles cristata cristata | reverse complement strand
GCAGCCCGCAGGGACAGAGGGCCAGGACAGGCAGACGCAGGGGCTCTTCCCGCCGTGGCCAGCGGGGCACCTGGTCACGCGTCTCACATGTCCGTGCGATCGCTCCACCCTCCTCAGGTGCAGGGGCCACCGCAGGCGCGCCGTCGGCCACGAGGAGGAGGCCTCGCTGTGCGCCGAGGGACGGCGGCCGGTCGGACCCCCGGGAGTCGTGCGGCCCGGGACGGGCCTCCTGCCGACGGGATCGCTGCGACGGTAAGCCTTCCTTCGTGTCAGCTTCTGTCAGCTTCTGCCAGTGGCTCTAGAGATTCCCGGGCCAGACCGGAAGGCCGCCAGGGCACGGGTGCCCGAGGGACTGCGGGGATCGGCCCCAAGGGCGGCCCGACAGTCCCTCGTGGCGCAGTGGCGTGGCTCGGCACGGTCCGGGCCGCCGCAGGACCCTGGGGCCATCGGCTCGGCCCTGAGAGCCGCCAGGCCCGCGGGGCGCAGTTGGCCCGGCGGCCCCGCATGTGCTCGGATCGATGATGACTCCCTCAATGCATTCCTTGAAAAGCTAGCAATGAGTGAGAACTCCCACCGCCGCCTTTCACTGAATCTGAGGTCCGGCACGCGGTCCACTCAGGGCAGGTAAGCGTGAGGGAAGGAAGAAGCTTCCGGGTCCCACTCCTCCCACCACAGCGGCGGCCTCCCCGGAGAGCCCCTCGGAGGGCTCCGGTCCAGGGAGCCGTGCCCCCATCTCGGCAGGTTGTGCAACCGCTGGTGGTGGTCCGAGAGCCTGTCAGCCTGGGGTTGGCTCACGAGCCCACCCCAAGGCCCAGGGTTCCGGTGGCGTGGCTTGGGCGCCGGGCCCGGGCTCCGAAGAACGGGCCCCTGTGGGTCCACAGGACTCAGTGGAGGGTATGGTCGGGCGTGCCGCGAGGTGCCGAGCTGGGAAGCTCGGGCTTGGGGGCAGCTCCGCTGGGCCGAGGCCAGCGGCCGCCCTGGATCGGCCCTTTCAGTCACTGGCGGCCTCGGAGTGGCCCCTGGCCGGCGGCATTGCGCCGAGATCTGAGGCCAGTGTGCGGCACGTGCCACCTTCAGCAGGCCTGCCGGCCGACACACGACGGAGCCGGCCCTGGCCGTGCTCTGGGCCCAGGGTCAGAGTCAAGGCCGCCGTGCCGGAGGTTGGTCGGGGCAGTAATGGCCGGGCCGGGCGAGGAAGGCACGCCGGTTGACGACGCCACGCACCCTCGCGGCGCTCGGACCGCTAGCGTTCCCAGGTGCGATGTGGGTTCGACGGAGGCCTCGGGCCCTGGCCCCGGGATGGCCAAGCGTGGATCCCAGGCGCCGGCTTCAGACTGCACGGGTGGAGCGCCACGCTCCGTGTCCTGCGTCCCTGCTGGCCCCTGCGTCCCCGAGTACGAGCGCACCCTGGGGTGACCTCCGTGCCTTCAGGCGGGGCCCTGGACCAAGACCTCTCAAGGGCCTTGCCGGCCCTGGACGCCTTGTGTCCTCGGGTGTGGATTTGGGGAGCGAAAGTGTCATGAGCCCCGGCGGGCCCCTTGCGCTCGGGCGCAGGGGTCTGACCTCCTCCCCACAGCCCCCCGACCCGGCTGCGCCGGACACGCCTGCGGCGTGGCCTGCCAGCCGGGCGGGGGCCTGAGAGCTCCGAGACGGGGCACCCCTGGGAGCTTGGCAGAGGTCGGCCTTCCCTGGTGTAGGAAACTAGGTGGCTGCCGCCCGGGGGCTGCATGCCCGGGAGCTCCTCGGTGAGGGCCATGAAGGTGTCCCTGGGACGTGGGAGGGGGCCTCGTGCCCCGCCCCAGCCCTCATCGCTGGGAGGCCGCTCGGCGCTACTGGCGGCCCGAGCCGCCGCACCCTGCCCCCGACGTACGAGTCCGACGTGGGTCGGGGGCCGCAGGGCCTTCGACGTCAAGGCACGGGCCCCCGCAGAGCAGGCTGCGGAGCGCTTTGCCCGTTTCCTTGCCGTTGGCGCCCTCAAGCACCCCGGCCGCGGCCACGCCCATCCGCTGGGCCCGGGGTGCGGGTGGTTCGGTCGGCGCTGGCGCCGGCTCTCCAAGGGGCACGGATCGTGCCGCCTAGCATCACGCGTCCCTCTGGCAGGGGGAGGGGAAGGCGCAGATGTGGGGGTGTGGCCGCCTCAGAGGGCTCTGCGTTGGCCTCTGCCCTGTCGCCTGTGTGGAGGCCTGCCAGCCTTCCTGGGGGCCAGCTCGCTTGTCGTAGGATCCGTGGGCTTCCATCTCCCTCGCGGCCCCCTTCCCGTGCGTCCCGGCGGCGGCAGAGGGTGCGTGCAGAGGTCGGCGTGCGCTGCTCGGCCCAGGGTGGCTCTGGCAGAGTGAGCTCGGGTACCTTCGTGGCCCCTCGGGGTCAAAGCAGGCTCTCTGCTTGGCAAGGGCCCCGATCCTGTGGCGTCGTGTGGCGGGAAGCGAGCGCACGGATCTGCGCCCCGGCACGCTCTTGCTGGGCCCGAGGCCCGCAAGGCTCTCCGGCCTCCCCCCGCCTCCGCCGAGCCCCGCCCCCACCCCCGAACACCGACCCTCCACGCACGGACAGGCGCACGCTCCTGCTTCCGTCGTCCCCTACAGGACGAGCACGCTGCCCGTCCGCCAGCAGCCCGCGGGGACAGAGGGACAGGACAGGCAGACGCAGGGGCTCTTCCCGCCGTGGCCCAGCGGGGCACCTGGTCACGCGTCTCACATGTCCGTGCGACGCTCCACCCTCAGGTGCAGGCCACCGCAGGCGCGCCGTCGGCCACGAGGAGGAGGCCCGCTGTGCGCCGAGGGGACGGCGGCCGGCTCGGACTCCCGGGAGTCGTGCGGCCCGGGACGGGCTCGTGCCGACGGGATCGCTGCGATGGTAAGCCTTCCTTCGTGTCAGCTTCTGTCAGCTTCTGCCAGTGGCTCTAGAGATTCCCGGCCAGACCGAAAAGGCCGCCAGGCACGGGTGCCCGAGGGACTGCGGATCGCCCCATGGGCGGCCCGACAGTCCCCTCGTGGCGCAGTGGCGTGGCTCGGCACGGTCCGGCCGCCGCAGGACCCTGGGGCCATCGGCCGTAGCCTCGAGAGCCGCCTTGCCCCGCGGGCTCAGCGTTGGCTCCGGCGGCCCGCGCATGTGCTCGGATCGATGATGACTTCCCTAACAGCATTCCTTGGAAAAGCTGAACAAAATGAGTGAGAACTCCCTACCGTCGTTCATCGAATCTGAGGTCCGGCACGTTGTCCGCCCCAGGGCAGGTAAGCGTGAGGGATGCAGCTTCCCCGGGGTCCCACTCCTTCCCCCACCGATAGCGGCGGCCTCCGCCCGGGAGAGCCCCCTCGAGGGCTCCGGTCCAGGGAGCCGTGTCTCCATCTCGGCAGGCTGCAACGCTGCAGGTCCCGAGAGCCATGGCCGGGGCCTGGGTCGGCTCACGCAGCCTCGTCCCCAAGGCCCAGGGTTCCGGTGGCGTGGCTTGGGCGTCGGGCCGGGCTCCGAAAGGAACGGGCCCCTGTGGGTCCACAGGGGACCATGAGGGGCATGGCTGTCGGCGGTGTACGTGAGGTGGCCGAGCGTGGGAAGCTTCCGGGGCTTGGGGCAGCCCGCGCCCGAGGCCGCGGCCGCTCCCGGACGGGCCCTTTCAGTCACTGGCGGCCTCGGAGTGGCTCCCTGGCCGGCGGCATTGCGCGAGATCTGGAGGCCAGTGTGCGGCACGCGTGCCTTTCAGCAGGGCCTGCCGGCCGACACACGACGGAGCCGGCCCTGGCCGTGCTCTGGGCCCAGGGTCAGAGTCAAGGCCGCTGCCGAGGTTGGTCGGGGCAGTAATGGCCGGGCCGGGCGAGGAAGGCACGCCGGCTGACGACGCCACGCACCCGCGGCGCTCGGACCGCTAGCGTTCCCAGGTGCGATGTGGGTTCGACGGAGGCTCGGGCCCTGGCCCCGGATGGCCAAGCGTGGATCCCAGGCGCCGGCTCAGGGACTGTCGGGTGGAGCGCCACGCTCCGTGTCCTGTGTCCCTGCTGGCCCCTGCGTCCCCGGTACGAGCGCACCCTGGGGGTGACCTCCGTGCCTTCAGGCGGGGCCCTGACCAAGACCTCTCAAGGGCCTTGCCGGCCCTGGACGCCTTGTGTCCCGGGTGTGGATTTGGGGAGCGAAAGTGTCATGAGCCCCGGCGGGCCCCTTGCGCTCGGGCGCAGGGGTCTGACCTCCTCCCCACAGCCCCCCGACCCGGCTGCGCCGGACAAGCCTGCGGCGTGGCCTGCCAGCCGCGCGGGGCCTGAGAGCTCCGAGACGGGGCACCCCTGGGAGCTTGGCAGAGGTCGGCCTTCCCTGGTGTAGGAAACTAGGTGGCTGCCGCCCGGGGGCTGCATGCCCTGGAGCTCCTCGGTGAGGGCCATGAAGGTGTCCCTGGGACGGGGGAGGGGGCCTCGTGCCCCGCCCCAGCCCTCATCGCTGGGGAGGCCGCTCGGCGCTACTGGCGGCCCGAGCTGCCGCACCCTGCCCCCGAAGTACGAGTCCGACGTGGGTCGGGGGCCGCAGGGCCTTCGACGTCAAGGCACGGGCCCACGCAGAGCAGGCTGCGGAGCGCTTTGCCCGTTTCCTTGCCGTTGGCGCCCTCAAGCACCCCGGCCGCGGCCACGCCCATCCGCTGGGCCCGGGGTGCCGGTGGTTCGGTCGGCGCTGGCGCCGGCTCTCCAAGGGGCACGGATCGTGTCGCCTAGCATCACGCGTCCCTCTGGCAGGGCGGAGGGGAAGGCGTAGATGTGGGGGTGTGGCCGCCTCAGAGGGCTCTGCGTTGGCCTCTGCCCTGTCGCCTGTGTGGAGGCCCTGCCAGCCTGGGGCCAGCTCGCTTGTCGTAGGGATCCGTGGCTTCCATCTCCCCCGCGGCCCCTTCTCCCCCGTGCGCTCCCGGCGGCGGCAGAGGGTGCGTGCAGGACGGCGCGCTGCTCGGCCCAGGGTGGCTCTGGCAGAGTGAGCTCGGGTACCTTCGTGGCCCCTCGGGGTCAAAGCAGGCTCTCTGCTTGGCAAGGGCCCCGATCCTGTGGCGTCGTGTGGCGGGAAGCGAGCGCACGGATCTGCGCCCGGCACGCTCTTGCTGGGCCCGAGGCCCGCAAGGCTCTCCTCCCCCGCTCCGCCGAGCCCCGCCCCCACCCCGAACACCGACCTCCACGCACGGACAGGCGCACGCTCCTGCTTCCGTCGTCCCCTACAGGACGAGCACGCTGCCCGTCCGCCAGCAGCTCCGCAGGGACAGAGGGATAGGACAGGCAGACGCAGGGGCTCTTCCCGCCGGTGTGGGCTAGCAAGTGGGCACCTGGTCACGCGCCTTCTTTCTTCCTTCATAAACTGCGGCGACGCTCCACCCTCCTCAGGTGCAGGGGCCACCGCAGGCGGCGCCGTCGGCCACGCAGGAGGAGGCTCGCTGTGCGCGAGGACGGCGGCCGGTCGGACCCCCGGAGCCGTGGCGCCCGGACGGGCCTTCGTGCCGACGGGATCGCTGGGCGACGGCAAGCCTTCCTTCGTGTCAGCTTCTGTCAGCTTCTGCCAGTGGCTCTAGAGATTCCCGCCAGACCGAAAGGCCGCCAGGCACGGTGCCCGAGGGATCATAATCGTCCCATGGGCGGCCCGACAGTCCCTCGTGGCGCAGTGGCGTGGCTCGCACGGTCCGGGCCGCCGCAGGACCCTGGGGCCATCGGCTCGGCCCCGAGAGCCGCCAGGCCCGCGGGGCTCAGTTGGCCCGGCGGCCCCGCATGTGCTCGGATCGATGATGACTCCCTCAACAGCATTCCTTGGAAAAGCTGAACAAAATGAGTGAGAACTCCCTACCGTCGTTCTCATCGAATCTGAGGTCCGGCACGTTGTCCGCCCCAGGGCAGGTAAGCGTGAGGGACAGCAGCTTCCCCGGGGTCCCACTCCTCCCCCCACCGACAGCGGCGGCCTCCGCCCGGGAGAGCCCCTCGGAGGGCTCCGGTCCAGGGAGCCGTGTCTCGATCTCGGCAGGCTGTGCAACGCTGGCAGGTCCCGAGAGCCATGGCCGGGGCCTGGGGTCGGCTCACGCAGCCCGTCCCCAAGGCCCAGGGTTCCGGTGGCGTGGCTTGGGCGCCGGGCCCGGGCTCCGAAGGAACGGGCCCCTGTGGGTCCACAGGGACCATGAGGGGCATGGCTGTCGGCGGTGTACGTGAGGTGGCCGAGCGTGGGAAGCTTCCGGGGCTTGGGGCAGCCCGCGCCCGAGGCCGCGGCCGTCCCCGGACGGGCCCTTTCAGTCACTGGCGGCCTCGGAGGGGCCCCTGGCCGGCGGCATTGCGCCGAGATCTGAGGCCAGTGTGCGGCACGTGCCACCTTCAGCAGGCCTGCCGGCCGACACACGACGGAGCCGGCCCTGGCCGTGCTCTGGGCCCAGGGTCAGAGTCAAGGCCGCCGGGCCGGAGGTTGGTCGGGGCAGTAATGGCCGGGCCGGGCGAGGAAGGCACGCCGGCTGACGACGCCACGCACCCTCGCGGCGCTCGGACCGCTAGCGTTCCCAGGTGCGATGTGGGTTCGACGGAGGCCTCGGGCCCTGGCCCCGGGATGGCCCAGCGTGGATCCCAGGCGCCGGCTTCAGACTGCACGGGTGGAGCGCCACGCTCCGTGTCCTGCGTCCCTGCTGGCCCCTGCGTCCCCGAGTACGAGCGCACCCCTGGGGTGACCTCCGTGCCTCAGGCGGGCCCTGACCAATTCCCTGGGCAAGGGCCTTGCCGGCCCTGGACGCCTTGTGTCCTCGTGGGGTGTGGATTTGGGGAGCGAAAGTGTCATGAGCCCCGGGCGGCCCCTTGCGCCGGGCGCAGGGGTCTGACCTCCTCCCCACAGCTCCTCCGACCCGGCTGCGCCGGACAAGCTCGCGGCGTGGCCTGCCAGCCGCGCTGGGGCCTGAGAGCTCCGAGACGGGGCACCCCTGGGAGCTTGGCAGAGGTCGGCCTTCCCTGGTGTAGGAAACCAGGTGGCTGCCGCCCGGGGGCTGCATGCCCTGAGCTCCCCTCGGTGAGGGCCATGAAGGTGTCCCTGGGACGTGGAGGGCCTGTGCCCCGCCCCAGCCCTCATCGCTGGGAGGCCGTCGGCGCTTACTGGCGGCCCGAGCCGTCGCACCCTGCCCTCGACGTACGAGTCCACTGGGTCGGGGGCCGCAGGGCCCGACGCCAAGGCACGGGCCCCTTCGCAGAGCAGGCTGCGGAGCGCTTTGCCCGTTTCCTTGCCGTTGGCGCCTCACACCCTGCCGCGCCACGCCATCCGCTGGGCCCGGGGTGCGGTGGGTTCGCCGGCGCTGGCGCTCGGCTCCAAGGGGCACGGATCGTGCCGCCTAGCATCACGCGTCCTCTGGCAGGGGGAGGGAAGGCGCGATGGGGGTGTGGCCGCCTCAGAGGGCTCTGCGTTGGCTCCTCTGCCCTGTCGCCTGTGTGGAGGCCTGCCAGCCTGGGGCCAGCTCGCTTGTCGTAGGGATCCGTGGCTTCCATCTCCCCCGCGGCCCCTTCTCCCCCGTGCGCTCCCGGCGGCGGCAGAGGGTGCGTGCAGGACGGCGCGCTGCTCGGCCCAGGGTGGCTCTGGCAGAGTGAGCTCGGGTACCTTCGTGGCCCCTCGGGGTCAAAGCAGGCTCTCTGCTTGGCAAGGGCCCCGATCCTGTGGCGTCGTGTGGCGGGAAGCGAGCGCACGGATCTGCGCCCGGCACGCTCTTGCTGGGCCCGAGGCCCGCAAGGCTCTCCTCCCCCGCTCCGCCGAGCCCCGCCCCCACCCCGAACACCGACCTCCACGCACGGACAGGCGCACGCTCCTGCTTCCGTCGTCCCCTACAGGACGAGCACGCTGCCCGTCCGCCAGCAGCTCCGCAGGGACAGAGGGATAGGACAGGCAGACGCAGGGGCTCTTCCCGCCGGTGTGGGCTAGCAAGTGGGCACCTGGTCACGCGCCTTCTTTCTTCCTTCATAAACTGCGGCGACGCTCCACCCTCCTCAGGTGCAGGGGCCACCGCAGGCGCGCCGTCGGCCACGAGGAGGAGGCCTCGCTGTGCGCCGAGGGACGGCGGCCGGTCGGACCCCCGGGAGTCGTGCGGCCCGGGACGGGCCTCGTGCCGACGGGATCGCTGCGACGGTAAGCCTTCCTTCGTGTCAGCTTCTGTCAGCTTCTGCCAGTGGCTCTAGAGATTCCCGGGCCAGACCGAAAGGCCGCCAGGGCACGGGTGCCCGAGGGACTGCGGGGATCGGCCCCATGGGCGGCCCGACAGTCCCTCGTGGCGCAGTGGCGTGGCTCGGCACGGTCCGGGCCGCCGCAGGACCCTGGGGCCATCGGCGCGGCCCCGAGAGCCGCCAGGCCCGCGGGGCTCAGTTGGCCCGGCGGCCCCGCATGTGCTCGGATCGATGATGACTCCCTCAACAGCATTCCTTGGAAAAGCTGAACAAAATGAGTGAGACCTCCCTACCGTCGTTCTCATCGAATCTGAGGTCCGGCACGTTGTCCGCCCCAGGGCAGGTAAGCGTGAGGGACAGCAGCTTCCCGGGGTCCCACTCCTTCCCCCACCGACAGCGGCGGCCTCCGCCCGGGAGAGCCCCTCGGAGGGCTCCGGTCCAGGGAGCCGTGTCTCCATCTCGGCAGGCTGTGCAACGCTGGCAGGTCCCGAGAGCCATGGCCGGGCCTGGGGTCGGCTCACGCAGCCCGTCCCCAAGGCCCAGGGTTCCGGTGGCGTGGCTTGGGCGCCGGGCCCGGGCTCCGAAGGAACGGGCCCCTGTGGGTCCACAGGGACCATGAGGGGCCTGGCTGTCGGCGGTGTACGTGAGGTGGCCGAGCGTGGGAAGCTTCCGGGGCTTGGGGGCAGCCCGCGCCCGAGGCCGCGGCCGGCCCCGGACGGGCCCTTTCAGTCACTGGCGGCCTCGGAGTGGCCCCTGGCCGGCGGCATTGCGCCGAGATCTGAGGCCAGTGTGTGGCACGTGCCACCTTCAGCAGGCCTGCCGGCCGACACACGACGGAGCCGGCCCTGGCCGTGCTCTGGGCCCAGGGTCAGAGTCAAGGCCGCCGTGCCGGAGGTTGGTCGGGGCAGTAATGGCCGGGCCGGGCGAGGAAGGCACGCCGGTTGACGACGCCACGCACCCTCGCGGCGCTCGGACCGCTAGCGTTCCCAGGTGCGATGTGGGTTCGACGGAGGCCTCGGGCCCTGGCCCCGGGATGGCCAAGCGTGGATCCCAGGCGCCGGCTTCAGACTGCACGGGTGGAGCGCCACGCTCCGTGTCCTGGGTCCCTGCTGGCCCCTGCGTCCCCGAGTACGAGCGCACCCTGGGGGTGACCTCCGTGCCTTCAGGCGGGCCCTGGACCAAGACCTCTCAAGGGCCTTGCCGGCCCTGGAGACGCCTTGTGTCCTCGGGGGTGACTCTGGGGAGCCTAAAAGTGTCATGAGCCCCGGCGGCCCCTGCGCCGGGCGCAGGGGTCTGACCTCCTCACAGCCCCCGACCCCGGCTGCGCCGGACAAGCTGCGGCGTGGCTCAAGAACACGGGCGGGGGCCTGAGGAGCCCAGGACGGGGCACCCTGGAGCTTGGCAGAGGTCGGCTCTGGTGGGGAAATCAGGTGGCTGCCGCCCGGGGGCCGGGCGCCCTGAGCTCGGGGTGAGGGCCATGAAGGTGTCCCTGGGACGTGGGAGGGGGCCCAGTGCCCCGCCCCAGCCCTCATCGCTGGGGAGGCCGCTCGGCGCTACTGGCGGCCCGAGCCGCCACACCCTGCCCCCGACGTACGAGTCCGACGTGGGTCGGGGGCCGCAGGGCCTTCGACGTCAAGGCACGGGCCCCCGCAGAGCAGGCTGCGGAGCGCTTTGCCCGTTTCCTTGCCGTTGGCGCCCTCAAGCACCCCGGCCGCGGCCACGCCCCTCCGCTGGGCCCGGGGTGCGGGTGGTTCGGTCGGCGCTGGCGCCGGCTCTCCAAGGGGCACGGATCGTGCCGCCTAGCATCACGCGTCCCTCTGGCAGGGGGGAGGGGAAGGCGCAGATGTGGGGGTGTGGCCACCTCAGAGGGCTCTGCGTTGGCCTCTGCCCTGTCGCCTGTGTGGAGGCCTGCCAGCCTTCCTGGGGGCCAGCTCGCTTGTCGTAGGATCCGGGGGCTTCCATCTCCCTCGCGGCCCCCTTCCCCGTGCGTCCCGGCGGCGGCAGAGGGTGCGTGCAGAGGTCGGCGTGCGCTGCTCGGCCCAGGGTGGCTCTGGCAGAGTGAACTCGGGTACCTTCGGTGGCCCCTCGGGGTCAAAGCAGGCTCTCTGCTTGGCAAGGGCCCCGATCCTGTGGCGTCGTGTGGCGGGAAGCGAGCGCACGGATCTGCGCCGGCACGCTCTTGCTGGGCCTGAGGCCCGCAAGGCTCTCCGGCCTCCCTCCGCCTCCGCCGAGCCCCGCCACCACCCCGAACACCGACCTCCACGCACGGACAGGCGCACGCTCCTGCTTCCGTCGCCCCTACAGGACGCGAGCACGCTGCCCGTCCGCCAGCAGCCCGCAGGGACAGAGGGACAGGACAGGCAGACGTTCTTCCCGCCGTGGCCAGCGGGGCACCTGGTCACGCGTCTCATGTCCGTGCGATCGCTCCACCTCCTCAGGTGCAGGGCCACCGCAGGCGCGCCGTCGGCCACGAGGAGGAGGCTCGCTGTGCGCCGAGGGACGGACGGCCGGTCGGACCCGGGAGTCGTGTGGCGTCCGGGACGGGCCTCGTGCCGACGGGACGCTGCGATGGTAAGCCTTCCTTCGTGTCAGCTTGTCAGCTTCTGCCAGTGGCTCTAGAGATTCCCGGGCCAGACCGAAGGCCGCCAGGGCACGGGTGCCCGAGGGACTGCGGGATCGCCCGCGGGCGGCCCGACAGTCCTCGTGGCGCAGTGGCGTGGCTCACGGCCCGGGCCGCCGCAGGACCCTGGGGCCATCGGCTCGGCCCGAGAGCCGCCAGGCCCCGGGCTCAGCTTGGCCCGGCGGCCCGCATGTGCTCGGATCGATGATGATTCCCTCAACAGCATTCCTTGAAAAGCTGAACAAAATGAGTGAGAACTCCCTACCGCGTTCTCATCGAATCTGAGGTCCGGCACGTTGTCCGCCCCAGGCAGGTAAGCGTGAGGACAGCAGCTTCCCGGGGTCCCACTCCTTCCCCCACCGACAGAGCGGCGCTCCGCCCGGGAGAGCTGCCCCCTCGGAGGGCTCCGGTCCAGGGAGCCGACCATCTCGGCAGGCTGTGCAACGCTGGCAGGTCCCGAGAGCCATGGCCGGGGCCTGGGGTCGGCTCACGCAGCCCGTCCCCAAGGCCCAGGGTTCCGGTGGCGTGGCTTGGGCGCGGCCCGGGCTCGGAAGGAACGGGCCCCTGTGGGTCCACAGGGACCATGAGGGGCATGGCTGTCGGCGGTGTACGTGAGGTGGCCGAGCGTGGGAAGCTTCCGGGGCTTGGGGGCAGCCCGCGCCCGAGGCCGCGGCCGTCCCCGGACGGGCCCTTTCAGTCACTGGCGGCCTCGGAGTGGCCCCTGGCCGGCGGCATTGCGCCGAGATCTGAGGCCAGTGTGCGGCACGTGCCACCTTCAGCAGGCCTGCCGGCCGACACACGACGGAGCCGGCCCTGGCCGTGCTCTGGGCCCAGGGTCAGAGTCAAGGCCGCCGTGCCGGAGGTTGGTCGGGGCAGTAATGGCCGGGCCGGGCGAGGAAGGCACGCCGGCTGACGACGCCACGCACCCTCGCGGCGCTCGGACCGCTAGCGTTCCCAGGTGCGATGTGGGTTCGACGGAGGCCTCGGGCCCTGGCCCCGGGATGGCCAAGCGTGGATCCCAGGCGCCGGCTTCAGACTGCACGGGTGGAGCGCCACGCTCCGTGTCCTGCGTCCCTGCTGGCCCCTGCGTCCCCGAGTACGAGCGCACCCTGGGGGTGACCTCCGTGCCTTCAGGCGGGGCCCTGGACCAAGACCTCTCAAGGGCCTTGCCGGCCCTGGACGCCTTGTGTCCTCGGGTGTGGATTTGGGGAGCGAAAGTGTCATGAGCCCCGGCGGGCCCCTTGCGCTCGGGCGCAGGGGTCTGACCTCCTCCCCACAGCCCCCCGACCCGGCTGGGCCGGACAAGCCTGCGGCGTGGCCTGCCAGCCGGGCGGGGGCCTGAGAGCTCTGAGACGGGGCACCCCTGGGAGCTTGGCAGAGGTCGGCCTTCCCTGGTGTAGGAAACTAGGTGGCTGCCGCCCGGGGGCTGCATGCCCTGGAGCTCCTCGGTGAGGGCCATGAAGGTGTCCCTGGGACGTGGGAGGGGGCCTCGTGCCCCGCCCCAGCCCTCATCGCTGGGGAGGCCGCTCGGCGCTACTGGCGGCCCGAGCCGCCGCACCCTGCCCCCGACGTACGAGTCCGACGTGGGTCGGGGGCCGCAGGGCCTTCGACGTCAAGGCACGGGCCCCCGCAGAGCAGGCTGCGGAGCGCTTTGCCCGTTTCCTTGCCGTTGGCGCCCTCAAGCACCCCGGCCGCGGCCACGCCCACCCGCTGGGCCCGGGGTGCGGGTGGTTCGGTCGGCGCTGGCGCCGGCTCTCCAAGGGGCACGGATCGTGCCGCCTAGCATCACGCGTCCCTCTGGCAGGGGGAGGGGAAGGCGCAGATGTGGGGGTGTGGCCGCCTCAGAGGGCTCTGCGTTGGCCTCTGCCCTGTCGCCTGTGTGGAGGCCTGCCAGCCTTCCTGGGGGCCAGCTCGCTTGTCGTAGGATCCGTGGGCTTCCATCTCCCTCGCGGCCCCCTTCCCGTGCGTCCCGGCGGCGGCAGAGGGTGCGTGCAGAGGTCGGCGTGCGCTGCTCGGCCCAGGGTGGCTCTGGCAGAGTGAGCTCGGGTACCTTCGTGGCCCCTCGGGGTCAAAGCAGGCTCTCTGCTTGGCAAGGGCCCCGATCCTGTGGCGTCGTGTGGCGGGAAGCGAGCGCACGGATCTGCGCCCCCGGCACGCTCTTGCTGGGCCCGAGGCCCGCAAGGCTCTCCGGCCTCCCCCCGCCTCCGCCGAGCCCCGCCCCCACCCCCGAACACCGACCCTCCACGCACGGACAGGCGCACGCTCCTGCTTCCGTCGTCCCCTACAGGACGAGCACGCTGCCCGTCCGCCAGCAGCCCGCAGGGACAGAGGGACAGGACAGGCAGACGCAGGGGCTCTTCCCGCCGTGGCCAGCGGGGCACCTGGTCACGCGTCTCACATGTCCGTGCGATCGCTCCACCCTCCTCAGGTGCAGGGGCCACCGCAGGCGCGCCGTCGGCCACGAGGAGGAGGCCTCGCTGTGCGCCGAGGGACGGCGGCCGGTCGGACCCCCGGGAGTCGTGCGGCCTGGGACGGGCCTCGTGCCGACGGGATCGCTGCGACGGTAAGCCTTCCTTCGTGTCAGCTTCTGTCAGCTTCCGCCAGTGGCTCTAGAGAGTCCCGGGCCAGACCGAAAGGCCGCCAGGGCACGGGTGCCCGAGGGACTGCGGGGATCGGCCCCAAGGGCGGCCCGACAGTCCCTCGTGGCGCAGTGGCGTGGCTCGGCACGGTCCGGGCCGCCGCAGGACCCTGGGGCCATCGGCTCGGCCCTGAGAGCCGCCAGGCCCGCGGGGCTCAGTTGGCCCGGCGGCCCCGCATGTGCTCGGATCGATGATGACTCCCTCAACAGCATTCCTTGGAAAGCTGAACAAAATGAGTGAGAACTCCCTACCGTCGTTCTCATCGAATCTGAGGTCCGGCACGTTGTCCGCCCCAGGGCAGGTACGCGTGAGGGACAGCAGCTTCCCCGGGGTCCCACTCCTTCCCCCACCGACAGCGGCGGCCTCCGCCCGGGAGAGCCCCTCGGAGGGCTCCGGTCCAGGGAGCCGTGTCTCCATCTCGGCAGGCTGTGCAACGCTGGCAGGTCCCGAGAGCCATGGCCGGGCCTGGGGTCGGCTCACGCAGCCCGTCCCCAAGGCCCAGGGTTCCGGTGGCGTGGCTTGGGCGCCGGGCCCGGGCTCCGCAGGAACGGGCCCCTGTGGGTCCACAGGGACCATGAGGGGCATGGCTGTCGGCGGTGTACGTGAGGTGGCCGAGCGTGGGAAGCTTCCGGGGCTTGAGGGCAGCCCGCGCCCGAGGCCGCGGCCGTCCCCGGACGGGCCCTTTCAGTCACTGGCGGCCTCGGAGTGGCCCCTGGCCGGCGGCATTGCGCCGAGATCTGAGGCCAGTGTGCGGCACGTGCCACCTTCAGCAGGCCTGCCGGCCGACACACGACGGAGCCGGCCCTGGCCGTGCTCTGGGCCCAGGGTCAGAGTCAAGGCCGCCGTGCCGGAGGTTGGTCGGGGCAGTAATGGCCGGGCCGGGCGAGGAAGGCACGCCGGCTGACGACGCCACGCACCCTCGCGGCGCTCGGACCGCTAGCGTTCCCAGGTGCGATGTGGGTTCGACGGAGGCCTCGGGCCCTGGCCCCGGGATGGCCAAGCGTGGATCCCAGGCGCCGGCTTCAGACTGCACGGGTGGAGCGCCACGCTCCGTGTCCTGCGTCCCTGCTGGCCCCTGCGTCCCCGAGTACG